>VZTH01013923.1:101355-188130 GCA_013397815.1 Aleadryas rufinucha | reverse complement strand
ATTATTATTATTATTATTATGGTGGCATATTTAGAGACACTATATTTATGTATTTTCTTTGGAGAATGTTGCTGATGAAATAATTTTCTTCCTTGTAACCAGTTCTCAGTTCTTTTTGGATTGTAATGTGGCATATTATTCAGTTTGCCATTGACTCTTCTGTGCTTCCAGCTCATAATTTGCATCAAATCTGACTTTCACACTGTACAGCATCTTTCCTATTATCTCTAAAATGAAGAGACACTAAATTTAAGCTTCATCATTCAAATGACATTTTGTGAACTTCAAGACAGGAACTACGTCATGAAGCCACGAAAATGTCATATTATCCACCTATTCCAATCTTTCATCTGCAAATCCCTGCAGTTCAAGTGAATTTTGATAATCTTACAGGCAAAGTCCCCAATCAACAAATGATATCAAACCTGGTTAGTCCAGTAAATGCCGTGTTCAGCCACAGCATGACTCCCACCTTCCCTGTTCTGTTTTTCTCAGTTTATGATACTGGAGGAACATGAACTCACCCAGAGTCCAAGGCTACAGAGGACATTGAGTAAGTACGGATAAACACCCCTCCCCACCCCACTTTCAGTTCCCTCAAGGCTTTTTCTAATCAGAGAATCACTGGGGCCTCCCTGAATGAGTACATTTTCACTGCAATACAATGCAAAAGGAATGTGAACTGGCTGCTTCTTTTGATACCACTGTGACATTTAAAAAAAATTTCTCATTTCAAAACAGTTTTTCTTCCTCCCTCTCCCCAGGTTGCATCCTTCAATTCCTACTCTTCCTTACAAGTCAGAAGGAATTCATGATCTTGCTCAACAAATTAACAGGCTTTGTTTGCTTGGTAACTATAACCTCTTGGTGATTTTTTAGGAGTAAAGTGCTGAGAGAAAACAGGTGAATATTCTAATTTTCAATATATTTGGGACCATTTCTTTGCAGGTTTACATTGTGTGCTCACAGCATGTACACCTTTTCTCATTTGCGCAGATGTTGATGCTTCCTTATCCCACTGAGACAGCTGTGCATCATTCTACACCACTTGCATGAGTAAGCTCCTATTTGTGCTCATACAGGTATATTTTCCTGCAACTTTCTAGATGTCTCTGAAAATATATCCCGTGAAGTAGATGAATGTGTAAGAGTAAGTAGAATGTGGGTGTTTCAAATGTTAATTTTTTATTTAAAATTTCTGAGAGACAAGAAAAAGATGGTCAAAATTCTGTATCCCTACCTGTATTAAGTGATAACTTTTGTTAGTAAAAATCTTATCAAGTAATAGATTTTCAGCTTGTAAGTCTCTTGAAGTAAAACAACAACTGTGTGCTGTGTGTTGCCAATGTATTTTGCTTTCTCATCTACATAACTTACAATAGCAGCCAGTGATTGCAGCAGGACTGTATGAACACAGCTACAAAGAGAAGATTAAACAGAAGCAAGCGCCTAAACACAACACTAGGATTCCTGTCAAATTAATAAATAACTAATGCATTAAACCAGAGAGTCAAATTAGAAAACTGGCCATTTGTGCCTGGAGACACACTGTAGTTAAGAGTAATTGGGACCAGCTGTTGTACTGTTTTGCTCCTGGAAGTGATCCAACACTATTTGAAGGCAACGTCAAAACATGGAGGCAGGCCGCAGAGTGATGATAGTGCTTCTGCCTCCACACTTCGAGCCCTTTTTTCCTCAAGCAGTTTATCTGACAGCCACGATGACTGAAGCTCCATCTAGCTCATCTAGCAATCATAACCTAGCTGGAATTATTGCACCCAGAATTAGTTGATGAAAAGCGCATAATTGAAATCTTGCCCAGTAATTCACTATGGAGAGAGCTTTACCATCCCAAAATATACACACACTTTTATATGTTATTACATCAGGATTAAGAAAAACCTTTACCTACATTAAAAAAATAAAAAATAAAAAATAAGGGTTTTACTTACATTTTGTCCAAATTTCTAGTCCCCAATGTTTCCCATAGGGAAGAACAAATAATTGCAAAACCTCATGTTTAAACTTGGAAATTTCGATGTTATTGCACAGCACAGTATAAGAGCTTACATAAATGAAAGCTATAAAGAGTACTGCACGAGTGTCTGAAAAAGACTACACATTAAGTAATCTTTTATTCCATTACACATATTTGGGTCAAAAAAAAAAAAGGATTTAATAAAAATATTGCAAATCCAGTATTATGTATACATTTCTGAATTAAATTCTCATTTCAAAACAAGCAAATCTAAGTAGTAACAGTGAAAGTGTTATGTTGTTTACATGCTCCATGTAAATTTACAATATACACTTTTCTATCCTTTATAAAAGTATTCTTGTTTGAGATTAAAAAATCCAATTTGACAGAATTAGAGATCTGTGTCATTTTAACTGAGACACAAACATATAAGGAACTAAAAGTATCTTTATGCTACAATTTGTTGTTAATATGTTGCAGAGAGTGGACAGTAAGTTCCTGGCCCTACTTTTCCACCTGCCTTGAGCAACAGATTATGATACTTAAGTTGTTGACATTTTTTTGCTTTTTAAAGAACTGGAATGGAATGAAAGCTTCCAGAAGAGAGGCATATCTTGGAGAAGAATAGGGGAATAAACAAATACAACTAAATCCCAAAACAAATACACTGAGCCTTAAAAAATTTCAAATTAAAAAAAGACCAAGAAAAGATACTTGTGCATTTAAATTCTTTTCCTCCCTTGATGGAAAAGTTTTTTTTATTTTTCAGCTTAATGTGAAACTTTTTAAGTGGCATCCCTGTCTGTTCTGTTGACTGCTTTTCATCTCTGACATTAGTTTGCAGCAGATAATCAGAGGAGATGGACATACCAGCTCTAGGCCATAACACATGATGATATGTTCTACAAAGACTGATTTTCTATCCCTCAAACCAGAATCTGGGCACACTGACACAGAGCTGTACAACACCCAAGCTGTTTATTGCTATTGTAATTGCTACTTCAGGCTTTACACAGCTTTGAGAAATCAGGCTCACATCTCCTTGGCATAGCACTGTGTCCCATGGATGTGCCAGCTCAGGTTAGTCCTAGCTTGGGGATTGCTACTGACAAGGTGGTGTACAACTGTATACATTCACATATTTATGGAAAACTTATTGCCACAGAAAGCAGCAATCTGCTGTATAAATAGTTCACAGCTTATCTAGGGAGGCATAAAATAATTGTTGACTACAAATCAAGCCTCTGTTATTCCTTTTGTCTTCTAAATTAAATTTCTGAGGACAGCTAAAACAGATTTTTCCTTGATTAGGGATTCCAAATTCTCTGTAACTTAAGGCACTCTCTTCTGAGGAGATCAAAACTCACACGCAAAAAAAAAGAGGCAGCATTATTACCTCTGTGGTTGTCGGCCACAGTCTAAGCCAGTGTTGTGCTTAGTCATATGTGAGGGTCACCACACCTTTTGAATGGAAAGCCTTAGGCATAAACAGACTTTTAAAAAAATGAATGTAAATGATTAAAATTATGTTTTCAACCATATAAGTAAACCCCCAGTCACTGCAAAAGTTGTTTTTCCTCACCAGAAGTAATCTCAGGTTGATAATCTGAAATACATACCAAGGATCAACACTAAATACATTACTACAGGTTTGTAACTCCCTAATTCAGAGCAAACATCTCACTGACATTACAATCAAACTTCCAACTTCCTTGGTTCTTTCATCTTAGAATATAAGCAGGAAAATAACACAACTGAATATGTAACACTAAAACATTTCCTTTGTCATAAATAAGAGCAACTAACTTTAAAAGGTAACATTAAAACATCTCAGGCCATATAAATCACCAGACAAATATAAGTAGATATATTTATCCCTTCGTAACAAGCTGAATTACATGTGACAAGTTACAGAACTGCTGTGCCAATATCACCTGCCCAGTTTCAAAGAGAAGCATCACAGTGCTCCAAGACCAAGTCAAGAAACAAATTTCAAGTCAGAGATCACCAAAGGAACGCTGACACTTTCTTTCCAGAGAGAATAAAATTACCAATCCTTTATTAAGCTCCAAATACACTGTTTTCTGGAATGACTTGGCCACATCATGCTTTTCTGAAAACCAGCTCTGTGTTCCTCACCCTCTGTTGACCATCCTTCAGAGAAGAATCATCCCTCTCTTGCTGCCTGCTGTGAAATACTTCACATCTGAGACATGTGGCTATGAAAGATTCTCATATAAACTCTTGGAAACTTGAGCAATAACAAAAAAGTGTTTAAACCCTTGTACTTAGTTATGTTCTACAGTAATTTTATGCCCCAATTTCCAGTTGTTTTCAAATCATTAGACAACGTTTTAGTGAGATCTTTCTCATGTAGGGGAAAACACTTTGAAGGAACTTTTGAGGAACCTCCACCCCTGGCCCTAATGGCTGACTCTCGCTTAGTGCGGTAAGGCAAAATTACCTCTGCAGAGGTAACTGCAATCTGGTTCTTAAAACTCTTCTGTGTGCTGCATTTTCAAAAGCTGGGTTTTAAAAATAAAATTATAGAGGGTTTTGGAGGGGGTTTTTGGTCGGTTTCTTCAGTTTCAGTAAACACTATAGCACTACTAAAGAGTTTAGATAAATTATGGATAGATAAATCACATACATTGAGCATGAAGATTGCTTTGTCCTGTCAGATTCGTTTGTCTTCTGGAAAGCAGAAGAATGTAAGGAGGTCCTGTACTCATTTCTTCTGTACCATTGACAGTGGAAGGCACAGGACTTACCTTGAAAAAGCTCAAACATATGTACCTGAATTACAAAATAGGAGGATCTCTCACATGTGAACTAATATCTTGATCTCTCAAGTGAGAGCAACTGCATCAAATTTTTCTCTACATTTTAAAGTAGAGAAATTCCTGACACAGTGTTTGTCTTTATATCCTGGTTTTGCTTAATAAGGATCTTAAACGGTTGTTGATTTTAGACCTAGACACTAGTTATTTTTTAGAAACTGAAGACAACCAATTTTGATAAACAGAAGACGTTTGTTTCACTCCAGAAATGAGACAACCAATTTGGGCATATGTTGCAGAATAACGAAGCCAGTGGTACTTTCCTACCTCAGTCAGAAAAAAAAATAGCAGAGTCAAAAAAACTGTTCTGCCTGTTTCTGGAAGAAGATTTCTGAAATATGTCCCTTTACAAGAATCTCTGTGTTTTTCAAGATTTGGAAGCTGCCAGTTCAGGAAGTTTCCCACACTCAAATCTTAAAACACTGTATAAGTTTATAATTCCTTCCACTTTCCCCCCCACACCTTTTTTTTTTAATAAATTCATGCATCAATTCTATTATCAGGGTCCATGTTTCTTTGCTTAATGTCTATTCAAGTATATGGTGAGATGTCCAGCAAAGCAACCAGCTCTTTTCCTTGGGTTTGTGAAGGATTTTTCTTTTCATAAGCACAGATGGGAGCTTCTGTGACATCAGGAATCACACTGGCATACAGACCCTCAGCTGCTCTAGGTGCTGGCAATAGACACCTGTGCCTCATTATCTTTCCCCCGTGTTTTCCCTTGCATTCCATTCTCTACCCTTTTAAGGCAGCACCCAAAGGTAGTCTGGGGAGGCCTTTCCTTTGAACCATCAGGATGGGCCTCGCCCCCAGACTGTGGGGCCAACCACCTTCCTGGCACAGCCTCAGGAAGAGGCAGATCAAGGTGCTCATCCATCTGCCAAGATTTGGGGGGCTGCCCCACCCACCTTTGCTCCTCTATTCTTCGCCTCCATGGATGGGAGCCTTTTGTCACATAACCGAACAATTATTTTGTGAAGAAGGGAAGAGGTTGTGAGAGAAATCCAATTTCCAGGACATGATTAGGTTTTTCAGATAGATTCATTAGTGGACTGAACAACCATAAAATTATTCCACGTGGAAGTTAAATAAAGATCAGTTAAGCCAGCCAAGCAACAGATTCTGCTCAACCTGAATGTGAGCAAACCAAAATAAAGTGAATTTCTATGACACTGCATATCCTCTGAGCCATGAAAGTAATCTCATTGCAAAGTATTTGTAATCATTTCTGGACACTGTTAAATTTTGTAGAAAGCAAATTAGTTACAGTTGTAGAAAAAAATTTGAAATGTCAACAATGGAATCTTTTTGTTGATTGCGAAAGACATTTTCCATCTGGTCCCAAGCATGAACATATCCTGAAGTGACCTGCATATGCCAGAGCTCAGCTGAACAAAATGATAATGTAATCCTGCAAAAGTCTCCAAACATGGAGAAATGAAAGCCTTTTCATTTAGGACTAGTTCCTTCTTAAATTGAAGACAAACTTTGATTGACTCAGCAGGACAGGTCTCAAAGACATCCAGTAAAATTGCTTATGGTATGCAGACAGACACACAGAGAAACTCTGGGGACAAATTATACTTGAGGCAAACATTTGGCATAGATAAAGAAATCTAGAATAGCATTCCATCCCATTGATATCTGGAGTTTACAGTCAGAATTCAGCTAAGATGATATAGTGCATTGAAACTGTATGAGCTACAGTTAATGAAAAGGATTATTTCCCATTTGCAGGGAGAAGGAGTAAGAGTTCCAAAGTGGTTGCAATCTCAATGATACACATTTTTCTCCTCTTTATAGCTTAAATTACGTGAAATCACAATACATTGCCTCCTACAACACGCACACAGCAAAACCCAGTTAAAATAAATCTTACAAAGGTCATAAGCACACTTATGATTGTCCAAATGGATCTTGTAATGGACACCAAAAAAGGATATGAAAATCTTCCTGTCAGTTGCTGCACAAGTGGACTGAGACAAGGGTTAAATTAGCCTTAATAATATAACAGATAATATTTTTAGATATTAAAATGAGAAAATTAACTACCATAAATAGTAAGGCCATAAATCTCACTGAAATAGTGATGTAGTGAGCTACAGTAATTTCTTTATTTTTTCATTTTAAGTCATTTTCTAATAAGATTTTACATTTTTCATCTCTAGTTGAAAAGCTTACTGATTTCTCTGCCCATGTCCAATTTTTCCAATTTGTTATTTTCCAAGTGTTTCATAGATCTGCATAGAGGACACAGCAGAAGATTTAGAACACAGTGCTTCTAAACAGGAAGAGACAGTACATTTCTTCCCATCATCAGCAATGAATGATTATTTTCAAAGTATAATAAAACACAGATGTATTTTTGATATACGTTTGAATGAGGTATTTTCTTCAAAACTATTTTCACAGAATCACAGAATCACAGAATTACCAGGTTGGAAGAGACCTTCAAGATCATCAAGTCCAACCTCTGTCCTAACACCTCAACTAAACTAAACCATGGCACCGAGCGCCACATCCAATCTCTTTTTAAACACGTCCAGGGATGGTGACTCCACCACCTCCCCAGGCAGGCCATTCCAATATTTAATCACTCTTTCTGTAAAGAAGTTTCTCCTAATATCTAACCTATATTTTCCTTGGCGCAACTTGAGACTGTGTCCTCTTGTTCTGTCAGTTGTTGCCCGGAAAAAGAGACCGACCCCCACCTCACTACAACCACCTTTCAGGAAGTTGTAGAGAGTGATAAGGTCACCTCTGAGTCTCCTTTTCTCCAGGCTAAACAACCCCAGCTCCCTCAGCCGTTCCTCATAGGGCTTGTGTTCCAAGCCCTTCACCAGTCTCGTTGCCCTCCTCTGGACACGCTCAAGTGTCTCCACGTCCTTCCTGAACTGAGGGGCCCAGAACTGGACACAGTACTCAAGGTGCGGCCTCACCAGTGTCGAGTATAGGGGAAGGATGACTTCCCTACTCCTGCTGGCCACACTATTCCTGATACAGGCCAGGATACCATTGGCCTTTTTGGCCACCTGGGCACACTGCTGACTCATGTTGAGTCGGCTGTCGACCAGTACCCCCAAGTCTCTTTCTGCCTGAGCACTCTCCAGCCACTCTGTTCCCAGCCTATAGCGTTGCAGGGGGTTGTTGCGGCCAAAATGCAGGACTCGGCACTTGGACTGGTTAAACTTCATCCTATTGGATTCAGCCCATGTATCCAACCATTCCAGGTCTCTCTGCAGAGCCCTCCTACCCTCCAACAGATCGACACACGCTCCCAGCTTAGTGTCGTCTGCAAATTTACTAATGAAAGACTCAATACCCTCATCCATATCATCAATAAAAATATTAAACAGAGCTGGTCCCAGTACAGACCCCTGAGGGACACCACTGGTGACTGGCCGCCAGCTGGATGCAGCACCATTCACCACCACCCTCTGGGCCCGGCCTTCCAGCCAGTTCCTTTCTGCTGAACTTGAAGCACTAGTTTCCATATTTCTAAATTTAGTTATTTTCTTAAGTTATATTAGAAACTGCATGTTCAGAAGCTGCAGCACCTGTAGTTTCATAGACTAACTACACACTGCTGAAGGCTATATCACACCAAAACAACATTGTTTACATGTACTTGACTAAAGAGACAAGAGCTAATCAAACCTTCTGACCACTCAGATGAGAAAGGAAGATGAAAAATGTAAAATGAAGTGACTATCAAAATATTTATCTCAGCTATTACAATATTACTTTAACGAATTGCTAATTGCCGGGTAATAAACCATCTCTCCAGGCTTAGACTTTGGAAGGATGTGGGATATGTGCAAACTGTCCTGGGGGAAAAAGAGACAGCAGCTGCTGGCTTAATCAGCCAGGAACATACCCCTGAGACTCCCCTCATATTCAGGAAGGACCAGCAGCAGAAAATCAGAAGCATTTTCTGGAGTACTGCTCTTTGGAATCAATCATATTTCCATATACACGGGCTGACACATGGAAAGGCAGAAAAGCTCCACTTCTGCATTTTCTTTTGAGAACAATCCAAGTATTTGACATTGCCAACACTCATGTAAAGTTTTGGTGCTAAAGGTCCTGGTAATTCTTCCATAGCTGTGTGAAGTGAGAGTTTTTCCTCCCTTCAGAGTCGGTCACAGTTAAGTTCTAAATTCATAACTGGAACATAATTCACACAGCAATTTACACGCACCAAGAGATTATGTGGCCTCACTCTGGAATGCTGCACCACAAAGAAGTTTCTATAGTTATTTAAAGCAAGCAAGACTTTCCCCAGCTATTAAAGAAATTTAATCTTCTTATCCTTATATGGAAGAAGTCTTTGTTTATATATATAAAAAACTCCCCTTGCAACATCCTATTCCTTCACTATTAAGTTTTCTGCTCTTTTCTGCTTCGGCAAAGAAATTGTGAAAGAATGTGAAAAACTTTTATTAGGTGTTTATTATCAATTACCAGATAATGAAAACCAGCAAAGTCAATGGAAAAAAGTTATTCATGGATTTTGGGCTAGATTTTCCTTTTCCCATGGGAAACCCTGTAAGAGAAGAACAAAGGGGAAGCAATCTGCGAGGTTTCTCAGATGGTTCCAGTGAGGCCGACAGATGAACAGAGTTATTTTCCACTTCCCTCCCTCACTGAACAATCAGGGAATCTGACCCCTGTATCTTGTAAGCTGTCACAGAGAATCGGGTGTATTCTTCATCAGAATTAGTTCAAGCTTACAGGGCTTCCTCCACTGGCTGCTCAGGAAGACCAAAGCACAAGGCAAGGCTGGCTACCAGTGCCACAGGCAGCAAACAGAAGAGCCTGCTGGTTCCTGTTAAATTCCCTCTTTGGCAAGTGGGCAAGAAGGGTGTTAACAAGGAAATACCTGCATAATGAATAACTCTGTCCCAAAAAACCTTCCTTGTAATACCTTTTATCTTGGTTTCTCAGTGAATTTGGGAGACTGCAAGTTATGAAATCTGAATCTCTCTTGGATATTTCCCTAGGAGTTATCCTAAATGCTATGTTTGTGTACAGACAGTGTCCCAAACCAGTGTTCCCATTACTATAAAGACAGACACAGCAAAAAGAACTTGGCATCTCTTCCACAAGAACTAATCATACCCTTACATCTCTTTTTTCACGTAGCTCATCTTGGAGATTCCTCTGATACTCCAGCACAATTCCAAGGAGAAATACACCTTCTGTGCAGAAGAAAAGATATCCTATTTATAATAAAATTCTCACATAGCAAAATACCCCCCAAAAAAGCCACAATAACTATTAACCCAAAGTGCTTGGGAATGACCATATAGCTATAGGTGCATAATCAAGATGTGTACAATACTAAAGCTGATACAAAAAATAATCTCTTTCATCAGAAAGATTCACCTTCAGTCTTTGGGTATCTAATACTAAATATTTATAATTCAAGGATACTGCTTACGAGATTAATGTATTTTGGAGTTTTATGTAGGGTGAAACAAGAAGCAGAGAAACCAGTACTTGAAAAAGACCAAGCTCAGTTGACATAAACACCTTTATAGACACAGAATGTTAAATTGGACACTAATGATTAGGCATGCCAAGGGGGGAAAATAGCAATGTGGAATTATTATTACATTGTGTGGATGTTTTATTTCACATAGCAAGGACTGAGCACAGCTGAGATCCCCGATGTGACAATATCTAGAAGGCATATTTTACTTCCCAAGTGTTTTAATATAGGCAATAAGAATTTTATCTTGATATGTAAATTTTATTTTTATAAAGGGCAAGAGGTCCATACGCATTTCTTATCATAGCCATATCCAACATTATTGCCCTAGGGACGAAGGGTCACAAGCCATCACTAAAAATAAAATGTCATCCCAAACATCTAAGATCTACAAGTCATTAAGAAGAGAACATCATGGGTTTCCCCAGCTGTTATAACATAAGCGACGTTGTTGAGGTTTTTACCCTTTATTCCAGTCTCTGCAGATCAGAAAACTTAGTTCTCTGCTGTGCTTCATGGCCTGATCAACTATTTATCAACATCAGCAGAAACAAACTACTTCTACACTTTTGGCAAACTGACCTGATGTTTGATAGAGAAGACTGATCTCATTAATCCAAGCTTTTCTTCTGCCACCCCACGTAGGAAGGATATTCCTTTGCCAATTTCTGTCAGCTATGGCTGGCTATTGTTTCATTGGACATTTGGATTGCAAGAAAGATTATTTAATTATCATCTAATGAGAGCTGAATGATAATAAGAAAAGAAAAGCAGATAGAGTGGGGAAAGAGTAAGGCAATTATTTGAATGTAGGTGGGTGCTGCATTACCATGAAAGGCTAAAAGTATCAGGCTTGTGAGGAAGTGGGAGGAATCCCATTCCTGGTGGGTGGTGTAGGAAAGCAGGGAATACAGAGAACCAGAGCTGTGGTGGGAGGCCTGCACGTGGGTTGGTGGGGTCAAAGGCACTTGGTTCCTACTGCAAGTGCCCGACAGGAAGCAGCTGGGGCTCGGAACACCACTGGAGGAAGGCTGCTCACAGCAACAAGTGTGCTTTGGTGACAAAGGATTTGTTCCATGGCTCTTGGTGAGCCTCTGGTTCTTGTGTAGGAAAGGAAGTTTAGTGGATACTCTCCACCAGCCCTGGTTGTCCATTACTTCTCTTGCCAGTGGGTTTAATTTCACTTCTATAAGTATGGTTTTCTCCAAGATACCTAATTTAAACTTGGCCCTCCCTCCTCCACCATTTTTTTTTATGTTAGATTCTTGCACAAAGTTCATTCATCACTAAATTTCTTAAGGAGATGTTTTTTCAGTCACCTAGAAAAGCTTTCTCAGCTCTCCCACATTAAGTTTGGTGTTTCACAAATAACTCTACTCCTCCTTGACTCAAGTTTTACATAGTCATTTATAGCAGTGGTTTGGATGCATTTGACACCTGTAGATGCTGGCACTGGGAAAATGGGACACTGACAAACTTAATCAGTTTCAATAATTTTTTTTAACCAAAAATAAGCAGCAGGAGAGTTGCTTGTCAATCTTTTCAGAAACAACAGGTTCATAATTCAAAGCGAAGAAGTATCAAATCAGAAGACTGGTCAAAAAACCCCTAAAAAATAACTTCCTTCCATCACATCATGTTTTAAGATAATATGTATTACTTAATTATTCCAGCAAAAAGGCAATCATTACCACATCTACAATATCTCAAATAAGTATAACTTCCTAAGATAGACCTACTAGGTAAATAAATTCCTGCATTTCTATTAGGGAAAACCTTTTCCAGCTTTTTTAACATTATGAGGAATGATCATAGCAGTATTGAAATTTTTGAGGTGACATAATACAAACATGGGCCATTTGTAAATTTGAAAGCTACTTTGCTGTCTTTACTGTGTTGCAAAGTTCATCATGACCAGTTTTAGCACTGATTCTTCTTAAAACACAACAGTACCTAGAAAACACAGTGAGACCTTGACCTGTCAGAGATGCTTAAATCTGGTTCATTTTGGCTAAGTCCATCTTTAAACTTTTATTTCCTTATACTTGAAGGTCTTAGCACAACTCATAACACTGTAGTCTGGGGTTTCAGTACAAATTCCCTTTCTCATATGTGTCACCAAGGCCAAGGTTTTAGCTTGGCAATATGATATTATTTTTAGATTAACAACTTACTTCTAATGAGTACAGCAATTAACAACCTCTTCTGCATATTCAATGCGCCATGGAGTTCAAACACAATTTCACACACTTCAAACAGCACTTCATGCTCCAAAACTAGGTGGATCTGTAAATCCTAGACCTTTATTAGAAACATTATTCATAAAGAGTATTAAGTCACAAAATATTAACCTCCTCAGCTTTGAAAACTAGAAAAGGTTACAAAAGTTTAATTAAAAGTAATTTAACTAAAATACTCCTCTGAGTCTTGACTTAATTTTTATTTCTTTCAAACTTGAAATAAAACATGGATTTAGTTTTAAAGAAATACTTTGCTTACAAATCCTTTAGCTGTCATACATATCTAATTGAATACAAACAAAATATATAAAAGAAATGAAGTTCTGGAGTAGCTTTGGGAGTTAGATTACATCTCAATGTATAATATTGAACAAATAATAATAACAATGAAATAGAAATGCTAACTATATTTCATTATACATCCTTCATTTTCAAATTAATAAGAGTACTTATTTTTGCATACCTTAGAGATCTTTCTTCAGGAAAGAAAATGGTTTGTTATCAAAAATATCTCTATTAAGATTTAAAGCTGTAATTACAAATACAAACTCAATTAAGAATGTACAATTAAATTAAAGCTGTGCATCCCATAGCCCAAATTTATTGATGGATATTGCTTAGGTATGACTAACCTAACCTTCATTTCAGCTGTACCTGGGAGACAAAATCTGTAATAGAAGTAATCCAGACTATTTCTAACCCATGAGATCTTTCTAGGGAAAAAGAGTCCCTCCCAAAATTGCAACCTCCCTAGGGGAACATGGCTGTTGCTGCAGGCAAGCTGCAGGTCTGTCGCTGGTATTAACCCTTTTATTTCATGAGACGTATTCATGTGCTCCTCAGAGCTACAGTCACTATTTAAAACACTTGGAAAGTGTAGCAGTAGGGTGATGTCAGAGCAGTTGCAGCAAACCCATATCTGGAAAATAAAATTATCACACTCTCTATTATAAATATAATGGGTCAAATCTACAGTGCATAAAAATACATTGCAATACATTTAATGAGGATGTTTCCCAGTGTTGTAGTGCAGCATGTGTTTATGTTTTTTGGATGTCAGTCATCTTTTATGTCTTACATTATTTATTCTTTTCATTCCTTTTATTTCCCTCAGTTAGAAACAAAGGCAAGTAATATCATGCAATCAATTAGCTCCTTGAGGACCATGAGGGAATGTCCCACAGATGGTTTGCAGACTAGTCACTACAGGTTATGTTCCTTCCCCTCCACAGCTCAGAGCTGCAGCATTCCTCTGCACACACGAAGTTCCCAGGGAGCTTTCAGGTGTGTTGTTTCAATGTAGCATGTTCACTGCGCCACAAACACAAACATGAACATGGCATGTTTGCTCTGGCACTTTCTGCTCCATCCCCTCTTGGAATACAAGAGACAGAAAATGCAATAGATATGGGGAGAGAACCACCCCGCACCCAGAGCATAAACAGACATAAACCTCACATGAGTCCCCTGTACTTGTTCCCTACACCCTTGGCATGTGCTTTCCTTTTTATTTATGGTGGCATCAATTGGCGCAGAAGCTGACTTGGCACATTTCCTATGAGGATACACTGCCAAGAGTACCATGTCACATTTTTCCATCTCCCAGCTGGCTTGTGCCCTTACACCATTAGCTACATGAAAGAATACGGGGAGATTTTAGTGCCTGCCTCCATTTCAACTCAGTGTGACTTTGCAGTGGTTTGTAGTGGGAGTAAGGTATCTGTAACAAATCAAACATGAACATATGAAAAGTGAAAAAAATCTTTTATCATCAAGTCAACATACAGAACTGGAGTGAGATAAAGTAGTTTCTGGCCACTTTGCAAGAGAAGAAGCCTCCAAGTTTGAGGGTAGAGTGCCTTGCACATCACTCTTCAAAAGAAGATGGCAGAACAGGATCAAATATTTGCTCAGTTATTGCTCAGCACTGCCATGGGAGGACAGTCCCCTCTCTCTGTAGGTTCTACTGTACCCAGGGAGCAAGCCAGTGTTTCAAAAGCATCGCATTTTCTCATTTATTGATTTCACCTTGGTCAGAATTTGTCTTTATAAAATCAAAATGGCAGTTTGTTTCTATACCGATTTAGCTGTTTTTCTTTAATAGCATTATCACATCCATCCCTCTCTGAAGTAAAAATAATCTGAAAAATATTTGCAGCTCCACTGCTTTTGTTTTAACTCTCAGATGCCTCATCAGTATTCCTAAAAGTGCAGAGACATTGTGAAGAGATGTATTGTAAAATGCATCAACCTTTCAAGGGAAAGATGTCAGGATTTGGCATGTACAAACATGGGAACTTTCAAAGTTGTGTGTTGGGGTTTTATTTTTTTACTTTAAGCTGGCTTCTGTCATCAATTCATCCCACATATAGTTCTTGGGTAAGCCACCTTTTTGTTGTTCTTTTTTGTTCCTCAAAAAGAAAATCTGTACCTATCAATCTATGCACAGTACCTATTTAATCTATAGCAAGAATCCAACTTTTTTGTACACAGCTTTCAGTTATTCAGAGTTTGCTGTCAAGACTAATGCATGCCTATCAGTTTCTATCAATGCACAGTGGATGAATATAACATTGCATTTTTCCCAAACGCCACCAGGTTCAGCTGAAAAAAAAGCTCAGAATTTAGGCTAAATTATAGCACCCTGGGCTCAGATTTACATGAAGTTGCTTGGAGGGAGGATGTGGGAGCTCTTTGATAGCACTGGCATAGCACCCAGCTTCGTCCTTTATTCCTTGGACAAAAAGGAAAGTTTTGGTGTGTTGATTTAGGGCACATTGGACTCAGGTAAAGTGCCTCGGTATAAAAGTAACAGTCCTGCTTTCTCTCTCTCTACACAGTCAAGGACAGAGGGGCAAGTACCATATTCTGGGGATGCTTTGCTTTTGTTGTGTCACAGGAACAGCATTTGCTTAAACATGATGCCTTATTCTTCTATAGCTTGGTTCATATTTTGCATCTCTCCTGTAAACTCATTCTATTGACATGCAGTAAGCGATGACTTTCTGGTCAGTTCCAGAGATCCTAATTAAACTAATGTTAAATTCCTATTTTAGGGAATTCCTTCAGTTCAGTCTTATTATATTGGATCAGGATAGCTTGAAGATATTCACACAAGAGCAACTTCAAACAAAAACCTATCAATACATCAACTTCCCTTCATTATTTGTTGCCATATTTCTACACTCAGTTGAACAACATGGAGTACAGAGTTTATCACTGGTGACTACACCGATAATTTCTTCACTTAAAGAAGTAAAATTTAATAATTATTTAATATTTTTAAAAAATTATTCCTATTGTTTGATACCCATCAAGAAAAGGTTATATCTCAGACAAGCCTTATTTATCTGTTTGTTCCTTTGCTTATGTTCTTTATTTTTTAGTTTTGCTTTCCAGAAAGTCAGTAAAATCATTACACGAATTGTGGAGAGTCATTTGAAGAAATACTGCAGGGAATTCTGATAGAATATTTAATTGCACATAATTAAAATAAAGATAGTAAAACTCATTTGCTTTTAGCTCATGTAGTATTTAAGCAGTGGAAAGCATAAACCATAAAGAGTAACCCTTCCTTTTACTGTATTGCCAAACAAAGTCCTTGGGACTCACTGCTCAGCAACTGATGCACATTAGGTAAGAAACAAGAAGGTAAAGCACTAAGGCCTATGGCTACCTCCAATATGGAAACAGGATGCATGAACCACCACTCGATGCAATATAGAAAGGGCCTTATCATGTTGAATTTCAGCTGGACATGAAAAAAATCAGGCTGCTTTGGCTCTAATTACAGAAGATGGGGGATATCATTTAAAATAGCTTAAAGGATAATATATAGGGAAAAGCTGATGGCAGATTTTCCTGCTTCCTGACATCCTTGTTTAGTCAGTAGTAAGTCTTGTGACTTGCTTGCACTGGCAGATGTATATGAAGGTGTCCATAGCCAAGGCAGCTCTGGAGCATACAATACTTCCACAGTTACATCAAGGGAATATTCAGTACCACAGAAAAATTAAACAAGCAGAAATTCATCAATTTTCAAGAATGTCAAGCTTTAATATAATTCTTATTGTGTTCATCATTCTCTTGTAATATTGTGCTTATCATTCTCTTGTGCTCACCACCAGGGAGGAGCAGGTGGAGAACGCAATGCTCCCAGGCAGCCTTGGCTGCAGTGACCACAAGATGCTGGAGTTGGAGACCCCCAGGGCGCTGAGGAGGGCACACAGCAAGCTCACTGCCCTGTACTTCAGGAGATCAGACTTTTGCCTCTTCAAGGACCTACTCAGTAGAGTCTAAAATAATGGGTACAAAGGGAACTGGGAAATTTAGGCTGGATATTAGGAAGAAATTTTTTACTGTGAAGGTGGTTAGATACTGGAACAGGTTGCCCAGAGAGGCTGTGGTTGTCCCATCCCTGGAAGTGTTCAAGGCCAGATTGGATGTGGCTTTGAGCAACCTGGTCTGGAGGTGTATTTAAGGTTCATTCTAACTTTTAACATTCTATGATTCTGTGATTCCTGTAGCCTGTGATGTAAGTAAAAATACTTCTTAAATGTATTGTGACACGGCATGGTTTCATTCAAGATTTGACACAATGCCCTCAAAACTTAGTCTTCATGAATATGGGCACTGTGAATACACTGTGCTTTATAATAGTGGGGCCTCGTATGGTATAAATTGGAAAGCTTATTTTGAACTTGAGTTTTCATAGTCTGAGGCAGGTTATTACAAAAGCTGTAATGAGAACATGAGCAAAAAGGGGGAAAATAGGGTTTCAACATGCTTTGTCTTCTCAGTCTATGATTTCTCAAGACTCTGTTTTTGAAATTAACCTTTCCTAATTTGGATTCTTAAGGTTTGGTTTTTTAATTGCACTTCTCCTACATAGAGAATTTCTTCCTTTGCATTTCCACCTTGTTTCTCAATGCAGATATCTTTCACAATATGAACTTCCCCACTCAAAGATCCATGACTCATTTCTGTAACTCTATACCTGTCTTGCACACACGCCATAAAGGACCTGTTCCCAAGGTACTTAAACCAGCTACAGTAGTCAAAATCACCCTCAGGCTAAATAGATTCTAACATAAATTTCATGGAAAAACTACTAGTATTTTCCAGAGGCCATAAAACTATTGTGACTATTACAGTTTCAAAATCAGAATAGCAAACAAACAGAAATTCTCATTTCCTCATCTGCAGACAAAAAAAAAAAAGAAAAAAAGAAAAAAAGAAAAAATAAATCTAACCAAAAAAAACCACCAAAGCTCCAAAACAACCCAAAAAAAGGGAAAAGAAACCTAAACCTGCATGCATAATTCATTATGTTTCTAGCTTTGAAAATATAAAGTCAAAAAGACAGAAGCTAAACCATTTCATATGTTTCATAACAAAATTTTCCTTTAGACAAGCAAACTATTTTTTTTTATTTGTTGAAGTGATTCACCCTTGGGAAAAAGGAAAACAAAGGGTTTTAACTGACAGGGACATAGGTCCAGTCAATGTTTATAGTTCTGGTTTTACAAATGCAAATTAGTTTGAGAATTGTGAAACTGAGAATATTCCATCTTTTTGATGTGCTCTGTACAACAATTCCAACTTTGACACAATCAAGTATTCAAATGTAAATGCTGCTATATGTATTAGTAGCTGGGTAAATGTTCACATGTGTTTTAAATGCCAAAAAAATTTAATGAAATTTCTGTATTATTTTCCAGTAACAACAGTCTGAATTCAATATCTTTTTTTTTTTAACATGAAGCCATAGTTGTTGTAACTAATTTTTCACTACACAATTATCATTTCCATGAAACTGTCTGTAAAATTAGTAGGCATAAAATGCTTTCTCCAGTGCCTGAGTGTCTTGGAAGAATATGTTTAATTTTCAGAAGAGACTGAAGGGCTCAGATCATACTGACTTTCTGGAAGACAGTGAATTTTAAGTCACCCAAGAACTGTTGTCAATAGCAGCTGATTCAGCACAGAAAACATCATGAAATGTCAAAATCTCCTTGCATTACAGCCTTGTTTCTTGAAGAAGTCACTGTATGCCATTGAGGTTTAGGTTAGGCTCATCCACATGTTGAAGCAACACATTTATAAGTGGTCTGGCCATTCTTTTTGATACTTAATGATAATAAATAGCATACATAACTGTTATAAAATTACATTACAGGGTATCTAAATGTTTGCATACATATGAAAAGCTCAAGAGAAGATCTGAGATCAAACCGAATATGGACATATGTAAGCAGTACCATGAGGGTAAGGCAGGAGTTCTAGCAATGCAATTGAGACCACTCAAAGGACAAAGAGGTTGAGTCCATTCTGAGAAATATGGCCACAATTGCCTCTTTCAGTCACTTCTATCATGACCCAAAATTATTTGGCTGTTAACATTCTGAAATAGTTATTTTAGCAATAATTTTATCCTTGTACCCTAGCAAGACAGAAAAAAGAAACTTAGTGTTAGATCTTGAGGCAATATTGCTCTTACCTTGTAAGATTCTTTGCCTGAAGTGATTTAAATTGGCTTAAACCTACTTCTCTTCAGATCAGGTCTCAGTCCTGTTTTAAGTTTTCATGTCCCAGTTTTGTGTACTGATGATTCTGCCTTGAAGCCCTAAGCTCAGGCTAATATAAGAAGTAGAGACTTGTAATAGCTGTAAAAATGAAAAAAACCAGGACTGTTTGAAAGGTTAAAAGATTTGTTAGCAAATAATTTGTGAATTATTCCCCACATAACCGCAGATGGACAGTATCCTTGTATGCAGCAAAGTAACTAATTTTGAGATGAAGGTTAAAATACTTTTTACAGGGGGGACTGTGCTAATCTTGACAAGTCTTTAGGACTGTTTTTAAAGTTTAGGTAGAAACTAAATCAAATATGGCTTTAATTGTTCCTCTTTCTGGCATGTTGACATAGTTACAGTTCAAATGATTGATATCAAGTTTCTAACCTGTGATAATACACTTTTTATATGATA
This sequence comes from Aleadryas rufinucha, assembly GCA_013397815.1. NCBI lineage: Eukaryota > Metazoa > Chordata > Aves > Passeriformes > Aleadryas > Aleadryas rufinucha. Next base: position 168,589 of record VZTH01013923.1, on the reverse strand, counting down.
TTTTCATAAATGGCTATTTATTCTGTGAAACAATTATTAATACACATTAATAAAAATGACAGATTTATAACTGAGTTATAACTGTTCATTCTAACCTAGACCATGTAAAGATATCTACTTTCATGTAGCTCTCTCTGGAAATAGCATGAATTCAGCTGCTGATCCCAGAACTCTGAAAGGTTTACAGTTTCATGGATTAGTTATAAATCTAATAGTTTAATTTTTATAGTGAGATCTTTCTTCATTTCTTTACCATAAAAAAAAAATTTTGAAAAAAACATTTTGCACAGAAACTGTTTACTTTCCTTAGAAACTTGGAATTTGTAGTGAAAAATCTGATACATGGGCACATGTGCACACACAACCCCACAAGAGTATTTTTCTCGTCACAAAGGATGTCCAGGCATGATTACTCTTTTATATGCTTGACTAGAAGTATTGAGAGTGTATAAATCAAATTTAGTTTCCATGTTAGATGCAAACATGCAGAATCAATGTAACTGTGATACAACCCTCCCTGTAGATATGAATTAGTGGTGAAAATGCTGGCACATCATTAATGATAATACCCCCTCTCATCCCATTTCCAAGATCATAAAAATGTGCTTCTCTCTTACTCCCATGTGGGAACTCATCAAGCCTCAAGAGACCCAAGCTGGAGTAATTCACTAAACAGATTCCAGGCTTGTTTTCTTCAAGCCCCATATCAGGGTTCCTGAATAGTTTGGCTATGGTCTTGAATAATTCATACCCAAACCTTTGTTGTTTCATCAGATAGTAGATTTCCAAACAAGTCTGTCTCTGTTCCTGAGCTGGCTAAAATTATGTCTTGTGCATTCCCATCCCAGAAATATGTTTCTAGTTAAACCACATAATAGAGTTTCCTGTGCAGGGGAAGAGATGGGGAAAACATATAGTTTTTGAAAGTTTATGCTTGCTAAAATCAAGCCTCATTCTGTTTAAAATAATGAATACAGAGAGAGAGAAAAAAATTGAACACATATTTGTTGTTCAGGGTGATCTGTAGACTTATCTGTGACAAGGAAGAGAACCCCCTTTCCTGAAATAAAATAGGAGGGCTTCCACCAGTGAAATTTATTTTTCCATCACGAGTGGACCAAAAAAAGACCAGAAACATTGCTCAAAGTGGCATCTGAAACTCACCTACTGGCTATAAAAGCTTATATTGGAGCATTAAGTTAGTTTGTTATTCTATCCTTACAGCAGCCCTTAAGAGTGGAAACAGAGGGAGTCTGAGGAGTATGAATGCCCATCCTTGGGACTCTAAGTCAGTTTTCTAGTATTCTCTGGTTTTGCTACCTTCTAGTCACCTACTAACTGTTCATGTGCTTTTACTTTCCTCATCATTTGAAATGCATTTCTTAAGCAATTCAGCAGATGCCAGCCCTACTAAAAAGAAAAGGGAAAAAAGAAATTACGTGGTCCCGATGCCTCAGGATCTTCTTGCAAAACATGCAGCATGATGTCTTCTTCTCTTTCTTCTTTTTTTTTCATTTTCTCAGTAAGTGTTTGTTCACTAAACACGTTCAAGTCATGTCAGATTTGGTTTAGGATTTATCACAGACAGAAAGTTCCTTCAAATCTCTGATTAATCTGACAATGTCTGGAATAGGAAGTTAAAGGAGAATGTAAGTTCTTGCAGTTGTTTTCTCAATCTAACAGGAAGACAATGAAACTTGGTCATCTGTTCATGAATAACTTATTCAGCACGCTGTATTACTGGAAAAATGTCCTCTGGGCTGAAACATAGCCACATGTCACTGTACAGACAGAAGTTGACAATGTCTAATAATAATACTGCTCTTTAAAAAACAAAAACTTATTTTCATAAGTATGTTATTACTCTAGTAACACCAGCACAAAAAAGCACACATTAGGTGTTTTTTTTATTTTGTATCTCTGTTCCTTGAATCAAGTGCTAAATTTTTATCCAGAAAAACAGTATTTTAAATACATTTTTCATAGTGTCACAAAGTGATTCAAGAAATTTGTGCAGGATAGCACAGGGTCCTGCCAAATTAATGTCACATATCTCATATTCCAGGTAAGCTCTAGACTGTCTCTTATGAGCATCTTATCAAAGTGTTCTGACATCCAAGAACTTCTGCCAGTGAACTCTGTGCCTTGCCACTCAAGAATTTTATTGTGTAACACCGATTATATTAACTGTTTGCAAGACACAGCCAAGTGCAAAAAAAGAAATTTAATGTTAGGGCTTAAAAATTTGGATTGAAGTTGCAATAAAGATTGTCATGAGAAATTCTTACAATGGGGAGAGTGTATTTCTCACTGGTAAGTGCAACTTTAGAATTATGGAGTAGATATCTATGTTTGGCCAACTAAGAAACTTAGAGCAAAAGACACACTCAAACACACCAGATTTCTTCACATAAGATGCAGGAGTAGTTGTTCTTCAAAGCTAAGTATGAGTGGTGAACTACTGCTTGTGTTTGACTTCATAATATTAAAGAGCGTGTCACAGAAAAGCATTCATCTCTCCAGAGAGTCTTAGATTGCTAAGTAAATATTTGTTATAAAGAATGTTTTCTTTTGTGGGTTTTGTTGGGTTTGGTTTGTTTGGTTGTTTTTTGTTGTTTGGTTTTTTGTTTTTTTTTTGTGAATTTTCTTTTTTTTTTTAAATCTAATTATCTTTAAGGAATAGGGGAAAGTATCTCAAATAGTTCTTTATCCTCTTTGATATGGTCAGGATAAACACCCTTAAACAAGTTCTACCTTAGATAAGTAACCCCCTGAGATAGGCTACAGCTTTCCATTGCCTTCAAAGGTCCTGTTTTAAATTTGAGATACAGAAATTCTTGTTGGTTTGGGGTATATTTGGCATAATGTTTGGGCACGTGCAAAGAAGCTAACTGGTATTTCAATCCTCTGCTATGTGATGCCAAAGCTTCTATTCTGCCACTGTAATATTATAATTTTTCTGTGGTCTCTGATCAGTATCTTCTTACTTTAACATCTATCCCTAAAGTTACCCCAAACCAACTGTGTATAGAAAAACACCAAACTAAGATGTGGTTCCTCCAGGGAGCTGAAGTGTGTGGTGTCTAGGTGTTCCCATAGACACTCTTCCTTCCTTAATACTGGAATGCTATCAGGTTAATCATACTATAATCCTTGAAGGGAAGAGAAGGATGTTCGATATGCAAATGCAGCTGTAAGAGAATGCTGTAATTGGATGTAATAGCAGGCCAACTGTCCATTAAACACTACATACAGTTGTCACATTTCTGCATAAGGTCATCCCCTGCACATCCCCTAGACCTGTATTTTACTTTGTATTTTGGGAGGGACTAGGAATTACTTCCTCTTTAATCCAGTCTTCACAAGAGGCGGAAAATTTCCTCCTGTGTAATCAACTGTGTAATTAATTACAAGCATTCATTAGATATCACCTATCTAAAAGATGAACAAACCTGATATTGCTTATGAGTCTAGACTGGTCTTCAGCAAAATGTAGAATGACTGCAGACGATGAGGTAGAATAGAATAGATGAACTAGCCTGAAGCATTGATAGGTGGCTTATTTATATATATTTAAAAGCAGATTTATGTAGTAAGGGAGATAAAATGTCAAAATATAAGTATAGCTAACGTAAAGTGTGCTTGGCTTTCAAAACATCTTTTGACTTAAAAAAGTAAACTCAAGCTACATTTCTATTCTGTGTAGAGGAAGATGTGCTATTTGTATGCAGAGAGAACACACAGTACCAGGTTCCTTGATATATGCAGTTTACTGAGGATATATGAAGTCAGATTTTGGTGGCAAGTCTCCCAAGACTATGAACAAACAAAGTAATTGATAAAACCTGTACTGAATCCATTGCCATGTTCTGAACCAACTGGGAAAACAAACACAATTTCTTTGCTGTCAATTTGTTATTACAGCAAACATAAAGGACAAACTTTTGTTTAAAATAAAATTCTAGGCAAAGTCATCAGTGTTTAATTAGAAAGCAGGAATTATTGATGTCCTGCTGTTCCCTTTAAGCTTTAAAACTTAGAGCCATGCAGACTCAAATCATGGTGTGACAGAAGGCCACGTTGGTCTGAAACATTTTTATAATGTTCTTTTTCTCCTTTTGGCTGCAACTTTCAGCAGTAAAATCAATGGAAGATTCCACAAGCAAAAAATATTAAAGGTGAGTCTCCTTATGTATATGCAGGGAAATAATTTCATACTAACCAAAGCTAAACAATTAACCCTTATAAAGTCAAGCTTTGTTATGGTTACTTTAATTTTCACCAGTTCCTTTGCTTGCAATTACAGGGTCCATCTGATCCTAGAGACTTTCAGATTTTGAGCAACCTGGTCTATGTAAGCTGTGCCTACCCACAACAAGGGGTTGGAAATAAATGATTTTAAGGTCCCTTCCAATTCAATGATTCTTTGATTCATCATTCTTTGATTCTATAATTTTATTATCAGTGTCAGTAAAAGGAGGCTTCCATACCCAGAGGTTGAATACATTTTTTCTCTCTGGTTATGTCTGTTCTAGGAAAGGTCTTGTCAAGTGGGAACTCACTGAGCCCAGCTAGGCATTGCCGGAGGTAACTTTGACTGGCAGCTATCAGAATCCCTGGAAAGAAACTAGTCTACTCTGACCATATATATAAACCTTTTTATAACAGATCTCTGGGTTATTGTTGCACAGATTGTGTAGTACAGTTGTTAAACATGAGAGTATTTCAAATAAGAAAAGAGAAAATTAGTCTTACCAGGCGATTAAATTTTCTGTTTGTAGTTGAAAACAGTCCTCTCTAGGTTTTTAGCCATTTCCTCCTTAAGAAAAGAAAAATCTTCTTGGTTTAGTTGAGGAGATACACCTCTAGTGCTGTACAGTACTACAATTTTTCCCCTTGTTTCTAGACCATGACATGTTTGATAAGCTAAATTTCTCTGGCATGCTGTACTCCCAGGGCTGGATTTCTGAACAGGTACAGCATTCCTAAAGGCCTACATTTAGCCAAGATTGGTTTGAATTCTATTCCCAGAAGAGATTGCTCCTCATGAGTGCATTACGAGAAGTCCCACTGACTCTCCTAGATCCTACTGCAGAGCTGGAGTTCTGCACATTGTACAACTATGAAGAAACCAAGCCAGAGGTAAAGCCTTGAACAACAAAACTCCAGGGTGGTACCCAGAGTTTGGTTCTGAATGTTTATGAGCAATACAATATTTGTATACAAAGTTTTTTATTCTGGCCTAGCTCAAGCAGCTGGAAAATGATACATCCCTGCAAGGTCAAGTTCATGGTTTTTGTTACTGCAAGTTACTCTTGTCCTTTTCCATATGAGTCTAGACTGCATATAGTAATAAATAAAACCATTCTGTAATAAGGCTAAAATTAAAATTTTACAGTATGAAAAATACATGATAAAGAAAATACAGTGAAATTGTATAAAATATAATGAATAGGCCCTCAGTGAACAAACAGGGATTGCATCTGAACTAAACTACCCTTGGCAAAACCAATTACAAAAGTATCTGCAAGGAAATATGCACTCTATTAATTTTGCATTTTGATGAACATGTTTTATGGATTTATTAAAATATATTTTTGGCTAAGTAACATTTTAAAGACAAAAAAGAGAAGAAAATTTTTTCATCAAACCAGTTGTGCCTAATACCCAAAGTTTGCTATATGTGCTGTGAGTGATTTAAAATTCATAAAGCTGCTCTGGTTTGTATAAGAAAGCAATTTTGTTTTATACAGGGAACTTACTCTGAAAAGTAAAACTAAGCATTTTGTCAGAAAAAGACCTTAAAACTGATCTATAATATCATAAAATCTGTATTTACATATCTATGATAACAGGTATTGGTTTCTTTTCTATTTTCTTTTGGGGTTTTTTTTTTCAATCACAGCTAAGCTGTGGATATTTGCCAGAATTTCACTGAGTGCCTTCTCCTGTGCTTACTTCAAACTAAAGAGATTTGGCTGCAAATCTCTTTTAGGGTTGCCAGTCTCTCTGCTTTGAGATTTACCTCTGAAAGTTTTCCTTCATTTTGTTTTACAGAGTTTACTAAGACCTACATTTTCTTTTTGACTATATAGTTAATAACAGTCATTACTACTTCTTCACAAAGACTGCCATTTTGAGAACCTTCAAGGTAAACCACACGAGTAAGGAAAGCATCCTTCAACACATTCTGAAAGAATGCTTGATAAAACATAGCAAGGGAAAGACAACAGAACCATTGGTCCTGTACCTCCAAAATATTTCTTTCTTTTGACACACTAGAAGTCAGATGAGTATTTTGCACAGTTTTCCGACATCCCTTAGAAGGCAGTCAAGTAAATGAGAACCTGTTATGTTACATAGCATTTAGACCATTGTGCAGTTAAACTACAGCCAGATGCTGCTTGTTTCCTGCTAACTTCTAGGCCCAGCAGGGAGCAATGTTCATGACCTCGCTGGAGAAACTGAATACAAGATAAGGATTAAGTTGAGGCTGGACGATTGGGAAATGGTAATCAGGGCCAGGCAGAATAAACAAATCTAAATCCAAGGCTGACATTTTAAAAAGCTGTTTTAGGTTATGAGTAGGGTATAGGGAGTAGGTTATGAGAGGATGTGTGCATCAACAAACACGTAGACAACAGTAATGTGCTGATTAACAAAAGGCCATTCATGCCTTCTCTTTAGAATATATTTAAAGCTGTTCAGCTCTTGCACCTCTGATGCTGAAAATTCAAAAGTTAGAGATGATTTAGGCTGTGGATACAGTTGTTTTAAATCATCTAACTACTGCCTTTACTGAGACTATGGAGTAAGAATTCCTGCCTGAGCCTTTTTCCAGTATGTTTTCTTCTCCTCACAACATCCACTGCTCCATCTCTCTTGCTCCCTCAAGCCTCCATCAGGACATGCCATTATATGTCAACACCAGTGCAGAGCAATACAGGGGTGGTGGACTCGGGTTTTAACCTATATAATTAATCTTTATCTCCATTAGGAATACTTAACTAGGATTCAGTGCTATTTTCTCTGCTGCACCACTGAATTTCATATATACAAAGAACAAAAGAGGAACTGACATTCTCACAGGCATGACTTCACAACACTTTAAACATCTCTGAATTTCTTAAGAGAGACTTGTTCCTATGTGAATTGGAGTTTTAATGGCTTTGTGAGACATTTTCAGTCTAATCTTAACTGTATTATACAATACAATGTATATGTATATACATTTATGTGGTGTATTTATACAGCTTATACATTCAATACATAGAGAGAAAGTACACGGAAATGAAAGTTTAGGAGAAAGGCACTGAATTCTCACTTACAGAAGAAAAATATGTTGAAGGGAGTACAAGCAAAGAACAGTCAATGTGAAGGGCTGTTTGGGACAGGCACAGGTACGGATGAGGGAGACATGAAAAAATTCTTATATGCTCTGTATAAATGAAAAAAAGTCAGCATTTGATAATATGTGCATCATTTCTTCAAATCTGGATTAGCTAGTCATAGCTGACTGAAAGTTTTCCCTCCAGCAGGAACTAAAACTAATGTCAAGACCGATAAACTCACGCACTAGGCAAAAATCAGGACTGACCATTTTCATGCAAAATGTCTCCTCCTTTGTACAAACAAAGCAAAATTAGTTTGGCTATCTCTATTTCTGATATTTGCTCTTTTTTCTTCCAACAAAAAGCAGATTTATGTCAGCAAAATTATTCAGGAATTTTATTTTTGTCATTAATTGTTTCAGATTTTCTTAAAGAGGTTTTGCTCTATTTAAAAGAATATCAGATGTAAGTGATTTGCCAGCCTTAAAAACAAGAATTGCATTTATTGTATGTAGGGTTGGAAACCACGTGCCAGCCTAAACAGGGAAACAGTGTGGGGTGAGTAGGCAAAGACTGAGAAAGGCAGTGATAGACAAAGAATATGCAGATATTTTAGTGTCTTTCCTTCCCACTACCACCAGATGAAGTTTCTTTAACATTAAAAACTGCAGTAGTTTTGTTTTCTGATGGCTCTGTACAACCCCACATCCATCTAGGTATTACTGCAGACCTAAGATGTGACTTTGGTTTTGCAGAGCTCTCAATTTTTATGCATTGAGATAAATCATATTTCCAAACACCTAGAGGTCCCAAACCAGATTTTTAGCGTTAAATAGGCAGCCCAAGACCTTCTTAGCACATGTGCTGCCAACATTCAGCTGAGGCTGGGTGGGTCCTGCCTGCCCTGTGCTCGTGCATCCCCTCTTGCACAAGAAAAACATCCAGGTAAGGTCAAGCTCATGCCTATCTCACACCTAAACATGCAGGTGCCTAGTGCCTGGTGCTCTGGACTTCTGCAACTTCACCATAGCCCTCGTAGTGCCAAGGCTCAGATCTGCTCAACTTCACAGCACAGTTTGAACTATCCCATTACTTTACAGTCCAAACAGTCAGGAAAACTGTCTGCACTGTAGACTTATGCCAAGTGCTATCTTAACAGCAAATGTAAATTTTACATATATTCCTACCATTTAAAGAATTTATAGTAAAGCTATTTTTAAATTAATGCTCCAGTTCCCAGCAATGCAGCAATTAAAAAAATAGTTGTTTTCTTTTTTTTTAACAGGAAATTATTATTAAGGATTTTGCTTAATTTCAAAGGACGTTTTCAGTCTCTCCTGATTTTTTTTTTCCAATGTACATCTGGTCAAATGAAAAATTGTTTTGATCGTAATGAAACATCGCATTATATATGTACTATGTTAGATTATGTGTTGACTTAACATTTCAAAAGCTTGTCAAGGTCTTGTCTTGTTTCAGAACAAAGAGTTGGAATGTAAATCATCCTGTTTGCTCCTGTTTAATTTATAAATAATAATACACAGATATTTTTTCCCCAGAATGTTTTCATTCCAGTGAAAAAGTACATTTGAAATAAAAGAAATCTCACTTTGGGAAATTTCTGTGTGTTGATCCACATGGGATGATTTGCTCAGCCTTCTTTCATACTATGCTCTGGGTCTATAACAGCTTAGTGGTTTAAAGGATCAATGATGGTGCATAAGTCAAATATACTGACAAGGCAATTTTGTTGAAGTATCTTAAAGGCTGAGGTTTGATTCTTTGCTTGGTTTTAATGTGGGCACGGGGGAGAGAGGCAGGGAGGGATTCATATACAGGATACAAGTTAGGCTTTTTTTAAAAAAAAACTCTGACACAGTTTAACCTTCCAACAGGTTTAAAAAATACCTATTCTTACAGTTATGGTGAGAAAGCTTTTTAACTTTCCCACCCAACTGCCCCAAAAGACCTTGAAAGGCTCACTCCCACATTCTGTGCTGTTTTTCAGCCTGGGGAGAAGCTCAACTGTGCACAGCCCTGCCAGTGCAGTCCCTGAAATGAAGGTTTAAGACCACAGAACAAAATTTGACTATAAAGAAGGGGTTCCCACAGGACCAAAAATTTCCACGTCAAGTGTCAATTTTTTAGTGATGGGAAAGCATGAAGTAGGAGTAACTGACACTATTCCTTTCCATCTGGAATAGCTGCTCCCCAGAGCCCACAGTGGGAATGGGGCTGGTTCCTCACAGCCACGCAGTCTTGCATTTGGGGGCCTCTTAAATTAGTCCTGTAATTTACTGTCACTTAATAAAATGGACCAAGTAACTTGTGCCAGTAGGGATGGAAAAATCCCAGCCTCCAGCTGGGGTGGGTGTTCTCAGAGTTAGCCCAGCTCTCAAGCAGGTACAAAAGGCGCCCACAGCTGAAGCTGGGGAGACAGAAAGGAGACCTCCAGCCTCTGATGAATTACACACCAGCACCAGGCCCCAGGAACAGCAGATCAGCTCACACTTTGAATGATAAATCAAAGCTTTAATCGGGGCTGTCAGTAAAGCAGGTGTTTTGACTGCCTTTATGGTTCATTTTTATGCAAAAAGGGTTGTTGGCAATACAGAAATCATGGGGGATTGAAAATAAATGGCAGTGACAGCACTGATCCCACCAGGCGAGGGGGACAAAATTGGTCTGTCTTTTCACATTATGAAATATACCTAATGGCAGGCTCTTGAAACCCTGCATGCACAATGCACAGTCTGTGTGCTGGGGACCTGCCTTTCTCTGTCAAAGAGAAAGGAAAGGAGTTTCCTCCCCCACTTTATTTTTTTTTATTTGATATGCCAGGGGCCCTTTTCTATTCTTTGGTGATGAACTGCGCTAGCAGCCACAGCAGGTTCAGAATGTTAAAGAGCCAACACTCACCCGAGCCAACAAAAGGATCCTGCTTCAAAGGGCTGAAAGGACACTGTAGACACTACCCAATGCCCTGGTTTAGGGTAATGTCTTTTTCATCTTGATTTTCACCATTCAACGACATTAACAAATGAAACATCATAAAAATATGTCCATGCAAATTTTCTATCATGGGTGGGGGCAAGGGGGCTCACTGTTAGGAGAGAGGTCTGCGTAGTAATGCCACAGGAATGCACCACTCCAGCTCCTCCTCTCTTCTGCCTTGTTTTGCGGGCTGTTGGGGCACCCACCAGTACTCAGACTCCCACTGTAAAACTGACATTTTACTTCATTTAATTCCTAAGTCTCAATATCAATAGTGGGCATAATTTTAAAGTTATTTAAATTAAATAAAATATTTCAGCCCATGGAAGTTGAAGTATTGTGGCATCCTGTAATATTGAAACAGGGGGTGACGAAAGTTCTAATACAGCACACTTTTCCAGAAAGGAAAAAATTAGGGCCTTTTCTTTGGTTCTGCTATAACTCAGTACTTTTCGCAATCTATTCTGTAACATAATTTGAAATATTACTGCACGGTATTGCCAGTAAATTTCATTTATCATTTACAAACCATAAAGCAGGCAAGAGAGGAAAAAAAAAGGCAAATGCATCCCTCCTGTAGTTTCATACAGTTATTCATGCTAGTGCCTCACCACTCACAGACGACAGTATTTCAGCAGCTTTACTAAAGAATAGATTCTTTTATCCTTCCAGAGAAATTAAAAAATGTATTTATAAAAGTAACATCCACCTTAGGATGAACATCCTTAGGACAGATTGACTTAGGATAACTTTTGAAAAACATTATATTGATTATATGTAAATTAAGAAATTCATTATGCTTGATTGCGATCATCCATGCTGCTGCTTCTAGCCAGAAAACTTTGCATCTTTGCTTAAATGAAAACATAATGGATGCCTCTTATAACTTAGTTGCATAGGAAATGAGATCACCATTCCCATTTTTAAAGGTAGGCTGATGCCCTCCCTCTCCATAAAAGTTTATGCATCTTTGGGTTTTGACCCTCTAAACTACTCCATGAATTCCAAATGAATTTTAACTATTACATAAAACTCACCCTACTTTCATCAAAAAATAGTGTTGGTGAGCTTCTTGCAAGTAATTTAGATTCTGATTTTCCAAACATACATTATCTTTATTCTTATAATAATTTCATCTAAAATAGTAAGATTATTATACTTATAAAAAATATACTTTCTCCTTAAATTATAGGTATTGCGCATTAGGACTGGCATTCATGTTGCCTTCCTACCAAACTTCACTTCAGTGTAATTTCTCATGCCAATGAAATTATTCCATGCCAATAAAATTCTATCTCTGCTTGCGGTATTGAGCCTTGAAAGACTAATTTTTTCAAATATTTCAGGACCACAGTTTATGCAAGCTTTGAAAACAAATGGCTTCCAATAATTTGCTTGAATAAATATGATGCGAGTCACTGATCATGGCAAAGATTTAGATTCTCAGTGATGTTGACTGAAAATTCATTAACTTTACTCTCTGGAAGAGTTGTTATGCTCAATAATACTTTGGATGTTTAGATCATAAAGTGATTGCAGCATTTTGATTGAGTCTCTTCTGAAAAGCTCAAGAAAATTTAGTAAGAGTTAAAAGCCTAATACAATTTGCCAAGTCCCTCTTCATGATCACCTGCTTAACATTCTTGGGAGTCCACTGGCTGTTAGTCTAAGCATAATATAGTAAACAGTAATTAATAAGTAATACAACAATATTTATTTGCATTCATCTTCCACAGCATTGCAGTGATTTTCCTAATGAGGTGTGTTATCAGGATCTGGTTTGCAGAGCAACCTGAAAGTGTCTGCATTGTCCTGAGAAGATTTTTTTGGTGTAAGAAAAAGTTTAAACCACTATACCTATTGAAATGCATTGTTAGCAAATGCCTTAGCTCTGAACACCACTTGTGATAGTAGAATCAAACATTCTCATTTTAAATTTCAGATCAATTTTTTCTAATTAGCCTGCCTCAGATTTCTGCTTTCTATCAAAATTCCAACTTACTCGTGGGTAATTCTGGTACTGATAGATTCTCATCTACCTTGTATCAAAATGGCAAATCTTTCCATCATTTATCTCCAATAAATTCAAATATGACTTGGAATGCAGAGATTAAATCTGATTCATATAAGCTAAAACACTGAAAATATGGGCACTACCAGGGTGAATTGAAGATGAATATATTGCAAAATTGTAAATAAACTGGGGAATATGTCAGTATAAATCCGCATAACTCAGTCTTGAAGACTTTTGTAAATATGCACAGACAGGTTACAACCTTCCTCATTAGCTAGAGCTGTCTTTTGTCCACACCACCCTTGGTCCAAAGATTACCTGTTACCACCTATTTCCTCCCCAGCAGCATGATGTGGCAAGAGTTTGCTTTTATCATGTGTTTGTATTGCTTATTTCACAGTGGGATTCTAGTTTACAGTGGGACATCTAGACACTGCTGAAACACAAAAATTTACAAACAATAGTGCCTTCAAGCTAAAGATTTAGTCCCCAGATATTGTCAGAATCAGTAAAAATTGACAATACTGAACAGCTCATGTGACACCAGACAAACCACCAAAAAAAAGCCAGTCTGGGAGAGAGGAGGAGGAGGAGGAGGAGGAGGGAGTTCAAGAAACATTTGGACAACACTCTTGGGCATATGGTGTGACTCTCAAGGATGGTGCTTTGCAGGGCTAAGGGTTGGACTTGATCTTGATGGGTCCCTTGCAGCTCAGCATATTCTGTGATTCTGTGATAGTGTGTAGTTGTTGTTTTGGTTTTTTTTAATCTTTTTAAGCCTCATAAACCAATTCAAATGCTCATTGGTTTCTAAAAGGATTGTAAATGCTGGGTTTGATTTAAACATATTTAACTGGACAGGCAGCCTACTTTTAAGAGGCTCTGCCTCAACTGATATTTAGCACATAATATAGTTGTCATGACCATGATCATCTCCCTTCTTCTAATGAAAACCAGACCTGACTGTACCTGCGTTAGTCCGCTTTTACTTCATTATGGAATCAGGAAGCCACATGTATAGATATAAAAGGGCAGAAACTCTGGTCTTGATTTTCAGTTTAATATTCATGTTAAACTTGCTGAATTTAGTGCAAATTCATGAAGATCTATAATGAAAACAGTGATGAGGAGCATTTTCTCCCTTTGGTTTCTCAGAACTCTTGGGGATTTAATTTTTTTTTCCCCCAGTAGGGCCCTTCCTGGTAGCTGTTGAATGTCTAGATATGTTGTAAGGTCAGCTTTTCCTTTCCTGTCTAAAAATAAAGGGAGGATTAGCAACAATAATTTATAAATGGACTTTGTGAAGACAGATTAATTATAGTTCACATTCCTTTACAGTCATTTCATGGGATGAATATGCAAGGAGTAGTGGAGAGTTTGCAGATGTTCTTTGCTTGTGTTTAGGCTTTAATTTGAACAAGGCTAAGCTTGCAAGAGCATGTAAGACTTATAGAGAATGTCAATAGCTCATTGACACCCTCAAATGGACAGAACTTCATCTCCTCCTCACATCAGGTAGCCATGATAGTTTCCTAAAACAGAAGTTGAGCAATCATTTCCTGTAATTCAATTAGTAGTGCATAACAATTTGTACATACATTTTCTTTCATTTATATTCACACTTGGCTAAAGAATGCTGAACTTCCAATTAAAATAAAAAAAATTTGAAACAGACAATGCAAATCAAGTGGTTTTCTTTCAAATGCTATTATGCTCCTCAAAAAACTAATAAAATTATTTCTCTTAAGCAATTAAGCAGTTGGACTTACTGCCACAAACATGCCATCATTATGTCAGAAAGCACAGAGACTTTTTTAGAAATATTTGTCTAGCTTGGAAAAAAGCTCTAAGATCTTTGAGTCCAACCATTAATGTGAAAAGTAAGAGGATAACAGACAGTCAACACAGTAAGTATATTTTAAAAAGTATTATATATGAAGCCTCATTTAGATTATAATGGAATAGGGCATAGTATAATGTACTTAATTATGGAAAAAAAAAGATTTTATTTGCCAGAAAAAAAGGAGGTATTTTTGGGTATATATCAAATCAAATAAAAATCTTTGGATATTCTGCTTTAACTTCATATTTTGTTTCAAAATATGAAAATAATACGTACATTTGCAGGTTTTTTTAATCAGAAAAATATGTCAAATCCACTATTTCCTACTTATTAAAAAAATAAGGAAAATATAACACAATTCCAACAGCTTTTGTAATTCAATGTGTTTTGAAATTGTGAATATTAATTTTTTCACTGGAAAAAATACTTCTGTATGTCACTGAATTTCATTATATACTTGGATGCTTCTGAACATAGACAAACACTAAATGACAAAAAATGTACGTGTGGACCACTTATTTCTCTCTCACATTCTATTTTCAGTTCTATCAGAACACATTCTCACTAAGAGAGACTGCTATGTTGTTTGATTGCCTATGAAAATAAGCATAAAAATTTTATATCATTCATATTTTTTCCCCAACTTGTTTGCCAGTTTCTGCTAATATTGCATTTACTTATAGTATTACCCAATTTATATGATGGTGAATATCAGTCTTTCTAGCAGTGTAAGTCTAACACCACTCTTATTAGTCTGATTCATATCTATGCATTTCTCTGCCTATACAGTCCATCTTGGTTTTATTTTGTTTGACCTTTATCTACTTGTCTTTAATAAACCCATTGGCAATCTTTTGGGAGAGAAATGAATAGGTATATAAACCAGTCATGATCTGGTAGTAAATAACCAAAACAAATTTGATGTCTTAGAGTTGAATATTCACAGAGAGCTTAATTAGATTGCAACCACAGTACTTACTTGGTTTAATTTCTAATTTAATAGTTAAAAATTTCAATTCATGTTTTGGAGATAAAAAAAAAAAAAATCTCCCTATTTCCCAAATGATAAAGGAAGATATAATTATAAAGTAACATAAAGAAAAAGTGATAGCTGATTAGCATTTATTTTAATGGTCTTTCATCACGTGAGTGTGAGAGTATTTACACCCATCCCCTATTTTCCCCTATCTTCTCCCCCGTCCTCATTAGGAGTCCTAAAGTGGTCCCAGGCAGAATCAGGGTAAAAGTAAGAAAAAAACAACATATAATACGAATTTTCTCTTTTAGAATACTCTAAACTAATATCAAACAGCTATTTTTTAAATAACAATTTTACATATGTAGATTGAGTAGGGATTTCTTTTGGTTTGGGGTTTCGATTTTGGGAGGTTTCTTACCCTCATGAGGTAGTAACCAGGTCTGTCCTGGTTTTGGCTGGGATAGTTAATCTTTTTCCTAGTATCTGGTACAATGCCATGTTTAACATTCAGGATAAGAACAATGCTGATAACACACTGATGTTTTAGTTGTGGCTGAGCAGGGTTTAGTCTAAGTCAAAGACTTTTCAGCTCCTCAGCTGGGAGGAGATACAGCCAGAATAGCTGACCCAAACTGACCAAAGAGATACAGTTCTTTCTCTCTACTCAACACTACTCAAGGGAAAGGCTAAGCGTAGCTACTGATCTCCTGAGGTCAAGAAGGTAATCATGAATATTCCCATCAGACTGTGAGCAACAAGCTACTTCAGGCACCAGTACAAACCTCCTCTGAGATCACAGAATGGCTTGGCTTGGAAGGGACCTTAAAGACCATCTCATTCCAACTCCCCTTACTGTACACAGGAAAGCCCTGGTAGAGTATAAAACTCTGAGTAATGCACTGAGTTGTCTTTTCATTTAGAAGTACCTGATATCAAAGGCCAGCCTTCTCCAAAACACAGGAATAATCAGTTCATCAGTTTGGCAAGATATTTTAGCTGATATAAATCTGCTCAGTGATTATGACTTCAAAGGACGCAGCCATTTTGACACCACAAAGGTCACACAAACACTTCCTCATAAACTGGTGACTCAGATCTCACAGACATTGTATGGTAACAATTAAAAAACATTTGCTGACTGGAATCTTGGAGAAGAGTAGAATATTGTTGCCATTAAAAGAAGACTTGAGCACAGTTTGGCTTCCGTAACACCCACCACGTCACATTTCAAGATGCCAGAGTATTTCTTTAAAAAAAAAAAATCAATGAAAAAAAATTTCTTTAATCTTTAAAGTTGATAATTAGTTCACTTAATATCTTTCACATACTAGGGTGAATAATTTACATTTTAAAATATTTTCTATGTCTGTTTCTTTGTCCTACTCAAACATGCATACCCCATGTTATTTACAGTAACTGTCTGACTCTGGATGCTGGGGACTGCATTTTAAATTGTCACATCAGCAACCACCTTCAGCAAACAGAGGGGGAGTGTAACTGTGCTTGCAAAAAATAAAACAAAAGCCCAGCCAGGTGATTTGAGAGTAATCTGCCAACATATTTAAAAACATGCAATTTAAAAAAAAATTTACTTGAACAAAATTCAATGGGGAAACAAAAAAAGAAAAGAAAACACTTAGATTCTTTTCTGGCAGCTGTAGTTATGCCTGTAGTTGGGTGATTGAAAAAGGCTCACAAAACTACTCAGTCTTTAATTGCTACACATGTGACCTGGCTTTGGTGGTAGTGGTTACAGGAATTTAACTTCAAAACCAGAATAAAAAAAGAGCACAGATCTGAACAGCAAATGAAGTGGGACAGAGAGAGGCAGATCTCATTTAGTTTAAAATTCTACTATTTTTAGCTGTCAGCTGCTTAAGGTGAGTCAAAGGGACTTTTCCCCCTTTTCAGTGAAACTTCCATATCGCTTTTACAATCTTCTGACTACCACGTCAGAAGAGCTCAAGTCCATGCTTTTTTTAAAAAAATTTATTTGCAAAATTTCCAAATTGCTGACAAGTGTCCTGTTGGAGGATATTCTGGCCATCAGAAATTATCCAGGGCCTTGCAGGCACACCTCCAGCATGGGAGCAGTACAGCCCCAGGGAGGAAGGCAGAAGGGAAGGTGCATGAGCACAAAGAGAGAACAGCTCTTACAGCAAACCAGATTATCCTTGCAGCATTTGGTCACTTCCTATGCCAATAGATTCAATATAAGCACTCCAAGTCAAAAAGTAAAGGGAATTCCCATCTGTGAGAGCATCCCCCAGATTTCTCCTCCCAGTTGCCAGCATTTCAGATGCTGTTAAACTGCCTCTGGCTAGAAGCGACTGGGTGCGGCTCCCTCCAGAGTTTATTCATGTCATTTCTGAATATAGCCAGAGGGGACATGAGAGTGACACGAGATGTACTTTCCACTTCTTTCCTTCTCTGCTAGCACTGGAAAATGGCCTGTATAACATAGTGACATGTGTTTTCTGTCTGTAATTTCCATTTTGTTATGCTTTGCAGGAACTGGATGAGCTGCTTACGCAGAGCTCCTTGCCAGTTTCTGCACTAAAACCAGTGTTCTGCTCTTTCACTTCTGCTATTTTAATTTTTTTTCTTATTTTTTAATTACTCTGTCATTTATTTTACTATCTTTTGCAGTCTTGGAATTCCTCCAAGTTCCTAATTCTTAAAGAACTTTCTTGCAAGTCCTGGAATCCTAATTTAAACTGAAGCATATGTTTAAATTTAAACATGCATCTCTGTTACTCATCACTTCAGTTCCAGATTGCCTCCAGCTAAAGAAACACACACAGAGAACAAAAAATTACCTTCACTCTGAGTAGTACAGGACAGACCATACTTCCTAATGTTTCCCCTGCCTCCAAACAAGTTCTTGTAATCTCTGGTTGCTAAGGCTCTTAGCTGTGATCCTGTTCCTTGATGCTGGTCCTCTGTTTTTCTCTGCTCTCTAACTGATCGAAACGGTTCTGAGGATTTCTCTTGGACAGCCAGCTGCTGACATTCCAATCTTCTCTTAATCATGGTCCACATCAAGGAACTTATTTGTTTAAAAACAAACTCAGATGTGGAAGCAAGATGAAGATGTGGATTTCCCATTTGTAATGTTGTGGAGATCAGGTTTCATGTTCAGTAAACCAGGTACCATTTTCCTTGTTAAAGTTGTTCTTGAATTAGACCTAGGACACATCCCGCTCATTGTCTCTCAACCTTTGCTTTTAGTATTATAGATGGAAGACAGGACATTTAATATTTAAGGGTTTGGGGTTAGTGAACCACATAGCTTTTTATAAACTGCATCTGATTAGAGAAAAGAGAAAAGGAGGGAACTAAAACCTAGGTATGGGAAGAGTAACATTAAGCATATGCTCATTGTTCAAAATTATTAAGCGCTTTCAATATCCAGTAGAAAAAAAATATTCTGTCATCAAACCAACCAAGAGAGAGTCTTATAGCACTAAACTCTCACAGATATCAATGGGTGGTTTTCTTTAAGCTATAGCAGACTCTGCCCTATTTCATAAAACACTTTTTTTTTAAAAAAAGGACAAATTTGTACACTCTAGAGTTCAATATAATTTGGCAAGCTTTTGCCGGTACATGCCAGTCCAAAAATATCAAATGACTTCATTAATAACACAAGTTTGAGTGAAAACTGTGTTTTTCCCAAAAAGCTGTAAGAGATAATTTGCTGCAGTTTCCATTACCAGTGAAGCTGCTTATCCCAAACTGTCTTAAATTTTTTTGTGTCTTTGTACAACAGAGGTTTCCATTAATATGGCAGAACTACTTAATCTCCTAGACAACTCTGTTGAAAGTGCTTCTCACTCTGTTTCAAGTATGGTTTGGAGTAGAAAGTTACCTGTTCATACATGAATGGTTTCCAGTTTTTTGAAGTTGCCTATGTCTGTATCAGTTCTTGCCTGTAAAAATTGGATTACTTCTGAAAAATCTCTCTAGAAATATGGGAATTTTATTAATTGTTTGTGAAATGAATGATAGTACAAATATTCTTGTTTTATCTCCAGTTAGGATGTTGTTTTCCCACCTGCCACTTGAAGTGATTTACTATACATACACATGTATACATATACCCTCCTGAAAGGTCAAGAAAGAAATCTGCTTATCTTACGGTGTTAGCATCATCATAAACAATGAACCCATTGTATATTCTGATGTAATTGGCTGTAGCTGATTAGAGATACCTCTTAGCAAAACACTTTTTGTCAGGGGCTGATTTTGTTGTACTGTTTTAAATCAGAGTAGCACACTTCTACATACACTCATACGTTTAAATAGCCAGTGTATTCCCTCACTGAATCTCTCAAAGTAAGCACATTTGAAAAAAAAATCCTTTTTGTAAAATTAAGAAAACATACAGAGTAGCTCACAGTATTGATGTTCATTTTTATGAAAACCACTTTAAACATAAGCACTTTTGTATTCAGTTATAATCTGTTTGTCCTCCAGACAATTCAATTTGCCTGGCACATAAGTTCTTCTGCTTTTTTTTTGGTATCTAACATATTCTGCATCAATCTCCCTAAAACAACATGAAAACAAACAAAACCCCCCAGTTCCATACCAAGAAAAACACATCAAAAATAATTTAGAGAGAATAGTCCTCTTACCAAAACAGATTGAACATAAGTATTTTCTTGAATTTCATGTTGTGTTATAAAATAGAGTCCTAGAAATATATATATACTAGGCTATTTGCTCAGTAGATTAAACAACTATAAATATTAAGTGATTCAACCTAGCAGCCAGTGCTGGCTGGAGTGACTTGCATGTTAACTGATCCTGGAGCTCCAGGACAGCCCAGAAAATTGTGCCTAACTAAGCTTGCTAAACTAACCTAATAAAAGCCATTTTTCTAAATACTTAAATTACTTATTTTGGTAAGGGCTCACTGAGAGTTTTCCAAAGTGATTAAAACTCCTCATGGGTCACAGACTAATTTACTAAAGCTCTGGAGAGAAACACTGGGAGGTGCAAGGAGCCGTTCCAGAGAGCCATGACCAGACCACCATCCCCAAGTAGGTTGGAATAAGACTAGAAAAACAATTGTGCAAATTCTGTTGCAACTGTGTTGCAACTGGAATCTCTCTCTCATCAATAATCTCTTCTGAAACAAGTATTTCATAGCATGAGGTAAAACAGAAAGGATAGTTATGTTGTCTCCAAATTCCCTTATTTACAAATACTTGGAGAGATACTTCTGTCTCCTCTCTATTTCTGCTTTTAGGTATCATTCCTTCAAATTATGCTTCATGGGAAGATACCACTGAACTCTGTAATGCCACTAAACATATAATATTATTCCTAAAAAAAACAATAGCAGCAATCTGTCATATCTTACCTAATTTCATTGGTCTTGTACAGTGAGTCTCAGGCTCAACATTTAACTAAATTGCCCAAAGACATTCTTTCAAATATGTAATGTATAAAAGCAACTCTTCTGTAAATTGTCTGGGAACATACTGCAGAACAACTTTCAAGAGAAAAAATAGAGCTGAAATATTTTCCCATGCACCCTCTAGCCAGATGACATTCCTCTCTCTTGTTCAAGACTTATCCCCAGCACAAGCAAACAGACACTATCCTTTGTACCCATGTTTGTTTGTGCTTCCCTTCCTGTTGCTATTTATGAAAGCTGTTTCTGATACCCTTGTAGCATCATCCTAATTTTGGCAGCAGTTTCTGTGCGTTCAGGTTCCAAGAAGAATGGAAAGAACACAAGCTGTCTCCAAATTGAAGGAATCAATTTTCATTTCAGAAGTCAGATGGGCTTTCATTTATTTCCTATTGACTCCATGGAGGGATAATAATAGCATTGCTACTTTCAGTGAAAAAGGCTATTATTGAGGACAATGCACTCAGTCAAAAAAGATGCCAGATCTCACCCTTCACTCCCCAGTTTACAAGCTGGGTTTTTCCAGAATCTGTTTTCTACCTGGCCAGCTCTGTAAGAGCCTCAGAGTATAAGGAGGATATGAATATTTTTGGACATCAGTACAACAACCAGAGGGGAAATGAGTGAGTGAGCAGAAACCTTCTCCAGCAGCAACTCCCCATAAGCCAGCTGCTCCTGTCCCACCAGCCAAAGCATCACCATATGTTTGGCAGCCACCTATGCAGCCAACAGCCCTTGGCTGGAGGCATCAGATAGATTTGGACTCCTCTTGCTAGTGCTGACGGACACCCAGCCCTTTCAGGCCTCAGCCAAGCTGTAAACAGACTGTGCCGGCACCACCGGGCTTATTGAATCACCTCTGCAGTAACGGAATCTACCCTTGTTCTCATCAGCCTCAGACAAATCATACCCCGGAGGCAACAGACCACAGACAAGACTTACCAGTCTCACATTCCCAACTCCAGCACAACACCTGGCTCAGAGGATTTAGCCAGAAAACCATGCTCCATGTCCAGCTAAGTGTCCCCAAACAAAGTACCTTCAGTGAGGTACTTAAACCATGGAGCACAGTTGTCTAGGTCTTTTCCCTGCTCTTCCTTTTTCCTAGGAAATCGGGGATAACAAACAGCATAACAAAACAGATCTTTTTTGGATCACTCAGTTTTAAAATAAGTTGTTTAAACAACAGTGTGTTTTTGGAGGTTCTTGCAGAGTTTCAGGGAAATGGTGTCTATTCTAATTCTTCTACTACATGCTAATTAAAGTTGGTTCTGGTGATACATGGTTTGCCATTCTACTGCAGCTTCATTTTCAATGATGCACTACCACTAAAACCTTATTCTTAACACCATTCTTTCTGAAGTTTTTAGTCATGGCAATGATACCAAAAATGGGTTGTAAGTAGATGACATAACCACACTCAAAAACCTACACAATTTTTTTGCCATAATATCTAACCTTTAGTCTTTTAATAAAGCAGAGACTTATGAATGTTTTCTCTTTCAGTATCTATGTTTCAATATAAAAAAACCCCACTATATTTACTTGCAAAACAGTAGTGTGTTCCACATACAGACTCTTATTTTATATTTGAATTTATGTATTTCTCAGAAATTAAGCCATTAAGAACTCCATAGCATGCAGTACTTCACAAGAACATGATTTTTTTTCTGATTTTCAATTGAGTAAAGTTTTCATGGATACCAGTGGTTATGCTTCATATTTAAACTCTTGAAGTTTTTCTAGTTTAATTGCGAAATAATCCTGTGGGCTCTTTACTGACACATTATATTATGTGCTTTCTTTTGTCTAAAACTTGCACTTTAAAACTGCAATGACACGTGTGCACCTCTTCCAGAAAGCAGTTTCACTGTGATATGAAGGAATGAGGTAATTTAATATATGCAAAAGTGCAGAACTACATAAGCTAACAAACTGCCTCTCTGCACAGCTAACTTGAACTGCTGTATATTCTCTGAGAGTGTTTTGTTGTAGACTTCTGTAAACAATGTTGAAGATCTATGTTGAATAATACAGGGCATCAGAATGTGGTACTGCTGTCCACCCATGTTGGGAGGAAGCCACTGAGTTTTCAGTTGTTTACAGATGTTTTCAATGATAAATCTCTTTGCTATTTCCCATATGAAGTTATGTACTCCAACATGTGCTGCTCTAAGTGCTATGTGCATAAGTGAGATGAGAACCAGCAGAGAGACCTGAATTTTGGTTGCCCTTCAAAAAATACATCTACATTTGGGATTTTGTTTCACGGGTTTTTAGCATCATAAAGCATGATTGTAATAGCATCACTTGGTTCCCTAAACTAGTGCAAATCTCATTCACCTACTGCACCACTGAAACTGTAAATGCCCAAATTATATCCTCTTTCTAAAAGTATTTAAAAGTTTAAATTATAGGACTTTCCAAAGTCAGATCCGACACGATCAAAAAAAAAAAGAAAATCCAAACATGAAGATGTATAAGGATTGTAATATCAGTCTCTGATATTTTGAAAAGATTATAAATAAATCATTTCATTAAAAACATTTTTCTAGCCTGGATACAAATCAGCATGTACTTCCTAGTTAGGTGACCTAATTATTGCAAGAATTTAAGAAAGCCAGATGGGTCAAAACAAGCCCAAGTGGTCTGAAGCCTGCCAATTTACTAAGCTTATGCTTCCATTATATTTGAATTTAAAAAATGTCCGTCATTCTCTGCCAGAGGTGCACTAAGCTGCTGTGGTTGTTTGTCATCATTTTTATACAAGCCAACCAGGTTACCTCTCAGTTTGCAAATATTGTGGATAATGGGCATTACTTGAAGCAGCACAGGCCTGATTAACAAGAAAATTCAAATTTTTTAACCTGTTCCTCTCCTTTTCCTCTTGCACAGTACTACATTAATTTGGATATGGTTTTTTTCCACACATCTCTCACACACAGGCAGCACCTTCAGCTCATTAGACCAGAAGACTCTTAAAATTAGCCTTTTACAGGGCAACAGCTTCTCTTACTACCCCATCCAGGACTAAATAGAAAGAGTCTTTCCATATAAAATTATTACCAGGCTCAGATGTGCCTCCATTTCACCTATGTTTCACAGCAATGCACCTTTACACGTCACTAATGTGTAAGTGTAGTGTTTTATGTGTAGATAGAGAAAACATTTTACTTCAAGATCAGCTGAAGCCTGTGAAAAGGAGACAGAAACACAATCTTCTCTCATCTTGAGAGGAGCTATTTTAGCTGTACATAATAGTAAGTGGAGAGTCTGAATTCTCCTTCTGAGATATAAATACAATCACTGCTGAAATCTTATATTTTAAAAAGATTAATGTTAAAAGGTTTAAGCAAATTATTATAACCACAGTACCATATATGAGAGACTTTCATTTGCCATACACAGCAGAAAGAACACTTCCTTTTAAGGCTAATACCTGGTAAGCATATTCCTGGAAAAGCTGGCAGCCCACGGCTTGGACAGGTGCAGTCTTTGCTGGGTTAAAAACTGGCTGGACAGCCAGCCCCAGAGAGTGTTGGTGAACAGTGCTGCATGCAGTTGGTGTCCAGTCACTAGTGGTGTCCCCCAGAGATCAGTGCTGGGGCCAGTCCTGTTTAATATCTTCACTGATGATCTGGACAAGGGGATTGAGTCCACCATCAGTAAATTTGCAGATGGCACCATGATGAGAGTGTGGATCTGTAGGAGGGCTCTGCAAAGGGACCTGGACAGGCTGGATAGATGGTCTGAGTCCAACAACATGAAGTTTAACAAGTCCAAGTGCCAGGTCCTACACTTTGGCCACAACAACCCCCTGCAGCGCTACAGGCTGGGGACAGAGTGGCTGGACAGCAGCCAGGCAGAAAGGGACCTGGGGGCACTGGTTAGCTGCTGACTGAAAATGAGCCAGCAGTGTGCCCAGGTGGCCAAGGTGGCCAATGGCATCCTGGCCTATATCAGGAATAGTGTGGCCAGCAGGACCAGGGAAGTATGGTACTTAGTGCCATGGTGTCGTGGTTGGACATTGGTCCAGCGCCAGGCACCCACGAGAGCTGCTCATTCATCCTCCTCTGCCATAGCTGGGCAGAGGAAGGAAAAGGAAAAAGAATTAACGAAGGCTTCATGAGATAGATAAGGACCAGGAGAAAACACTTCAAGGGCAAAACAGGCTCAACTTAAGTTGTGAAGTGATTTCTGTTATTACTAACAGAATCAGAGGAGTATAATGAGCAGTAAAATAAGTCCTTAGAACACCTTCTTCCCCCCAGCCCCTCCCTCCTTCCCACCGACAGTGCAGGGAGACAGGGCATGGGGGTTTGGTCAGTTCATTTCCTTCTACTGCTCTGGGAGAGGAGTCTTCCCCTGTGAGGATGTGGGGTCCCTCCCATGGGAAGCAGTTCTCCGTGAACTTCCCCGGCATGGCTCCACTCTCACGAGCAGCAGCCATACCGCACCTGCTGCAGCATGAGGCTCTCCCACAGGCACACAGTCCTCCCAAAACTGCTGCACCATGGCTCTCTCTTTCCACAGGGTGCAGTCCTCCAAGGACAGGCTGCTCCAGCCTGGAAGCAAGGGCCCTCTCTCTCCACTGGGTCTTCTACTGGAACACAGTATCCAGGCATCCACCCGCCCGGCACGGGCACCTCCCCCATGAGCTGCAGGTGGGTCTCTGCATCCCACATGGACCCATGGGCTGCAGGGGCACAGCTGCTTCACCATGGTCTTCACCACAGCCTGCAGAGGAATCTTGGCTCCGGCACCTGGAGCACCTCCTCCCCCTTCTTCACTGACCTTGGTGTCGCCATGTTGTTTTCCCTCACATGTTCTCACCTCCTCCTCTTCTCTGACTAGAATCCCAAAATCTTGTGACTTTGTTTTGATTTTCTTCCTGCTCATGTCATCACAGAGGCGTTACCAACCTCTCTCATTGGCCCAGTTCTGGCCAGCAGCATGGCCATCTTCAGAGCCATCAACCATTGGCTCTGCCGGACAGGGTGGGAAGCTTCCAGCAGCTTCCTCACAGGAGCCATCTTTGTGGCCCCCCTGCTACGCAAAACCAGGCCGTGCCGAACCTATACACATGGTCTCGTTGACAAGGTGATGTTAGGTCATAGGTTGGACTTGATGATCTCAAAGGTATTTTCCAACCTAGTTAATTCTAGGATTCTGGGATTCTGTGGTTTTTCCTTAAATCTCCATGATGACCATAGGACACTTCGTTGCTACGGAGGAGATTAATCTCGCCAAGCAGATAAAATTGAAATTCAAAATACCATTTTGCACTGAATAATTGTCTTGGGGACGGTTTGTATCCCATAGCCAATTTTTGTACCCAGAATTGTCACTGTCACCACCACCTCCCCCCACTTCCTCCCACCCCACAGCTTGGGGATATCACGATGGGTGAAGGGCAGCCCAAGATTGTGTGGGGGGTGGGGGCCAGGGGCTGCCCTACCTTCCAGTGGGGTGATCGAAACGGTGGCTACGCAGCACAGGGGGTGAATCTTACGTGACATCCTGTTGTCCTGTGGATGTGAGTTTTTTTTCTTTTGATGTTTTTTTTTCTTCTTTAGGCACTGTGACCAGGGCCTGCTGGCTTGCTTCTCTGCTCCTCTGCTGCTTGGAAGCCCAGAGCTGGTGAGTGCTGGGCCAAGATGTGGGAGCCAGGAGCCCTCCCTCTGGGCCATTCCCTGTGCATGGCAGCCCAACTTCAGGACCAGCTGTCGCCAATGAGCTGTGCAAAGGAGCAATTCCCTGCCCAGCCCTCGCTATTTTCTGCCACTGCTTCAGGCTTTTTGCTACACTTTAACCCGACTTTAACCCCCTGTCTGCCCAGATCCCTGCTGCTCCAGCCACCACTTAGGGGTTAGTGCTACACTTTGACTCATTGCCTCCGGGGCTCTGCTCCCCTCTGCTGTTCCAGCCTGCAGCTCCAAGGCTACTGCTACAGTCCAGCTCGCCACCCAGAGTGGCACTGAGACCGGCTGCTCCCCACGAGTTTTGGAAAGGGAGCCTCCTCCTCTCTTTCCCTGTTGCCTGAGTTGCCACTGTCAGTGGAGAGGTGGCTGAGCTCGGGCCACAGCGCCCCCTGCAGGCGCGGGGGAATCATCGCACCTGCCCTGCCCAGCCGGGAGCCACCAGCGCCCCTGCCGGCTGTGAGTGTAACTGCACCGAAGGGGAAAGGGCCTGCGGCCGAGAGAGGCTGGCACTGGGTTTCTGGTTCTGTTTGTTGTTGCTGCTGTTGTTGTTGTTTGTTTGTCGTGTTATATATATTCTAGTAAAGAATTGTTATTCCTTTTTCCATATATTCATCTGAAAGCCCCCTAACTTCAAAATTATAATTTGGAGGGAAGGGGGTCATATTTTCCATTCGAGGAAGGTTCCCACCTTCCTGTACAGACTCTTGTCTCCTAAACCAGGACAATAAATTAGTACAAAAGAAATATTCAAAGTTATCACTGTCCATATTTGCTATAAAAACTGTGGACTCAAAATGCTGAGAGCTCTCTTAGACCACAGGAGACAGTAGTGGCTTCCCAGTCCCTTTGCCCACCATTGCTGTTTATTTTTCACCACAAAATCATAGTGTTTTAGTGAGACGAAGGTTATTGGCATCCAAACCACAGAGAAAATGAACAAAACAAAAATGAAGGAAATATTTAAATGAAACAAAGTAGAGTTAGGCTTCCTCCCACACTAATTTTCACAGCAATTGAAGGCTAAATGCACAAAGGAACATATGTACCTTTCTAAATTGCAGGATCTATAGTTCTCAACATGCTTTCTGTGCAATACATGGGAAGAACTTTGTGTTTTGACAGTGAATGTCAGACCTGAACAAACCACTAAGAAAAGCAGATTGTGGCAGTATGGATTAAACCTCCAGTCTATGGGGAAAGATCATCCTCCGCAGCCATCTCTGAGAGGGCTGCATACTGGACTTGGATTAAATGCAAAAGTTTAGAAAAACCCATTTTAAGCTAGAATTTTATATTTCTTAAATAAAACCCCACCATTATCTCTGCTATCTTCCGGACAAAAGCGTATAACAATTCTCACAAAACGGAAGTATATGAAAATACAGTGTATACTTTTATCATTATCTGAGCTATGAGTCAGTCCAGCTTCAAATCCCATGGTCTTCACAGGGAGCTTCACCTTCTTGTTAAAATTTCAATCTCTTCTAGCCACTAGAATTTCTAACCACACGATTTCACATTTTCCCATTGAAGCTGCTGCCTTTGTTTAATGTTTAAAACACATATTTTTAGCCACAGAGATCAGAAAACAAAACAAATAGGAGCTGAGGAGTGACTGGCTGGAAAGGTAGACAATTGCTTTCCAATTCCTGGCACGGCATGCATCCCTCCTTTTTCTCTCCTGTATTTCCTCTGGAGTCCAGTCTTGCATGTGTGTTCAGAGGCAAACCTCCACAGCACAGAGCTTGGCAATAGATTGCAAAGTCATGCAATAAAACTGGATGCCTGGTGAAGCTTTAAATGCTTTCTGTGAGCCATAAAACACTGTTTGCACAGTGATTTCTCACTATATTTTCCACACTGATCCTTGAGCAAGTGGTTGGAGAATGTGTGCACTGGTCAGATTTCAACTTCAATTATTACCAGTTTTTTCAGGGTCTCCCCTGAGTTTAAATTAAACAAAGTATTATTTACCAACTCTGCTGTAAATAGTTTTTACAGTATGGTTTAAACTGTTTCTGTGTGTCTCTTCAGAGAGGCTTTTTTCAGTAGGAGGTTACTTGATCCCAGAATATTATTTTTTACAAGTGCTTAGTCATTTATGATTCTACAGCTCTGAGGATGTTACATAAAGCAGAGTTGTTAATTGTGAATATTTTTTATTGATTGAAGTTATGATATTTTCACTTCCTTTATTATTATTATTGTTATTTATATAAACTGCATTGCAGAAAATGTTGCAGGCCAAGTTTGGTGTGCAGGCAGAGTTTGACCCTGGTTTACGGAAAGGAGAGAAACTGTGCCTGAAAATGTAACAGCCTGCATTATTGAAAGAAAATACATGTTTACCATAGTCTCCTAGATCAGATGCTATGTTAACCTAATGTTAAAAATGGAGGCTTCCAAGCCTTCTAATCTTGGTAAACTGAAATCCTCTGGAGGTTGCAGAGAAAGAAATTAAGTTTCTTGGCATTTTCTATGAATTTCAATTTTGCGTTTAAAAAGGTAAGGAAACTGTAAGGGCTAAATATTTTCTGGTGACTTTTGTTTGATTTCTATTGCTGTTCTTAGACATAGCAACTATAAACACAACCAGGGTAAAGAACACAGCATGAGATTATTGACAGCCACATCCTCTCAATATGTTTATACCAATGGGCACTTAATAGCAAAGTGTGATGCATGACAGAAATGCTTAAACACAACTTAAATAAGTAGTCAAACAACTCTGATCATTATTTCAGTACATTTTTTAATATAACCATTTCAGAAGTGAATATAAAAAACTTACATGGAGCCTGGAGAAAAGTAGTTGCTGAGCATCCATTAATAAACTTTGTGTTTGCTCAAAAGTCTCAGTATTTCCATATATAGAAGGAATGCCAGAACCACTAGCACATGGAATTGTTTGGGTTTGAAGGGACCTTAAAGGTCATCTCGTTCCAATCCCTTGCCCTGGTCTAGGACACCTTCCACTAGATCACTCAGCTCAAAGCCCAACCCAACCTGGCCTTGAATACCTACAGGGATAATCAGTATTTTTGTACTTACCATGTGCCAATTTTCACAACCTTTTCTGTCATTATACCACCAGGAAGGATAAAACTAGTAAGCATTTAGAGAAATACTAGGATCTTGTGCTCTGGACAGGACAATCATGCTCATGTTTGGTGCTTAAACCACACCAGCAACTCCTAACTCTCTATTAGCTGTCAAAATGCAGCAAATCCAGATTTATTATATATTTTGTTTAATCTGCATACTATCAGCTTTCCCTGTTCTTTACACAGAAGAGATTTGGTGCTAGGGTTTTAATATATGTGCATATACACTTATATAAATATTATATAATTTCTCTCATTTATAAAGGAAGCCTGAGAAAAAGAGGAACTCTAAACCAAGCAGGATTAAGATAGATCTTTCTCTCATTTACTGCTATCTACAGATCTTTTAATAAGCTTCCTATCAATAAAAAAGACAAGTCAAACTCCGATGCACTTCAGATATAATCTAAGTAAACATTCTTGCTCCTGAAGACTGGTCTAATTACTGGTCTCTTTGCATGATAAGATTCTTGCAGCAATGCACATACCAAATGCTATTACTGTGTGTTGGTACAGAAATCCCCTCTAGGAGAACCTTACGTGGTTTATGATATTTAGATGCCTAGTGCTACCAGAGAAATTCACTGCAATCTACTTTTTCTAGAAAGTCCCCTCTGCAAACAATGGCTCTTTAAATCATTGAGACTATCCATGTGACAAAGGCCAGCAGGCATAAACTGATTTAAGGGTTTTAAATGTAAAACAGGTTGGTAATCCCTAGTGGATGATATGACTGTGAAAATGAAGCTTATCAGGCTGCCCTGCAAGCTTGTAGACAGAGCAAAGCAATCTGAGCCTGAATGTCTAATATTTTCTCTTCTAGAAATGAGGAGAAACAGCTACCTGCATTTAATTATGGAGGAATCTACACCACTTGGAGGGGAGTTTCATACTCTGCTTCTGATTTTGTAACAGACAGCAATTTTTATTATTATGTTTTATTAACAATTATAATAACTATTTTCAAAGTACCACCTTGTACATTTTTAACATTACAACCAGTCCCCCTGTATACCTCACACATTCTATGTGCCCACGCTGGAATCAAATAACCAGGTAGGCATGAGTTTTGTCTTCAGAATTGCTTTCCTGATCCTTCCACTTCTGTGAAAAGTCAGCAGTGGGGAGGTTTAGCCATACAAATCAGCCCTTTCCATGTTGTACAGGCACCCAAGAAAAGGCATTGGGTGTAGGGGAATTCAAGAATCCAGTGGAGCTTACAATTACATTGTGATTACAATTACACATCAAAAAGTTAGGGCAAGAGAGGATTTGAGGGATGTGCTAGCTAGGTCCAGCTAAAGAGGTAGAAACTGGGAAATTCAGTCATGGGCAAGGTTATTGGGATACGATATACTCTGTAAGCACATCTATGGGCTGTGCAGGACTAGTATGTGAGTCAGATTTTAAGGGAAGTGGAGTGAGAGAGCCAAGAGGAGTTAAAAAGAGATAAGGGTGAGGGAACTTGGAGAACAGGGCTAAAACTGGACACTGAAGAAGAGAGAAACTGCAAGGGAAGGGTTGAGATGAGAGAAACAACCTAGTTAAGGAGGAGGAAGTTATGCCCTTGTGAACTTCAGAATTCTTACATCATCCTGGCTTCAGAGCCAGCCTGATCTTGCTGTTTTAAAGCATCAAGAAGACCAGGAGCTGAGAGCAATCCCAACACGAGCAGTACCCACACTGACAAACTGCAACCCTACAGGACCTGGATGCAGCAAGTTGAGTGAAGTGCTAGCAAAGGGATCCATTGTCAGCCCTCAGCATGCCAGGGTGACAAACCAGGATGAGGATCCAAGGACTCGCATCAGCAGCAACTGGATATGGGTTGGAGGCACAGCTATAAAGTCAGTCCCAGGTGGACCTTGAAAGCCAAAAAAGGACAAACATTCATAGAACAGCTGCCTGCTCCAGTATCTGCCCTTGGAGTGAGGGTGAGTGGGAGAATGGGACCCAGATGAGACTTGTGGGGTCAATAATGCCTATTAGTAGGACTGAAGGGTAAAAACAGGGAAGAGGTGTCAAATATTCAATGAAGTATTACAACTTCTTCCTCTCAGTAACAGACGGCAGCTCGATGAGACTGAAGTCCTGTTCGCACTCAAAGGTGCTGTAACAAAATTCCCAATGTGAGGTCCTGGTATTTCTAACCAGTAAAGCATAGCATGAGCCTCTGATGTGTAAACAAGTTGAGAATCTCTCCATTGTTCAGGTGTCAACAAATGCCTACACATCTTCAAATGTCACATCTACAGTACTGTGGAACCAATAAGGAGATTAAAGTTTCCTGGCACACAAGGAAAACAAATGAAGCTTATGCATGCAACAAAATTCTTGCTTTTTTGGGGTAGCATTAAGCAAGAATTTCTGTATCTAGCACCAAAAAAAATTGTTTTATAAGATACTTTACAAGTGCAATTCTCCAGAACAAATGCATCGGTTTTATGCCCAGGTTGACTTGGATTATTCCAAGTTTTTCACAGTTCTGGCAAAAAAAATATATCCTATAACATATGCATCTGCATAAAATGTCCAAAATACAGGTTTTTATGGCCATCTCGTAACACTCCTGAAATGAGCACTGGGGGTTCAAAACCCACCCATGTTTCTCAACTGTAAAATCCATTTGCTTACTACTACAAAGATCTCCCTGTGTATGACAGGCTAATGAAAAAGTTTTGAAAAAAGGATCTAAAAGGACCACATTGACTTTTATCTGAGCAGTATTAGTTACATCACCCCCACCGTGGCAATGGCAGCACAATATAAATGACTTTTCACTGAGCTTCAGGACAGGGAGAAGCCCCACAATGGAAGGATGGGATGCAGTGAGTGAATGTACCTGCAGGTTTGCTCTTTTCTAGGAAGTTCAAGCATTTCTGTACTACTTTGCAAATAGAAGACAGGCACACTTACAACAGAGAATATAGCTAATATAAAAATATAGCTGCTTTGCAGAGGCAAAAATATAGCTGGTTTTCTGGAAGATGCAACATTCCTTTTATTTTGGTGTCATTTACAAAGATAAAGCAGTTCATTGTAATTTTTGTATTTGCATAAATTCAGAATTCAGCCTGAGGTCAAAAAAGCTGATTTTATTGCTATCTTTCAAGTATACATCGCTGACTTCAACTGGCTTTGCAGTGTAACAACAGCACAACAAATTTACTTTTTTTTTTGCAGAAATCACAGTGGAAGACCCAGCACTGAACTCCATGAATTGTTCATTGGGGAAAACACTTATGTGCCAAAGACAGCAAGACCTCAGCCTGCAATAATACATTAATCAAATGAGAAAATGATTCTATAGACCAAAAGCATCAAAATAAAAAAGGACGTTTTAGGTTTCATGGGAGTTACAATTCTTTATTATAAGAATAAAACATTGCAACAAGGTGTTGAATCATTTACTGAAACTAACACTTGCATGACTTTTTCAGTGTTTTGAATTTGTATTTGAAACATCTGAAAGAAATGATAAGGGAAAACAATATCCCTCTTTTTTCTTTTTTTTAAACATGCCTGTGTGGCAAGAATGCTGTAAGTTTGACAAGGGTGGTATCATCTATATACATTTAGGAAAACATGCTTGCTGTGAGTGTAAAAAAATAAAATTTATTTGTTAAATTACACATAAATATAAGGTACAAATGTATTTTTAAAATACAGATAATCACACTTGCATTGTGTACATATGAAAATACAGTATTTTAATATTCAACATACACAGACACATTTATGATAAATGCAATTAGTTGGCAATGCCAGTTCTTCTCAGTCTATGTTTTGTTCTTTTTTTTTTCCCTTCCAGTTTTCCATAAATATGGAAAAATAGGCTTTTGAAACAATTAGTTCTGCCGGACATCTTGCAGCAGCTTGTTAATTTCTGCGACCAGCTCACTGGCATCCATGAGTTCATGTTTGCCATCGCTGAGGTGGTTGAGCACATTGTCGAAATCATCTTCTTCGTAATTCTCTGGGATCTCCTCCATGGCTGGCAGCCATTTGGACGAGGGCTGCATGCCCGAGTGAGTCCCCAGAGTGGGCCCATTGTTGGCAGGGCTTTGGAAATGTGTGCTGGCTGCCCAGGCTGCCACCCCTGGTGGATAATTTACAGTCTTGGCTGGCAAATATCCCTTCCTGCGCTCCAACGAGTTGGAGCGATCCATCTCATTGCACTCTGTGTAGGCATCCAATGAAGGAGGCAGCAGGCGCTGGAAGACACTGCTCATTTCAGAGAGGAGGGAGGAGGTGCAGGTGTCCCCTGATTCCTCCTCGCTCTGGCAGTCCTTCCCAAATGTTGAAAAGCTCTTCTTCTCACCAGCATCGGCTGCCTGGGCATCCTCCTCAAGGCCCTGATGATGCTGCAGGTGCTGCTGGGGTGACTGGAACTCCTCCCCAGGGATGAACATATTGCTTCTGTAGTCAGAGGAGGGAGAGGGCAGCGGTGGCATCCAGCACTGGTCAGAGTGGCCCAGGACCCTGCACTCCTCCGTGCACAGCCGCATCGCTGCAAGAGAAACATGAGGAGAGTGAGCATCCCCTCCTGCTGCACACAGCACCTGCATTCACAGGGATTCCTGACACCAGGACTGAACTTCCCCAGAGACGTTCAAATCTGGTGTTTGGTTTCACCTTCTGTGTGCGGGAAGGTGGCAAATACAAATGGTCTGGCACCTCCAATGCCAAGAACGAGAATAACCAATGCAGTTCATGTAAGACAGTAATGCAATCTCTTAACTAAGGCTGAAGATAAACATGTAAATCCCAGATGGAAAAACAAGCACTTGTTGCTTGAAGCCATACAAGCCCTTTGTACAGTTCTAGCTCATTAAAAAATATAAAATAAAAGGAAGAAATTTCTACCTCCAAGCACTTACTTAAGTTTTAGACACGTCTTCCACATGCAACTAGTGAGGCATATCAGAGCAATAAAGTGGGAATAAATGGACAGGGGAAATAAAGAACAAAGAATGATAACATGCAGAGAGATCTTTTCCATTAAACAACTCCTTTGTTCTGACAATGAGGTGTATGTAGAACTCGAGGTGATCCACTGCCATATTACCTTTTTAACTAAATCAGTTAAATCTTAATCCACTATCAGAATATCTCGGGTCTAATTCCCAGTCTGTGTGACTCTGGTGTTTATACTGGATTTATACTCTCAGGTGCACTTGCAGCTCTGTAGCTCAGGGTACTGGCCCATGCTGGCTCAGGCCTTGGCACAAGGAGAGCTCGAACCCACTGGATGGGGATCCAGGTCATCCATGAGGGCTGAAGAGCAGAAGACAACAGAGCTGCTCTCTCAGCTTCTTGGTTTATTGATGTCTCTCAGGTAGAAGTAATAAAATGGGGCAAATGACTGCAGCCTTGATAGCTACACTGGTCTGAACTGGCCCACCAAGGGGCACTGCAAGAGTTGTCTGCAAACATTCCAGGAGGTCTGGGAATGGTTTCTGGAACCGGAGACATGAAAAGCCCAGTTTGACAGACCTGCAGAGAGTGATGTGCCAGGAGAGACACTACATTTTCCACTCCAAAAGGAACTGATCGTAGGACACAAAGCCTCGCCTCAGGCTGGGTGTCTGTGTGCCTGCCAGATTTGCTGGAGAAGATCTGGGTGCTGCTGGGGCCCTAAAGGGTTTGAGTCACCAACTTCAAAAGACAGCTTTCAGAAATGACAGACTCTTTGCATTACGCATATTTTGACCATAAGAAACTCCTGCCCTAATCACTTAATGGTTAGATTACCCCACACAGAACAGAGTTTCTTGTTCTTTCTCAGTATATACTGACTACATAAGAAATGTTTGCAGTCATGCCCTGGAAGTTTTCCTTGCTACCTCAACACACATCCCATCTGGCTCTGGATCCACTTCATTTATCAAAAAATCTTTTTGTAGTGGTGTAAGCAGAACTGAACAGAGTATTTCAAGTTCAGATGTACCAGTGATTTATAATAGTGCTCTCATACTGTCAGCACTATTTATTTTTGCACTTTACACAGCCTATCATATTGTTTGCTTTCCTAATGGCCTTTCCATTCCTGTGAGTATAAACTTTCTCTGTGTCATGTATGCAACAGTATGAATTTCTTCAAGATTACAAGCTCAGACTGTAGCCTGGATATTGCACAATCCATTGCAAAATAACTGCTGATGCAGGAAGTTTCAAACAAACAAAGCAAACTAGAATACATCACTGGCTCAAGTTTTGATACAAGTGACTGAAATGCCTGTAAGTGTTTATTCCCATGTATGATGTTTTACAGAAATTGCCCAACAGTTACAAGTGTCAAAAAACGTTAGTGATCCATGACCAGTTCTCAAGTCATCCCAGAAGGTGAGGGTTACACTTCTAATTAAGACTCCTTTAAGACTCCTATAAATTCATTAGATACTTTCAGTGGTCTAGCATTTCATTAGTAACAAGGTTTGTCTCAGCGTCAGTTTTGTAACTGTTGTTACAGGAATGGTTTTGGTTTAAAAATAATAAATTCTGACGCTCCTGAATATAAAATCAAAAGATACTCTGAAGTAACTGAATGGTGACACAATCTGTCCTTAAATCAGCAATAAACTTAAAAATGTCCAGATGCACAACAGCTTTTTCTTTCTCTTTTTTTCCCCCCCGCCCCAGAATTTAATGCTTGTTGGTTAAGATTTAAAAAGAAAAAGAAACAAGTCTTTCAAGGACAGTTATTGAACTTTCTGATCATGTAATTTGTGGACTTTTGAGGGACTGGCTCCATTCCTTTCTTGTTCCACCTTAAACGGACAAACTGAAAGGACCTTCCCACAGCATTTTTGCCTGTGTCCAGACTGACAATGCAGAAACCTTTCAAAATGGAGAACAGGAAACCTTCAGGAAAGTTTTCTTTTCCTTTTCATATATTAGGATTGTAGATCAATTCAGGTCTCATTTGCACAGGTTCAACAGAATTATCTGAAGGATTAAGGCCATACATAGCAGTAAATGGACATCTGGGTAAGATTAAATACCAATCTTGATAGCTCAACCACGTTCTGTCTGCACTGAGGAGTTTCCCTTACTCTGAATGTAATTAGCCTGGCATTTTTGGAAATCCTATCCTTTGGCTTACTGTTTAGAGAGGGAATTGTAAGAGCTGAAAATGGGTCATGGGCATTTCAGCCAGCTAAGAGGACAACCATTCCTGTCTGCTGGCAGCCCCCACTTGCCCACTGTAAAGGGATCGCTTTTCCTTCGCAGCAGCAGGGCTGGATGCCAGTGCAACACCATTGCACTTAAGTTCCCCAGGCAACTGAGAGCTTCAGGAGATCCCTCCCTGCCTCCTTGCTAAAGCATAGGAGAGAATGAGACAGGCCTCATTCTAGCTGGCAGAGGAATAAGTAGTAGGAGTTAGGGAGGATGAGGATAAAAATATATTAGGACTCCAGATTTAGTTTAAATATTCTGAAAACACAGTAACTCTTCAAGGCCTCCAGTTCTGAGCATACCTGAGGAGGTAGGTGAGTGGCCGGGTATGTGATACAAGACCTAGACTTGAGCAAAATATGCACAAAAAATTTTAAAGTTAAAATGTATAAGAAAAACAATTTGAACTTTTGGCGTTCTGTCTTGCCTAGCATAACAGCCCTGGTTAATACATGGGGGTCACTTTAGGAGGGCCATGTGCTGCACGACCCCCCAAAGCAAAGGGCCTCCATGTATAAAATTACTTTACTAAACTTGTTAAATTTATAAACTTGGTTCAGTGAACCCTATAGAAATTATCTGGCCCTCTGGTTATACAGAGAAAACTAAATATGATCTGAAGGAAGAACAAGATCTAGGGTACAACCAGAGGCTGTATAACTACTAAAGTAATTTAAAAATTCTTCTATCTGTATTAAGCATGAATTCCCATGACCTTTTATTCAACTTTTATTTGGGCATAAATTTAAAAGCAATACTTCGTACACGTGAATAAACATATTTGTGTTTATCCTACTGCCACTCACCCTTTTCTAATTTTTTTTCTTTTCTGCCCTCTGCCCCTGAATTGTAGCTCTTAAGCTCCTTCTTCCAGAAATTAGGGTTGCAAGATTTAAAATCTGGGGCATATTTAGATCCTTCCCTTGCCACTCAAGTTCATTTTTCAGTGGGAAGAACACTTTTCTTTCTTCTCCATCCATATTTCTAGTGCACTTTCACACTCAATTTCTAAATGGTAAAAGTTTGTATCATACGGATGAAATCTGCTGTGGAAAACCTATCTCCCAAATTATAGTTCACTGTATTTTTAACAAACCACAAATTCCTGGCTTTGCAAAAACATCCACCCAGTCATTAAAAATCTAAGGACTTGGAGCAGATCATACTTTTAGGAGGAATCTGGAGCCAGCTCATGACGTGAGTAACAAAAAAAGGAGGCATTGCTCTGGGTAGATTTGCAGTTGTATCTGAGGTTTCATTTTCAAGGCTTCAACTCAGTATTTCTCATGAAGCAGAGTAAAAAAGGAAGGAAACACCGGACTTGAAAGCTAAAGAATTTTTGCTTTCTCAGTAGTAGTTTTATCAAAGTGACAGCTAGGCAGTACTGTAAATAAACTGCTCAGCTTCCATTGTGCTCTTACCTGCAGGAATTCTCCCATCTGTAAGGAAAAGGTCACTGAATCCTTCCCCAAGAAGTCTGTCAATTGGAGACTCTCTCCCCAAATCATAATCACTGTCTCCAGCTTCACTATCACCCCGGCCACTGTCTTTCAAGCTGAATTTATCCATATCTTGTAGGGCATATCTATAAAGAGAATCGTGGAGAACTATATTATCTCAAGTATGTTATAGTCCAATTTTTGTTTAAAAATACATGTCTGTATTTTCTGATCCATGTGCATTCATATATAGCAGAACAGTCTGGATTCTCACCTGTAGCTTCTGGAATACTTGTTTCCTCGAAAACTTGGCCTTGGTTGATACTGGCCCTGGTGAAGCATCGAGAGAAGCTGAGAAACCTGCTAAAGAAAAGGTGAAAAAACTGATTCCTTGAAATGAAATCTCAAGCTCCTAGCTGTAAAACCACTAATTTGCTTCTCAGGTTTGTTTGTGGTTTATTTTTTTCTCCTTTAAGATTTAATTAAATCAAATTCCTGCACATATATAATGCAGTACAACAGACTATTTGGTAGTGCAGTGTCTGACACAGGACATATCTGAAGACTGTTTAATGAGGAAGCTCACTGCTGTTCATTAGCCTCTGAACTCACAATAATTAATTCCTTAACAAGTAAAACAAGCTATTAAACAGAGGGGGAGTTTTGGTTTGGATTTAATATATTAGAATCAAGCCTTTACCATTCCAGCATCCTAATTCAAAACAAAATGGCCTTGCTTTACACGTAAAGAGTTACCAGGACACAGCTCTCATTTATTTAAGCCATGACCCAGCATTTGCAGTAAAAACTGAGACGGGGAGTCTAAAAGTTTGAGACACAGTGATCATATATTACAACAGTTGTACTCAAACTGTGTCAGAACCTTTTAGTTCTTCACCCCCATTAATAAAAGAGTTTCCTGGATTATTTCTGAATATAAATACTCAGGCACTCTTTCTCAGATGGAGCTGTACAGAGGGAGAGGGAAGGCGAGGAAGAAAGAGTGTACAGTTAACCAGTGCAGAGCACTATGTTCCACTCCATTGTTTCGACCTCACAGGAAAGAACCAAGGGATAATGCAATTAACAACAGATTTAATCCTGTTCCCCATGGTAATGGAATCTGTTGATATTGGAGTAAAAATGAAAAGCTATGACATTGAAGAGAAATCCAAGACACATTCCCATGAGGCATAGACCTGACTGCCTCTTGCTCTCACAGATTGCATGCAGGGGTAGGTGTATGCTCCCAAATGAGTGCCTGCATAAATGGATGTGCAGAAACAAGGTCTGGACCTTACCTCAACAGCCGGTGTAGCATGGGTGAGTTCCAGGGAGAAATTTTCAGGCACATGGTTCGAGGAGATGGTCACCAGGCTGTTCAGTGATTGGTGGCTGTGGTGGCTCTGCCGGCTGCTCATTTGACCCCTCTCCAGGGCCGGGGACGATGACGGCGAAGCTCTGTGGTGAGATCTGATGGGTAGAGTGCCATTAACCGTTGGCACTAGTGTTATGTCCCCTTTGTGGATCTGCCTGGAGGGACGTTTTGGGTGGTGCTGGTAAGTTGATTCAGCCACACGACAGTTGTAAGACCTGGTGTCCTTTTTCTCTCGATTGCACCTCGTAGCAAAGATAACCATAATGACCAACAACACGGCACATATTGATCCTAAGGATATAATCGTTATCATGGAGATGTCCAGGGAGGGTTGGCTTACCAAAGTTGCTTCGGTGCTTGAAAATGAATAAACATGCTCCAAAATGGTACATTTCAGAAGAGCTTTAGTACTAAGCTGAGGGCTGCCTTTATCCTGGACTATCACTAAAAACTCCCATTGTTTTGCTGGAACTGATTCAACACTCACATTGATAGAGATGTCACAAGTTTGGGGATCCATCACAAAGATGCTGTTTTCCTTGTCAGCTGCTATGGAGCAGCTGAGTTCAGAGTTCATACCAGAGTCTCTGTCTGTAGCCCTTATCCTGGTGACAAGAAAGCCAATTTCAGCATCTTTAGGGATTGAGATTTCTGCTGTGCTGTTGCGTAGCGCTGGCCCCACGATGACGGGAGCGTTGTCATTTTCATCAATGATGGTGAGTACAACCGTGGTATTGCTAACGAGCTGCTGGCTCCCTCCATCCCTAGCTTGGACCACGAAGGCTATTTGATTTACTTCTTCGTGATCAAAGGTTCGCAGGGCATAGATTGCCCCGTTGGAGGGATCAATGGTCACATAGGTGGTTATAGAACTTCCCAAAACAGAGTTCTCCAAAATAGTGTATGTCACCTGCCCATTGTCACCTAGATCTGGGTCTGTGGCTGTGACTGATGTGATGTATGCTCCTGGAGAGTTATTTTCCAAGATAACAACTTCATATCTGTTTGTCTGGAAGCGGGGTGGGTTGTCATTTTCATCACTGATTTGGACAGTAAAATGTTTCACTGTGGAGAGACCTGGCGTTCCCTTGTCCTCTGCTATTACAGTCAAGCTGTATTCAGATCTCTTTTCCCTATCTAGAGTGGCATTAGTCAAGATTAAATAGTTATTTTCATAAGTCTTTTGAAGTTTGAAGTGGCCATGCCCATGGAGCTTACAAACGATCTCTCCATTCACACCAGAGTCCCTGTCTTGCACTCTGACCAGGGCAACAAAGGTGTCCAGGGGTGACCCTTCAGAAATGTAAGCTACCTCTTCTCTCTCTGTGGACATCAGATTTAAGTTAATTTCTGGCTTGTTGTCATTCACATCCACAACTTTAATTATAATTTTGCAGTGAGCTGGAATAGAATTTGGCCCCATATCCTGAGCCTGAGCATCAATTTCATAGGATTTGGTTACTTCATAGTCCACTTGCTTCAGCAGGGTCAGGTGACCTTTTTCTGGGTCTATCCTAAAAGTTTCTGTAATTTTGGCAGACACATGACTGCTAAAGGAGTACACGACCTTCCCATTGGCGCCCTCATCTGGATCAGTAGCATTGAGGTCTATGAGCAAAGTCCCAACGGGAGAGTTTTCCAAGAGCTGGATAATATACGACTGCTGCTCAAACACAGGGCTGTTGTCATTGGAATCAGAAATGCTGATTTTCAGGAGAGATGATCCAGATCTCTGAGGCACCCCTTTGTCAGAGGCAGTGAGTTGGAGTTCGTAACTCGACTTCAACTCACGGTCCAGCTCTCTAACCACAATCAGCTCTGCATACTTAGCACCATCAGTCCTGGTTCTCACATCAATGCTAAAAAAATCATTTGCAGAAAGGGAATAAGTGTGAAGGGAGTTGTCTCCCACATCTGGATCAAAAGCACTGTCCAAAGGGATACGAGTTCCTACAGCTGCACTCTCTGATATCTCGATAGGGATAAGAGCTCTGGAAAACTGTGGAGAGTTGTCATTAATATCCAGCACTTCAACTTCAACATGGAAAAGCTGCAGATGTTCAGTGGGCAGAGTGATCACATCAAACTCTATGGAGCAGTTTAAGTTTTTCTGACACAGTTGTTCCCGATCAATTTTAGCTCCTATGCTGATTTCTCCATTATCCTCACGGACTACAAGCAAGGGAGAATTTCCCCTCTGCATGGCTCGAAACCGAACTGAGGAAGGGTTAGGCATTCTTAATAAAACATCAGCAACATCCTCCGATAGTCTTGCAATTACTGATCCAACCTTCTGCTCCTCATAAATCCTGTATTTCAAATTCTTGCCCAGCACAGCATTATTGCAAGATATTGTGATCAGTGCAAAAATGAATAGAAAGTGCATTTTACCGCCGATTCGATAAATTTGCAAGTTTTTGCAATTAATTTCACCCAGTAAGTTAAAAAGCAATTTTTTTGCCTTCCTTCAGTACCTTAAACCCAGAGCACATCAGGTACTTTCCAACTTGAAAACGCCTTTTCTAGCCAGCCAAGTATTAATAACTTACAGATCAGAAAACTTTTTGCTTTTTTTATACACACCGTGCCGGGACATCCAGATACAATCTGTAAGCAATCCACGCTTTCTCATTTGACTCAGCGCTCCTCTTCCAGGGTGAGATGTTCCGGGGCAGGGTGCTCCTCTCCCGCCGTCGGCATCCAGGGACCGCCGGGAGCTGGCGGGATGGAGCTGCAGCCCGCCCTCCCCTCCCTCTCCGCACTCACCGCCGGACTGAACGCCCTCCCTCGCCGGCTCCAGTCTAAAATCCTCCGCAATTTCACACCACGTCCCCAGACAAAGCTTTTGCCCGGCCTGTGCTGAGCCCAGTGCAGCCAATCAGCCGGGGAGGGGAGGGGAAGGGAGGGGATGGGATGGGAGGGGGGCCCGCCGCCCGGCGCACCGGGGCGGGGGGACCGGGAGCGCGGGCGGAACCGGGGACAAGCCTCTCGGGCGGCACCCGCTCGCCGCCAAGGATGGGGGTTGGGGGCACAAATGACTAATGGGCAACTTTAAATCAACGTCTCTCCTCCCCACCCCCCGAATTTTCATGGCAGTTTCAAGAGGGATTTTGTGATTTTAATTCCTCCCCTTCCTGCCACGAGAAATGCGATCGCGCTCCTTATTTACATACTTTTAGGTTCCCCCTTGTTTAACTCGCTGGGAGCCTTTAAGTGGGTTTGCTTAGTAAAAGAGCTAGGGGTGACGTCTTGCTATCCGTGCCGCAAGAGAGAGCGTCTTCTTGCTGCTTGTTTACCTATAACCTGCATGTTCCCAATATATGTGCTCCTGGCTGGAGCCCAGCGAGAGCTCCTCCACTCCACGAAACCTGTCCTCCTTCTTCCCAAGTCAAAAACATTTTGCACTCTCCGGTACTTCCCCGACTGCCTCTAGCAGCATTTTTATCCTCGGCGCAGTTGCCTCTGCCTGAGCCCCGTTCCTCTGTGTGTTCCTGTGTGCGATTGTCTCTGAGCTTTTTTATTTGCTGTTCCAGTGCTACTACAGATGATCTTTTTCATCCTATTTGAAACAGCGCTTCATGCTCCACCGTGACAGTCTGTTAAGCACACCTTCTACATGCCAAGTGTTTTAAAGGAAAGGAAGCCACAAGACAGATTGTCTAGAAAATGACAAATTCCTCCCCTCTCTGATGTTGCAGAAAACTATTTACACTCCCACACATTTGCACACAAAAACGTAATCTTATGTCTGAGTCGAGCATGTATTTTGTGCACACCAGAAATGTTACAGATCCATGTGTGAGCTTCAGGCTGCATTCAGGACATGGAAGCTGATGCATTTTTCTCATTTCAAATTATCTATTTATGTGACTTCTACTTCCTTTTTACATATGCTTTTATAATTTTATCCACGGGCTTGCTGTGTTTCTCTTTGTTTTTCTGCTATCTTTGTCCATTTGTTTATTAGCATTGCCGGTAAGGACACCATCACTCTTTTATTGCTCTTCTCCCTGTCTTGTGTTCCCCCCACAGCATATCCAAAAATGTAAAGAGTAAATCTCTTATTTGCCGAATTTACTTACTCTCAGCAGAGCTCAGCCAAAGTCGCTAAGAAGGTTTTTGCTGAAAAAGAAAGCAGAGGAGGCTCAGTGTGAACTCTCCTTCTTTTTAAGCATTCAAAAGATTTTATAAGCCATTGTCTCTTCTTTTTTTCTTCCACAAACTAGCACCGTGTGGCAAATTGTACAGAATAGAAATGCCCATAATGAATGTATTTAGTACTGGGTCACGCTGATGAACATTCTGCCCCCATGAATAATACTGTTTTACAAGTTTGCAGCCCTTTCAAACTGCTGATCCCCAAACCCTATAGGCAAACTAGAAAAGCTAACACAAGCAACTGGGACTTTAGAAACCCATAGCCATCTGGCCTAAATCTCTAACAATCCAAGCCAATAATTATATCAATTCAGGCTTTAGTGAACCCCTTTGCAAACACCAAAAGAGCAAAGAAAGGAATTAGTGACCATTCTAAGTTCTGGTGGAGAGAATTCAAAGATAGCATAATTCCATTAGTTCATGGACAGCTTTTTTTGCAGCTCTGATAAATCTTCCTAAAACATTTTTCCAAAGCACAAGTGTAAACTCTTTTCTGATGATAATTGGGGAAAGAGGTTCAATTAAATGCTGTTCTTAGTGTCAATAAAAAGTATTTTGTTGATAAAATAAGTCACCAACCCTTTACATGATGAGTACAGGAGATGAATAATTCATCGTAAAAATAACTCCACTGCTTTAAAATTATTATGTATACTTTTAAATAATAACATGTTCTTCCAAGGAACTGTTTAGTACATTTATATATGCAGAACTTGCTTTATGCAATTTTTATCACTTTCCAAATAGTAATGCTACTTTGTCACATCGGTCTTTCTCAGTGGCACGCTGTATATCAATAGAGAGCAGGATACCTACAGATAGGAATTACAGCACTTCTTTTCTTTTTTCCCTTTTTGAATTTATTTTTTATTTTACAACTTTACCAGTCATGTTATATGTCATGCTAACATTTAAGTCCACACTGTCTTGCAACTAACCACTTGCACTTAAAATGAGGATAAAATGTCATTGGCACAATAGTCCTTACCTGAATTCTGAACTAAAGTAAGGAAAAAATCTCAATTTTCCTTTTTTAGTTTTTCATTTGACAAGGTGCAAGTGAGGAGGAACACATCTTGAGATTGTTTGCTTAGATGGAGCAATATTTAAGCGTGTAGCACTTCTAGAAGTGATGCTTCTCTAGGATGCTTAGGAGCAATCATAGCACTCCCAAGGTTGGTATCTCCAACATCCAGTGAAAGAGTTTTGTCTGAAAGTCTCCTGAACTCCAGTCCACCTTTGACATGACAGACTTCCCACACAAGGGGAAGGGAGAGTCCCATGTGCAGGCAGCAGATGCTTCTTAGTGAGCGTGGTATCGTGAGTGCAGGTAGGCACATGAGCGGAGTGCTGCTGGCCTCCTGGAGACTAATCTCAGTTATTCCCACCTAAGATAGACCTATTCACCACAACGTTCTTCCCAAAAGTTGCA
This sequence comes from Aleadryas rufinucha, assembly GCA_013397815.1. Taxonomy (NCBI): domain Eukaryota; kingdom Metazoa; phylum Chordata; class Aves; order Passeriformes; genus Aleadryas; species Aleadryas rufinucha. Next base: position 123,611 of record VZTH01013923.1, on the reverse strand, counting down.
CTCCAATTCTTCACTGATGTGGCTAAGAAAAACAAACTCACTCTAAATTGCACTTTCATTTTCCTACAGTACTACTTCAGAAACCACAGTTGCACAACAGATTAATTATTTTTCACTTAGCTGAAAGGAGGTTTATTTCTGGGATCGATACACTTTAAAGTCTGTATTTACTCTGAGGTGTTTTACTGAGCTCTCAAGCCTATATTTTCCTCTAAAAGTTTGTGATCCCCTAGATGCACAATATACATATGCAAAAATTAGGTGAAAAAGAATTTTACTTTGAAGAACTACTTTGATAAATAGTCCCTCAGCAAGGACAGGAGAGAAAAAAAAATCATTTTCTTAACAATGACAGAAGCACCGTAAAATTAGAACTGTGCCATTTGGTTCATTCTCCTCCTCAAGACATACACAAAAATGAGGTTTTATTCACTTCAGTATGATTTATTACCGTATGTTACATTATGTTACAAAATGTCACATGAGCTATGCTCCAGTGCATAAGACATTGCAAGATAAAATTTGATTTGACACCTGTGCAATGAATGTGAAAGACAAGTCTTCCTAAGTCAGTAGTGTATTTTAAAAGAACATTTCCATCACAATGAACGACAAAACTGAGGAGCTTTGTCTCTCCCTCTTGCCTCTCTCCCTCTGCTTCTTTCTTTCTTTCTCCCTCTCTCTTCCTCCATCCCTCTTCAACAAGCTTGTTTCCCAAAGTAAAACTAATATTTCCATCTGTTGCAGCATGAGTCCAGATTGAGTGAGGAGTATCCTTGTAGGCAAATGAGTGTTGCCATTTTATACTCACTCTTGGGCCCAAAAAGATGATCCAAGGTCAATATGATACTGTTCTTTGGAGTGGGTGGAAGGAAGCTGACATTTCAGTCCATTTTTTTGCATAGACAGCCATATTACAGAACTCATCAAAAATTAATGCTGTATTTGTCCAATCTACTATCTCATCAATCATGCTTATACCTGATGTTCTTTCCAGAACTGAGGTACATCAGAGGCTGACTTACTTGAGAGATATTAAAGGCAGAAAAGACCATTGGACTATCAAAAATATAGCCTCTGCATCAGAGTCTTCTTAGTTAAGACCAAATACGGTAGGCAGAGCACATATTTTGATCTGTGGAATATTAAAAAACATATCTCAGACATCAGTTACCTACTTCACATGAAAAGGCAGTCAAAAATGGGGTCAGGGATCCTGGCAGAAAAACCAGAAAAGCAAAAAGTCCACGTGATGTTATCAATCCTGACCTCCACAAAATCTGTGTCTTAACTATGTACATGTATACCTAAGCCTTACAGTACTTCCTGCTGAAGATACCCTGGCTTAACAGTATCTGTTCCCATCAGAGTACTGCCCCTTCTGTGCAGTGGCCACCACGAGCTGTCTCAGAGGCCACTCTGTCATCTCAGAGATGTCCAGAAGACTTTTGGTAAAGGTAATAGCTCTACCAGGAAAAAGTATTTTCCTGCCCCAACAAACAGCCAGTCAAAGCCCTGGAACAAAACACCAGGACTCAGAAGAAGGAATAAACAGAGAAATTTAGTTCAGAGCCCTGACCTATAGTTTTCAATTTTTCAACTTGCTTAAAAAGAGATCTGATGGGTCCTTAAAATACATCAAACCACCAAATTCTATACACCTGCTGACAGGAGAGAAAGATTTTTGAAAGTGAGTTTAAAATTAGGTTTTACATTATCATCAGTCATCATAGCAAAGGGCAGGGGATCATGTTTTCTGCTACATGAGTAAATTTCCAAGGCAGTTTTGCAATGCAGTATTGTGTATATAAATCATGAGCTAAACCCATATATGTTCTATGCATGGTAAGTACCTAGATATTAAGTCTCTTTCTGCACCAATAAAACTTTTATCTCTCAAAAACTTACCAAGTGACAAAGAGAAATATGCATAAGTCTTACAGTTTACTAGATCTCTATTATAAACAAATGCCTGCAATATATCAGCAGACGCGTTTGAGTTTTTTTGAGGAATAGCTAATATGGCACAGTATACAATGGAAATTCCATTGTTTGATCATTGTAATGCATTTGTCATTTTGTTTAGTTATTGCCTTGTAAAGTATGAAGTAAAATGTCTTTAATTGATAGCTGCTTATCCAAAACTGCCTTTAAGAGCAATACATATGCTTCAGCCAAAAGAGGGTTTGAGCATTACATATGTTTGGGAGAAGAGGCACCAGTCAGGACTGTAACACATTTCTTTCCCACTGCACCTAAGCCAATACATGTAATGTTGTGTGGCCCTGTTCCACTTTCTCACAAAGCCACCCAAACCCAGCTGTAGGTCCTGTTGTGTACAACAGATACAACCACCCATTTCCTAAGGCATATTTTTTTCTTTCTTATCATCCCTGCAACGGAAATACATATAATGCAGAGAGCCAAAGGCTTCAGAGAACAGTGGCCATAACCTTTGGTTCATGCAAAGTGGAACTCAAGGAACAAAGGTACTCTTTTACCGCCTGTCCCCCAGTGGTACAGCCAGCATGGGGCTGAGGTGGTCACTACTGCAGGCAGAAACCCCAGACCTCTTTTTTCCCACAGGAGAAGCACCAGCAACACCTGTGCTCTCAGCCCGAAGTATAGTAATCGGTCCTACAAGGTGGTGTACTGGCATTGGATTTCCAACATCTGGTTTTATTCCAGATGTTTGCAAACTCATACACCACATGCACTGGAATTTGAAAACTTTACATGAAAAAATTTGAAAGGCTTTCTGTGTCTTAAACTGCTGCTACTCTGCCTTGACAAATGTGTTGCTCTGGTACCCTGCAACACAGTATCTAGGATGTGATGATACTTTCAAGGCCACTCTTTATATAAAGAGCAGAAAGAAGCAGCTGTATTTGAGATAGTTTTCTTTGCAGGAGTGGGGTTTCTTTAAAATAAAACATTTGAAGCTTGGTATAGATGTGAATTTAGTCAGGGCTGCAATACATAGTCTGTCAAATTACTGGCTCAACCCAAGATTTTAATGGAAATATAACATCCTTCATTACCCCTGAGAGTTTTAAAAAGGAGCATAATTGGTGTTTCAAGTGTTTTTTTACCAGAAAAAGCACGTGTTCAATCTTCCACTGACAGGATCCAGATCCACTCATGTACCTACTTCCAGCAGCTGCTAGTGACTAACATGCTTCAAGGATGTCGGGGTCTCTCAAGAAGGAAACAGGTCAGTCATCTACAGCACAGCCAGAATTCAGCCATGTGCAAGCCATGGTGGAGCCAGAGGTAACTCCAGAGTTTTTAAGATGCTTCTGCCTTCTTTGCAGATATGGTGCTGGTGGATCTGCCACCTTTAGGTTGATGGCTGGACTTGATGGATCTTGGAGGTCTTTCCAACCTTATGATTCTATGATTTTGATGCTGAGGCTGGCGGGGAACCAACCCAATGCCCAGGAAGCTTTTGAACAGCTTCAGAGTTAGTTAAAAATGTCTTGAAGAGTGTGAGCCCCACAGGACTGCAAAGCTGGACACAAAGTTTTATGACAAGAAAGGACATTTCATCAGGTTTCTCCAGAAACAGCTGCTGTTGGGCAAATATTTCCTGGAAGGATCTAAACCTCTCTCTACTGCAGAATTTAGCAAGCTTGCATTAAAAAGTACTGTCTTTAAGGAACCCATAGTGGCCTTTCTCTCTTCAAAACCTCAGGCACAATCCACCACACAGCCTGCTTTGTGAATAGGGAACAAATATGTTGTCTACTTTATTTTACAGGGAGTATTTATACAATACTCCACATGGGTTTCTGCATTTTTTTCTTATTGATTTTTCTGGGGGAAAAAAAAAGAGAAAAACATGCTCCCTGCTCCAGGGTAATGGGAAAATGTGAAAATTTAAACCTGGTGTAGGAAGCAGACACAGTGGGAGCTGTAATGGGAAAAAGGCAGGCATGCTTTTTCAGCAGAATATGTAACATATACCAAACATCTGGCTTCCCAAGTAAGTGGTTAACAGTGCTCAATTAAAATGTTTCTCTATAAAGAATCAGATGTTCCTTTTTTGTTGTTGTTCAATAGCTGCAGTATAGTAAAACTAGTGCCGTAAAGTCATTGCAAGAGACAGCAAACAACTTTCTTATCATAATAGGCGCTTTTTTCCCTCCTTCTTTTTTTAACAATGGCTCTAGCAGGTGGCATGTGGCTGAGACTGGGACTATCACCATCTCCAGGGTGCCAAGACATCCCTCAAAGTTTTTGTGGGAGGAATTTGTTGGTGGGATTTGGATTGTAAAGGCACGTGAGCATCTGCTGCATGCTTGGTCTCATTACCATTGACACAATTAGCTCCTGCAGCTCTTGGCCAGGCAGCCAGAGCAAGGACTCAATTTTCTTGCTTCTCTGACAATGCTCATTATCAGAGCATTGAACCTATGGGTTCCTCTGCCTCTGAGTCTGGGCAGGGGGCTGTGAAAACAAATCACGCAGAGGAACACTCAGGGAAGGAAGAGCAAATTGAGATAATAGCTACAAACAGCCTAAAATCAACAGCCTTGCAGACAGCACTGGTGATAAACTTTCATTATTCATAGTAGTTGCTCTTTTCCCTTCTGTGTGAGTTACTTCATTCCTGAAAACCACATTCTATGGATCTGTGTTAATATATGCTTTCTGTAGGTAGCTTATAACCTTTTTCTGTGATTCAGGAGTATTGTGTATAATAAAGTCACAATTGCTCTTCTATATTCCCAACCACTTGCTACATTCTGACAAACTTTTTTTTTCTTCTTTTTTTAAAGATATGCAGAAAGAGTACATTTCCCACCTTTGAGTTAATTTGGAAACAAGGCTAAAAAGTAGTATTTTTGCTCCTTATGGAAAGTAGGACCTTCTGTTTATTCACATCTTCCTCTGGCAGCCACAGTCTAAACAAAACGTTAACTCACATCTGCAGATAAAGGCTTCACATTCCTCTAAGGTCCTCACCCCACATAAAACTGCAATTATTTTACATTTCCTTACAATAGAAGCTGCATAATTCCTCCTTGCTGGCCTTATGTCCTTTTATTGCTACAAAAAACCCTTAGCCCATATATGGAAGATTAGAAAAGTCACACATTTTTCAAATAAATCACTTGGCTAAAAGCAGCGAGGAGGGGAAGGAGGAAGAAGGAGAGAATTTACACCAATCTATCACCTGGATATACGTCAAGGATTTCTGTCTTTGAACAAAGAAAACAGAAGGGCTTCAAGGCCTGAATCTGCAATAAACTTGTAGTTTTCAAATGTTGCATAGCTAGTGATTTGTGACCTTGCTGGGGAATATTAGATTAAAGCAGATATACTTCCACCACAACACGTCTTTCCTGAGACACAGCCTTTACTAGTCTTTGTAACATAGGAGAATGGAAAACATCACGGAGAGCTGGAGAGGAGGCAGGGGCATGACATTTGCTTTCAGATGTTTTTTAAAACTCAAGGAAGTGTTATTGTTTCCATAAATCATTACTAGAGGTTTATTTTCCTCCCCCCTTGCTGTCTTGTTAGAGAAAACATAAAATGGGCATTGGCTTAGCTCAGGGCTAAAAAGAAATAAATGGGAGGATTTTAATGAGTTTTCCAAAATGATGGCTGTCACAGTTTTAATCCCAAGTTCCAGGCAGAACTTGTGCAAGCCTGGAGCACTGAGGAGAAGAGGGACAAGGCCATCTCCCCCACTGATGATGTCCAGAGCCTATGCTGGTTTGCAGAACTGCCCCAATTCCCCAGGCTTTGTCATGGAAATGTGAACCCTGAAAGAAAAGTCTATTATGTCAAATTACAGATTACATTATAGGGTTTTAAGTAATTGTTTGCTGACTGTTGTAATGCACATGTGGTTTGTTGGAAGATGATGTAATCATTGTGGCAAATTTCCACCAGCAAGAATCAGCCAGGGTGAACTCTGAAATCATCTGCTGTGGGGGTTCACATCATGCAATTACTGGGTGAAAGACCAGCATGGACACCCTTCAAAGTTAATTTACACAGACCCATTTTAGAAGTAGAGCATTATGTCTCAGCTGTATGAAATATATTGTGGACATATTAGCATTCACAAAATTCATTAGAAGCCCATTAGTTCAAATGAAAGAGCTCTGTTCCTTTTGCACTATAAAGTTTAACATCTTTATAGCCAGCAAAAAGATATAAAGTGTATAGAAAATATAGCAAAATTATGGGCTGTGTTTTTCTGGAACCATTTGAAAAAAGTTTTCCTCTATCAGAAAGATTTTTGTTTCAATCAGACATCAATTAAAATAAATATGTAAGACTCTTCCAAAATAACCTTAACTTGCTGGAATGCATTCTCTCACCAGGCTGTATAAATATGGGTACACCCACATTTTTTTTTCCTCAATTCTATGGTCCAAAACATCTGTGTCAGATCTTGGAACACTTCAGTATGATGTAATGAGGCAGCTAGCATTTCTTTTTCATAAATTCACTACACCAATAAAGAGTAATACTGTGGTGACTGGAACTAAGCATAAACTGAAATATTTGCTTCCCAAATATAGCTGTGTGGACTTTTCCTTGAAATAAATTGTGAGATACATATATATATATATATACATATTTGTATTTCTATGTATTTATGTATATATAAAATTTTAGAGAAATAAGTGCAGTGAAAAGAACTTGAAATGTACCTTAACCTGCCTTTAAAGTTTTCAAGTATTTATAATTGTTGTTCATGGGTGCTTTTCCTTAGGACATACATGTTTTTAAGATACTGGTCTCCTGTTTTGCACTTTTGTAGACTGCTATCACAAAATGAAGCTACAAAGGAAATGCAAAATAAATCTAGCATGCTGTCTTGGGGTGATCTTATCATAAGTATCCCCTACCATCGCTCTATGCCCAAACACGAGTCCTGTGCCTTTAAACTGAGCCTGGGAGAGGAGAGAAAAGCGGCCAGACGAACTTTTCAAAGCAGTCTGCGTTTCAAGGTTGCTCTGCTCTGCGTTCAGCTGTGTGGGGAGAAGTGTGGAGGAAGCACTCTGCCTGCTTTTTCCAGCCAGCTTTTCGGCTCTTTTCTTCGGAGAGAGACGGAGAGAAAACCTTGGTTTTGTTTCCTTCTCCTTTGGACTTGCTCAAACCACCAGAGCGTCTGAACTCCACCGGGGGACCTTCCCCCGGCCTAGAGTGGGGCACCCACATCGACCCAGCTCCAAGGAAGAGGAGAGAGACCACCCCCGCAGTGAGGACTCTAAAATCTTCCAGGTTTCCTCTCCACAGTGAGAGAGATTTTGTTCTTTGACATTGTTGTTGTTTTCCTGTGTGTGTTTGTTTAATAAATAGTTCTTTTTCTCCCTTTCACAGTCCTCCGGGGAATATTTTTCCTTTCCCGAAACTGGTGGGGGAGGGGCGGCAGTACCCTGCTTTTCTTTGAGGAGACATCCTTTTGGACATTTTTCCTTGAAATTGGCCCAAACCGGGACACATGTCCAGTATGACATATGGACAATTTCCATTAACGAAGTTCGATAAATAGATAAAAAGGGAAAATTGGTAAAATAAATTGTAGAGTCTAAGTGGATTTGCTCTATTACTATCAGGATTAAGTGTTACACAAGTTAAGCTCCAGTACAAAGATTAGTATTATTGCTAGGAGCAGTTCTTCCAGCGCTACTATGTTGTTTAAACACTGATTTTTTAAAATGTATTTTTATATCTTCTATAACATAGTTCAAGTATTGTTTTTTTATTTTCTTAGTAAAGAAACAGTTTAATAGTTAACAATAAAAATCCCCCATAATTTGTCACTTGAATTCTAAAAGCTATAAAACCAAGTGATAAATGTACAAGCATGTCTTTAGAAAACCTCAGTGTTTTTGACAAGTTTGAGGGGGTTTGTTGTTAACTGGTTTATGATCACTTTAGACAAAACACTTGCACTGATTTTAAACCAGTTAAGTAATATGCAACCTGCCATACACGCTATATAAGCCATCAGCATGTATTTCCCCAGGCCTGTTTGAAAAGTAAACCTGGGTGCTTTCTTTTACAGCTGTGCAAACCCTTATCTTAAACAATTATTATTTTTCATTAGGGATCACATTTAGATGATTTAGAGATGTCAAAGAACCTTTTCCTAAGATGGCTTTAACACTAGCTTTCATTTATGACTAATGAAGATAAACTCCAAAGTCTATGTTGATCTGAGCATGAAAAGGATGGAGTCTGTTGACTCAGATATCTACATGCACCAATGAATTATAATTTCAGGCAAAGTGCGTATCACTGAATCCTGGTGAAGTTTAAAGGTAGCTCCTAGATCATATAGCTGTATCATACCTGCAGTCAGTAACATTTTAAAAGTATAGCTTTGGAAGTTACAGTTTATATATGCTCTTAACTAAGTTGTGATCTGATATCCTCTTGGGTGAAGCAGCATTCAAGGACAAAAACAGTTGATCTGGTAGTTATCCAGCAAGGTTCTCATCCCTAACTAGTACTTGAGAATACGTTATTCTCAGAGGTACTCCTTAAACTTCATTGCAGTTCATTAGTGCCTGATGGCTTGGGATGATTTGAGTTCCTTGTACCATTAGGGACCTCACTGGAAGTGAGTCTCATTCTTTGACTTTGGTCTGACTTTGGGTGTAAAGGGCCATCTCTTCAATTACATGGTGTAAAATAAAAAACCTGGAGGCCACAGAAGGAGCTACTGTGTTTCTGGTTTCCCCAGACTGTATATATTAACAGAATGTCTAAATACCTGAATACCTGAATGTCTCTAAAGTCCACCTCCCCAGATATCTGCCACTGGGCCAAATTCTGCTGTCACCAGGGAGCAGGCCAGGTTTCTTCTTTTGACAGGATTAAAAGAAGGGGATAAAATCTCTTTCACTGGACAACTTCTGATGTGGGCCGCATTCAATTTCTCTTTCCCTATAAACAAGTTTAACTGAGCAGATCTCCCTTTTTTATAAATTAATTACTTTCCTTAAAAGACAAAAGAAGTGTTGGCACTGTAGCAGCAATAACACACTTGAAAGAATATATCTTTTTATAGAAATAAAAAAGGAAAGAAACCCTGAAACTATGTAAGCCCTACCATGAAAAAGAGACCAGTCAGACCTCTGTTCTCAACTGAGGGAGAGCCATAGTCTACTGATTCACACACTGATGAGCAGAGAAGGACACTTCAGAGACATTTCCCTTCAAAAATTACTGGCCCTGATCTCTGTTACTGCGTTTAATTTATGGTGCCCCAAAAACACAACAGCGAAAGGGTTACTTCCTTTTTTAATAGATATTCCACAATGGAAGAACTGTGAAATGAGTTTCATGGCAATGAGAGCCCTGGAGGTTGTTAGGCTTGTCATTGTATGTGTATAGAAATAGTGAGAGAGAGAGGGGAGAGGGAAAGAGCTCTTCTCTGACATCTCCTCATTAGAATTTCGTAGGGCAACTAGCCTACTGTAAGATCAATTTGCAAAATTGAATAATTTTATCATGAAAGCCTGGTGTACTTCAAATCAAATGCCCACACTGCCTATTTAAAGCAAGAATCATGACTAGTCCAAGAGGAAAAAATGTGAAAATCAGTCTTGAACTAAAGACATTACATAAAAATAAATTTACATATGAGTCTAATAAAGCCAGCCTGACTTTGCTAACAGAGAAGTCCTATTATGTTATCTTTGTCCCATTCTTCCTAACAAAAATTCACCTAATCAGTTACTTTTTGTTGAAAACTGAAGAAACTACTGCTTTATAGAAGTTTTCAGTTCTCAGGCTCCCAGTTGGCACATCTACCTTACTACATGGCTGACCCTGTGTTATTATGCAAAATTGCTCTCTCGGTATTCTTACCACTTACTACAATAGTAAGGGACTGACGAAAATATCGGAGCCTGCAAACATGCAGCCCTAAAGTTTTCCCTCAGTCCTAAGTCTGTTCCTAGATGGGGCCTTGCTTCTGAATGCTGTGTGCTATAAATGCAAGGGGATATGATCTGAGATAGCTCCCAAAATTGATGGTTGAGTCAGTTCTTTCAACTTTATCAACTAAATACTGAGGTGCCTGATGCACTTAGTTACCATCAAACACTCACAGAAAATTATCCTTAAAATACCTGTTTCTGTAACTAATCAAACTGAGAAAGAAATGGTATTAAATTCATTTGTTTTATAGTTTGTGCTGGTTAAAGAGGCCCTAAGAAGGAATATCTTCCACAATTAATTAGATTTTTCTTTCCATCCAGTGTGAATTTTTGCATATCCATTTAAGTACAAAAAATTTAGATCATTCCCTTAACCAATCTCTTTTGCTAAATTACTTCAGTGAATGACAGCCTGTTATGTGACTTACAGGTTACAGACTTACAGTGACTTATGTGACTTAGGGTTGTTATGGTACACAAATGCTATGAGCAGTAACAGAGAATACCTACAAAGCTAGGTATGGACATCTACCTTGAATGGAAAATCCCTAGGAAAAATACATACATCAGTCTTTTCTTTGAGATTTAAGAAAAAAAAAATTTCCTTTTTCCATGATTATCACTGTATTTGATCTAGATGCCTTAAGCCATTTTTTGTTTTATCAGAGGAATTGCTTTTGCTGCTGCTCTGCTGGTCATTGTGACGTGTTTTCTGCATCATAAAAGTAGTTTATATATGTGTAGATATGCATATATATGCACGCACATATATCTTTCTAAAATTAAGTACATTCTTGACTCTGCCAACAGAACTACATTCATTCAAAGTGGGTGCCACACTTGAGGCTTTCTTCCTTTAAATTTTTTTAGTAGAAAGAGGAGTACATCCTTTGTTAAAATAGGTGATTTCTATGTAGGACTTTATCAAGTCTAAAGCTTTGATTTTGGCACCACATCTCATGGGAAGTGAAGAGAGAACGGACAAGTGCAGTGCTGTTGTGTTGTTACAGCTACACAGGGAATTTGCCATGCTCTGAATTCAGTTCCTTTTTCAGGGCCAGTTGACAGGCAAATGTAGTCTTCAGAGTAGGAACAAAACACAACACACAAGACATAACAATGGTACTGAGAAGGGATGTCAAGTCTCATGGCCTTGCACACAGGAGCAGGGCAGTTCTGCTGATGACGAGGCCCATATGCTGAGAGCCAGGACAGGTGGAGCTCATTAACTCCCATCCAAGTTACAAAGGTTTTAAGCAGGAAAGACCAAGCTTTGAGCAGTGAAACACTTAGGAAGAGCCCATAGGTCAATAAAATACTTCGTTTGAAAGCTTTGTTTTGTGGGAAAGCAAAGAGAAAGGGAAAAGGAAATGGAAAGGGAAGGGGAAGGTGAAGAGGAAAGAAAGTTTATCCAGTCTAAATGTATTTTGTCAACAGTATGAAATTCTTCAAAAGATTGAAGAATCCACATGACTTGGAGGTCATATTTCTTGTCCAGGGGCCTGCCTATGGCATACAAATTATTTGTAGAATGCATCAAGGTTCGTCTTACATTTGATGTGTCTATATGTGCATATATGTATACATATGAATAAAATCTGTCTTTCTAGTGGGAGACATTTCAGGTCCATAGAAAGGATGAGTAAAGTCGTAAGGTTAAGACATTGATAGAAGTACAGTTGCTTAAATGTTTTAGTATGGAGTTTAGCTTTGTTCAGAAAATGTTGGAACAATCATATTGGCATTAAAAAAAAATCAGACTTGATAAGTCAGCCTTTTTAAAAAGTATATATCATTAAAATAGTCCTGAATCACTGGATTTAAGAGCAATAGAAAATCAGACACAAGTTTTAATTAGAGCAAGTTAAGATCCAAATGGAAATAAACGCCACAGTGTGGAAATAACCTTAATGCCAACACTACTCAAAATCTGACTGAACCAAGCAAGTACAAATGATCAGGAGAAATGAGGGGCATTCGATACTTAGCAGCAGTAGCCAGTTCCCGTTGCTTTAGTACACATAATGGTTAAACCTGGCAATGGGGAGTTGTTTTACAAAGATTATACTGCTTAGAGAAAAAAATGGTCAAACAACCTGAAGCCTTCCTGGCCAGCCTGATGTCTGTCTTTGGATTGACCCATTGGAGAAAACCCTGTTATTTAAATAGCAGCTCAGTCTTTGTACCTCAATTATAATAATCGATTACTTCTAAAATTTAAAAATATATTCTTGTCTTTCATTTATTTAGTTTTGTAAAAATCTATCATTTAAACTCCAGGTCAATTCCAAGAAACATTATCGTTGTTATTCAAAACTAGCTCCCACAACAGTGCTGCCCAGGTACCCACAGCCTCGCAGTGGCACTTCCATGGCCTTTTACAAAGTCTACTTTTTTTTTTTTAACAAAATGTAGGACATAAAATACCTTACTGGAACTGATTGCATTTGAAGTTGTTGCATTAAGTTGCAGTTTCTCCCATAAATCAGTAAGTATGACCTTAACTCTTCGTGTTAAGTTGTGTTATGACACAACTTCTCAGTGAAATTTCATGCCAAATTATATTTATTATGGTGGAAAACAAACCCAGGTGTCAATAATAATAATAATAATAATAATAATAATGATAATAATACATACGTTGTTTCATTGTATAAGAACCGTTATATCAAGGAGCCTGATAATTATGATCATTTTAATTTTACTAATGCAAACTCCTGATACAGGTGCTTATCTGAATCTATCTGTTATTTCTGAACATTGCACACTCTTCATCACCTAAACTGCACTAATTTTTTGCTTCTGCAATTTTAAAGACTGGCTAGAAAAAAGATAATCCTTCTTTACCCTTTTCATAGATATGTAAATATGAGTACATGTACACACACACACACATATAATCAGCATTATACTGAAATTAATTCAGTTAATGGTTACATTTGCAAGTTACAATGAAGCCAGTGAAGTTACAATTGTTTTGAAAGCTATTTTTCGTTTTTTTAAAGGAACTCAAATTTTGTCATTGGAAAACAGAAGAAGTTGACATCTTTGCTTTCAAATGTTTATGCCCAAATTTTCCCCAGAAATCTCATCACTGTCTTCTAGCAGTCCCCAGCAACAGCATAGGGTTACAAAACAGTTATGGAAGGATGTGAACTCAATGGCAGATCAGATTCAAGGGCTATTTTCCTTGACGTTTTTGTGCCTACATTTGTAGGTGGACAGGTTGAGTTTATTCATCCAGTCAGTTGAATGTCTGTGACAAAATCTATCCTGAATATAAAAATTTTGTCTCTGTCAAAACTTCTGCGTATGTATGTGTAAATATATGTATGTACACCATTGCAAATATGCTTTTTTTGCACACAGGGCTATATTCCATAAGGCCTTTCTGGAAGGAGCAGCCAGTTTATATTCAGTTTGGATTCAACTTGTTACAGATAGATGCATATTGGGACATCTTACAGGAAATTTTTCCTTGTTATTTCTTTTCTGTTTAGCAAAAACAAAGAAGTTCAGGCTAGAAAGGTGTACACTGCTCATGGAATTTGAAAGTTTATGAAAGGATGGAAGAAACTTCCTTTTGCATTCTGGACACAGTGGAAGAGCTGGAAAAAATTGTTTCAGTGGTAGGAATGTGTTTAATATGCAAAGCCACAGAGGCTATGCTTATTCTATATAGCTGCATACATACTTTCCACACAGGTACAACTGTCTCTTTCCTACAGCTGGGTAAGAAAGGGATATTGTCCTAGATTTGCAAATCAAATTGAATACACAGTTTAGTGTGCTTAAGTAACATCTCTGAAATATTATTAAATAAAATAATTAAAATTTTTATATAGAGTCTAGTTTTCAAGGGAGCGTTTCTTAATCTGGAAAACTGGTGTGAGATTTATAAATGCACGTGACCATTTTGTTAAGGAAACACTCTTTGAAGCAGCAGTTTAGGGCACCTAAGTATTAACAAAAACTCACACAATCTTTCCTAGAAATTTCCAAAGTAAAAGCAAGTTTGTGTTTAATTTTAAAGTCTTTACAGCCTATTATAGCAACTTTGGGGTGAAATTTGGATAAGGTCTTGAATTGCTAAGTTGCAAAACAGTGAAAGCTGTCCATGCCACCAAAGTAATAGGTTCAGTTCTATTCAGGAGCTGGGATTTCAGCTCACCAGCTGCTGTGTCCTTTTTAACCATGAAGCAAGACCTTCACCCCTTCTCCTTCACCCTCTGATTGGCAGAGTTCACAATCAGAGGAGCAAAAGGACAAGTGGGAAAGGGAAGGAAGAGGAGACAGTGCACAGCCGAACCTTTCCAAGCACACACATCTCTCCTACAGCCTGTTTGACAGATCTCAGTGGAGAGTGCACTGTAGGAAGAAAAACATGTCACTGCTCTGAAACTGTCTTTTCTAATTCAGTGCATCCATGTATTGTTACAAATCAGTTTCCCAGCCACTGAAAGATACAGAGACAAGAGAACAACTTTGACTGTTAGCTATCAACTCAGATAAGGAAAACTTTCTTTCAGCATTAAGCCGCCAGCAGATGAAAAAAAAGGCTGAAAATATAAATTAATGCTGAATGTTTTGCTTAGGAAAGAGTTCCTTCTGCTCATGTGCTTATGCTCGTAGGAGTGAGACATTTACATTTATCCCTGTTCTGGCGTTTTAAAGGGACTTCTACAAGCATCTGGAATTCTTCATTACAAATTGCAGCCACTTAATGTTTCCATATCCTTAAATCCTAATCACAGTGTTGCTGACTGGCAAAGCTGTTGTACAGTCAAGGATCCAAGCTTCATGCTTGAGGTTAATTTACTACTATTTTATTAGAGGTTATCATAGAAGCATGTTGATAACACTATATACCTTACACTTGGGAGTCATATTTCACCACCAAGTTCCTTGAAACCTATGTATACATACACACATTTCTGCAGTGACACTGGAAATTTTACTATAAACTTATGATCAATTGAACACTTGAATAAGAAATAGAAAGATAATAATATGTGAATCCCATTATTGGAATGATGTACTTATCCCAAGGTTAAAGATAAAAGCCAAGGGTATTTTGAATGAATAGCATGGGGTTTACTGACTCTGAGAAATTCTTCCTTCTTGTATATACTTCACCACTGGGGGTGGGTAACGTGCCATTAACTCATGATTTTTCTGGATAAAGAGTCAGGAACACTAAGAATATATATTGCCCTCTAGCCTCAATTTGCCACAGTAAGCAAAAAGCTGTTATCCATGAGCATCTCAGAAAAACAATAGACCCAATTTTCGTATTAGCATCTCTGCTTTGTTTCACAGCAAAGATGTATTTTGCCACCTGTGTCTCAGGGCAGACATCTGTCCTGGGGATAGTTTATTATCCCATCCCATTTTTGAGGTTTTCATCTGTTTTGTTTTGTTTTGTGTCCAGGGGTGGCAGCTGTCCCCATCCCACCTTCCATCCTCCCTGGTTCTGGGATTATCGTGATGTTTGGGAGCCAGGCCAGGATTTCCGGAGGGAGTTGGAGGTGGGGCAAGCAGCAGACCCTCTCTTCTGGTGCAGGCTCTTCAACTGGACACACACAGCCAGTATCTCTGACCAGAGATCATGCTGTTTCTGTGGGTTTTGCCTGCTTCTTTTTTTTCATTTTTTTTTTGCTTCAGCACTGTGACTGAGCTTGGCGGCTTGGCTTCTTTCGCTGCTCTGCTGTCAGGGAGCCCAGAGCCAGTGGGTGTCCCGCCAGGACCCAGGAACACGCAGCTTCCCACCAGGAGCCACCCCTCTCCACATAGCCCAGACCCAGGTTCCAGCCCGCGACAGTGAGAAATTCCGGGTGGCCCTTCCCCTGCCATGTTCCAGAGCCAGGGTGCTGCTGCCCAACCCCTGCCATACTTCTGCAGTCTGCTCCAGGTTTGTGCTACACAGTAATTTTTCACTCTCTGCCTGCCCAGAGGTCCTGCCATTCCAGCTTGCTTCTCCTGAGGTTCCTGCTGCAGCTCTTTTTGCTATCCAGAGGGGGCACCGGGATCGGCTGCCCCTGAGGATTTGTAAACAAAACCCCTTCTCCATCCCTTTCTACCGGCTACGCCCTATCATCCACACGGACAAAGACTGCCAGACTCGTGCCACAGCGCCTCCTGCAGGCGTGGGGGAACCATCGCACCCGCCCTGCCCAGCTGGGAGCCACCAGCACCCCTGCTGGGTGTGTGAGCGTAACTGCACCGAAGGGGAAAGGGTCTGTGGCCAAGAGAGGCTGGCACTGGGTTTCTGGTTCTCTTTGTTGCTGCTGCTGTTGTTGTTTGTTTGCCTTGTTATCCATATACATACTAGTAAAGACCGGTTATTCCTTTTCTCATATCTTTGCCTGAAACACCTTTAATTTCAAAATTATAACAATTCGGAGGGAGGGGGGGTCATATTCTCCATTCCAAGGGAGGCTCCTGCCTTCCTTAGCAGATACCTGTCTTTCAAACCAAGACAACATCTTATTTATATAACTTTGGTTCATCAGTTTGCTTCATAAAGAATGAAGCCTTTCTCTAAAGGATAATTTTTTTGACCTCTAACAGGCTAATGATGTCCAAAGCAACAGAGACAACACACTGCATTTAAAAAGCTTTAAGACACCATTTAAAACTTTTATAGTGAAACCTTGCTTCTAACAATACACCTACTGCTCTGAGTTTAGACATTTTTCTGAATGAAGAAATACCTTTTACAATGAAAAATTTACTCATGTTATAAATATATTTTACTCCAACCTGTGAAAAACAGCTCAAAAAATACAGCTACAATTTCATGGTACGTGGTAGTAAAACAAAGAGCAGTGAGGGCAGAGCTGGAGGAGAGAGAGGCTGCACGAGAAATCCATGGATGTCTGATGGAAGGTAAAATGACATCTTTGATGTAAAAGCACCCTAACAATGTAAACTAGAAGGATGATGTACATAACCATTCTAGTGTAATGGACATGATTTTCACTTGGACAGATAAGATGTTATTTAGATTCTGTCATGAAATATAAGTCTTCATTTTCCTTATACATTCAAGTAACTAGATTTTCCACTCAGCAAAGCAGCACAGTTAAGTAAGTCAAGGGATGGCATCAGATACTCAAAGTTTAAACACCTTCTCTCTTGTGGGGCTGTGTTTTACTTAATCTACTTAGCTGAATGTAGTAAATTTATTTCTAGGTATCTCAAATGCACAACTCCCTTTCCCCATTATTGTTTCTGGATAAAAACTAGCTTGTGCTCCTGTTCATTTGCCTTTCTTGTTGGAATGGGGGGGAGGAAGCAGGATATTGTACAGACCAACCTCTCTGAGCTAGCAGCCAGTGCCAGCATAAAGTGATGTGTGCATCTGTGTGTGTGTATGTGTGTGTGTGTGTGTGTAAGGAATGTTCCTTAAGACTGGAATAGCATAAAAGCATGGGTAATTTTTTTGATGCAGATTTCAACCTATCCTTTCTATATGGTGAAGAGCTTCCTTGAAAGATCCTTAAAGTCAGGGTCTTTCTGGCTCGAATGTTATTCAGATTAGCTTAATGGAGAGATTATCAGAGAGTTCATCATACATAATCACCACCTAGTAAGGATTTCTTTCACTTTTCTTCTTTTCTTTCAAAAGGAAAATGGTATTTAGGTTCTGTCAGGAAATGCAAGGTTTTACCTTTTTATATACTAAAGTAGCTAGATTTTCTACCCATTGCATCACTTTATGAATAACAATCCTGGACATTTCCAGGACACGTTTTCTCCTCCAGCTGTCAAAATATTTAATGTTCACAATTAGGCATTGTAGTTGAAAGTACTACATTTTCTTTCTGCAGCTTTGAGAAGAAATGACACCTTGGTCCCACTGGGTCATCTAATAGCCAGTTTCTGCAAACTTCTGGGATAAAATGTGCCTATATTCAGGGTACTCAAAGCTATAAATGCTGTGATTTTCAAAAACAGATTAAGGAGCACTGGCTGTTAGTTTACCTTCCCTGGTTGGACATGTGGATTGAATTATCACTTTCAAACACCAGCTTTGTCTTTTGGGAATGGAATATGAAAAGATGAAGAGAGAGAAAAATTACTTGCCAGCTGGAAAGAAATGGTGGGTGCAGTTCTGGGGATTAGCAGTGACTGAGCTCAAAACAAGAGAAGATATGGAAAAGAATAGAGCCTTTCCTGAGCTGTGGGACATCTCCAAATAAGCTCCATGAAAGAAAAGAGTACTAGGGTGAGAGAAGCAGGAGAAATATGCAGCACTCCCTGGGCTGGGGCTGTCTGGATGCTTCAAGTGACAAGCAGAAAGGGGTCTCAGGATCCACGCTGAAGACCAAGGAACAGAGTGGAAGAGAAGCTGGGAAAAATGCTGCAGGGACATCATTTAGTAGCCAGCAGTACAAGAAAGAGAGAAACTCCTGGAAGCAGCAGAACAGAGACAGCCACCTGGCAGAACTGGGGAATAAAGGACCTGATGAGAAGCTGCAGCTTCTTCTTTTGCTTTCCTGATGATTTGAGCTCAAAGCAACAGCACATTTCTTGTGCAGATGCTTAAACAATATAAAAGCCTTCTGCAGTCAGCAGACTGCAAACCAGCCTAACAACATGGCATAATTTTCTGTGTTCCTGCTGAAGTGATCTGGGATGTTTTCAACTAATCATAGGTTTAGCAGAATATGTCGCTTCACCTAAATTGAGATATTTACTAGAACCTGCTTCTCTCAACAAAACTTTAAATGAGAACTTGTCTAAAGACTAAGATAATCCAGTAAATTTTGACCACAGAAGAAGTATCTGCTTCTGTTCTACTCCTTTTCTTAAAACATTTGAAAGGTTTTGCTTTTATTTCACTAGCTTACCAAATGAAGTTAAATCGCAGCTCTCAAAAACCTTTCCCAAATGGGAACTTTTGAAGAAAACCAAACAAAATCCAGTTCCCAGGTCATAAAGAGTAGCTTTCAAAATGCTGTTTCAGTCTGATCTCTCCATTGCAATGCAAGGAAAGGAGCATCTACGTAAAGAGCACTGTATAGACCTCAGTCAGTGTGTGGGTGAAGGCCACCATGGAAAGGAGCAAGGAAAACATCTGACCTAAGAAACAGCAGTACATAAACCTGAAGAAGACTTTAAAATTAAGATGGATTGTATTTGTTGCAAACTTCTGTAATTCATTTTCATATTGATATATCGGTCCACAATATGCATAATATTCCTTTGGCTAAACCAAAGAGAATTAGTAGAAATTTCAGGAATGTCCTAGCAAACTCTGAAATTCCAGCTTGGAAAGGCACAAGTTTGGGAAGATGTTTAATGTCCAATAATCTGAATAATTGCTGCAGGAACCTTTGAAGGTAGACTAAAATGGATGGTTAGTCACCTAGACACAATAGAAATACTAGCCCAGCTAAATATTTAGACACTTAATGCCTTAAAAAAAAATAAATCTAGGCCTGATAGCTCATCTGCCATTCAGTAACTGAAAATCCCTAAGATTCTTCCAGATTTGGTGCAAATTTTGCTGTGTATTACAGCAAAAACTACAAATTAATCAGTCCAGGCCATAGGAATAATGCATGAATAAAACCCATAAAATTTATATAAGATAATGGGAGGCAAATACAGCTGTAGATGATATTATAGAGAAGTAGAGAAAGGGAAATTTTGATTATCTGGATGACAGACACAATCCTGGAATTTACCGTTTTTACCAAAGTGAATTCAAAACAGAGAAGTTCAGGTCTCCTCATCATCTCCTTCTGAAGATAACTTATATTATTAATGAAAGACTAGATTACATTCTGAAGAAGAAGAAGACTACTGTACCCCAAGCAGATGTGCTATTAGAGCTGACACTTTCCCATATTACAGCAATTTTTGAGGCTTTTATTTCAGGTTAATGTAAAAGTAGGATTAAAGGATGATTCTGGAGAGAGGAAAAAGGGATAAGTGGCATAAGGGAGAAGTTCTGAGGAGTTTATTTTTTACACAGCGTATTTTCTTCAAGAATACTTTTGTATAGTTTTTTGGTCTTGGTTTGTTGTTTTTTTTTTTAATATTTATTTCATAATCACCTGGTCACATATTGTCTTTTTGAAAAATTGATGTGCAAACAATGAACAAGGGATCAAGGAGATCTTGAAAAATGTATACATTTAGGGATTTTTTTATACCTTATATATAAAGGAAATTATAAACTGAATGTATGAAGATTAGAAAACTATCAAGAAGGACAATAACAGAACCATTATGGAACACAAGTAGGATGCTAGTGACAGGAAAACATGATATTATTGGAGAGGCAGAATTAATTCTTGTCTTAGTACTTCCAGAGAAAGCTGAAGGCCACATCCTGAAGAAGGCAAAGGTGAAGTGTTAAAAGTTTTATGATAATGCTGAAGCAGACAGGCCATTAAAAGTAAGTGAAGTTTGCAAGGCTTTAGAAATTCAAGTTAACTGAGGAGAAAAGAACACAAGAATTTTTTTTACTTGCTTGAGAGTCTGAATGATTACTGCTCAAACAGGGTAATTTAGAGCTGATATTTACTCATAAAACCCTAAATGAGTACTGCAGACCTATGCACTCAGTAACATCATTAAGAAATGAGATACTTACACATAATTTAGAGCTATTTGAAATTGCTGAAGGCAGCATGGCTTCAGGAAATAAATTTTTCCTTCACTAACACGCATTGTGGCCAGAGGGAAGAAGAACTGAGGTAGTATATCGGTAATAGCAAAAGAGAATCCTAAGGAGGCTTTGAATTAATTCTAATCTATGATGCGGCTTCTCCTCAAATTTGAAGGTCACAAATCATTGTGTTCTAGGCCAGGTTTGGGGTAATCTCTTGCTAAATGAATTAAATATTCAGTGGGTATTTGTTTTGAAGTCAGCCACACTATCACACCAGCAATTTAGCTAGCACTTCATCCTGACCAAAGACTTTTATTTTACATATATTGCAGTCAGTAAAGTTATCTGAATTTGTACAAGCAAGCATAAAGTTAGATGAGAATTACCAGTGATGAGCTCTGCATTGACTTGTGACAGTCTTTGTGATATGATGACCGGCTTTGAAGTAAGCTCTGGATTTCTGCAATGAATATGAGTACTTGAAGAACTTCTTGCTGTGGTCTAGCAGAGCTTCTACTACATCTGGCCCAGTTCCCATTGTTTCAGGACACTGTATGACTCATAATCCAAATAACCTGGAAGAAATAAACATACACACACACAGAGAAAAAAAGGTACTATAGTAGAAGCATTTGATCTTCAAAAGTACCATTCCTGAGGAAGAAATGAAGGTAGGTTACCTCAGGGTGTTTGGAACAACAGATCAGGTAGAGATTTGTGTTGTCAAAGATCATTTTTAATTGTTTTGTTTCTCAAGAACAGTGAGAAACTGAGTGGGGAATAAGATAGACAAAGGCACATAAAATAAGCAGTTGCTTTGAACTAGGACAGTTGCACACAGAAAATCACTGCAGAAGCCTCAGCTCAAACCGTCAGACAGCAGAATAAGTTTCATGCCTTTTGCTATTCAGCATTTCATTCTAATGTTCTATTTTTCCATCTTAACTCATCCAACACTTGCATTACTAGGCCCATGCTGGAGATCCACATCTCCACCATCACCCCTCCTCCTTAACTTGCAGATAAATATTACACTGCATAGAATAGTTGTTAGAATAGCAAAGCTAACATGCTAAAATTGGAAGGCATTGCCAAATTGTAATCAGACAACTAATTTTTCTAGGTGATAAAACTTCTAATCATAGTGTGTATTTCCAGACAGTCTGACTACACTGTGGACAAAATAAGTGAAAACAGTATGCCAGGGAAAGTTTGTCAACATTGTAAAACTGACAGAGAAGAGACATTGAAATAAGTTTATTAGATTCAGAAAAAAATTTATAGAACAGTTGTCAGAAGGAAAGCCCTTCCCATCGATCTCTGAAAAAGAATTAATTAGAATATTACCCTTCCCATCCAAACCTGAGAAGCAGCCATCTAAAGCAATTTTGACTGGTCTGGCTTACTTTTGGCAGGCCATGAGATCAGAGGAGATCAAGGAGTTGTGTCACTGGTGCAGAGCCTGAGTCTGGACAGATTTACTGTTTGCCATAGGTGCTGGTATTAAAAAGATGCAGACTTGGCATATGTTGGGGTTCAGGATTTTTCCTTTTTGTTTTCTTTCTCTTATGGAATTTTCTCCCATTTCGTTGCTAAGAAACAATAACGACCGGTTAAGAGAGACAAAACAATTAACCACAGAGAAGCGGGAGGAGTGCAACTGGTTTTACTAGCCTAACTGAGGGGCATTCTCTTGGGAAGGGCAGAGATAC
>VZTH01013923.1:46132-100072 GCA_013397815.1 Aleadryas rufinucha | reverse complement strand
CTGAGGGGCATTCTCTTGGGAAGGGCAGAGATACCTCGAGATGTGGGCTGGGGGAAGGGGCTCGGCACAACTCCTAGCTCTCTGTTGGCTTCGGAGGAGGAGGGTCAAGCTGCTGCTTACTGGGCGGCAATTCGCTGCTGCTGCCAGAGCCCAGCCCTGTCCTGTTTCTCATGCCGTGGGTGAGCCTTTGCTCATGAGAGCAGCCATTGAACTGGGACCTTACTAACACCCTACCTCACCAAAAAAAAAAGATCCTCACCATCTGCTCGGGTGCCTCAGGGGAAATGCCAGGACCCCGAGCCCCTTCCCACTCTGAGGAAGCCTCTGCCTGCCATGTTCAGGACCTGGGCTGCCACTGCCCAGCCCCCGCCATGTCTCTGCTACTGCGCTGAAGTTTTTTGCTACACTGTAGCTTTTCACCCCCTGCCTGCCGGGGACTAGCTCCTGCTACAGCTGTGGAGTTTCTGATACATCTCATTTACCCCTCTGGGATTTTGCTGGTCCCTGCCATTTCAGCTCGCTGCTTCCAATGTTCCTGCTACAGCTCCTTTTGCTATCCAGAGAGGCACTGGGATCAGCTGCCCTGGGGGTTTGTGAAGGAACCCCTTCTCCATCCCTTCCGCCGCCTGAGCCGCCATTGCCATGTGGAGAGAGATGGCCGGACAGTGCCCCCTGCAGGCGCGGGGGAACCATCGCACCTGCCCTGCCCGGCCGGGAGCCACCAGCGCCCCTGCCGGCTGTGAGTGTCACTGCATCAAAGGGGAAAGGGCCTGACAGCTGAGAGAGGCTGGCACTGGGTTTCTGGTTCTGTCTGTTGCTGCTGCTGTTGTTGTTTGTTTGTCTTGTAATATATATTCTAGTAAAGAACTGTTATTCCTTTTTCCGTATCTTTGCCTGAAAGACCCTTAATTTCAAAGTTATAATAATTTGGAGGGAAGGGGGCATTCCTGCCTTCTTTGGCAGACACCTGTCTTTCAAACCAAGACAGCATACTGCAGTCAAAGCTCCAACAGGACTTAAAAATGGTATGCATGGAGAGGTTGCTGGATTCCCAACCTGGATATTACCCTAGAACAGATAACACTAGGCATGATTCTTATCTGGAAGAAGCAGATGATCTTTGTTGCATATGACACACTCCCATCAGCCAACAGCCTTCCCTGCTCAAATAAAAATAGAAGTTCCCTTTTCCCATATAGAGCTAGGATTTCTTTTAAGAATACATTCTGTATTTCAGCCACAGAGCAGTTAACCTGGCATGAAAATACAACGTGTACCTGGTGTACAGGTAGTGTCTTTTCAACTCAGCAGTGGCTCAATAATTCTCCTCATACTCCTGTCACAACTTCAGCACACCAAGAGAAACCAACACCTGCACTGTTGCCTCTTCTCAGAGTTCTGTGAGTGCAACCTGCCCACTACTAATTCTTTCTGTCACATTACTAGCATAATAGATAGTTTATGTTTTATTTAGTCACCTGGATTTTCTTATTCAGATTTTTTTTTAGATATACTAAAAACAAATTCAACCCCTTGCTGGTTTGAGTTGGCTTTGTTTTTCCCTTCAAAGTTTAGTGCACTAGGTCTTGAGCACCAGCTTAACAGTTGAATTGTTTGTTTTCTCAGAACATCTTGTCTCTTGAGAGCCAGAGATCTTGCTCGTTAAAAGCTTTTCCATGTCTTGAGTAGATGATGGACTTTAAAGGAACTGGAATTAATGAAATACCCTCCTGACAGAGAGTTTATAGATATCCCTGAAACAGTGTCATTTAGAAGATGTATTGTATTTCCACAGATATTAGATTGGTTCTGCTTCTCCTAGAGGTAGGTGTCATGTTTTTGTCTGTAGAATATGGAAATTGCTTTCAGATCTGGAGCTGAAAATAATAACTGGGTGATGTATTAAAGAGAGTGACTGTACTTATGTCTCAGCTAGTAATCATGTTTATCAGGCTGTCATTATTGCTCCTGATTTGAGCTCTGTTAATATAAATGTATTCTTCAAAAGAGGAGTACAGCACATTTTCAAGTCTTGCAAAGTGAACTATCATCTGATGCCTCAGTGTTAAGAGATGGAAAGCAAGCATCGCAAAGACAGGGAGCTGTTTCTCATTAACAATTGTAAGATGTCAGCAAGATTAAGGTGTCAGGGTATAGAAAGATGAAGAAGAAAATAATTATTTAGCAAATAGACATAAATGAATATAAAATGTGAATAGAGGGTTCTAGCTCCTTGTAAGGGTAAAAATAGGCCAGGAGACATTATATTGTGCTACAATCAAGTAATCTACTCAATCCTGACCTTCAACTTTATAGGTGAGAGTAGTGGGAGCAAAATGTTACCACAGAGCCAATGCTGGGAATTTTCAGAGCCATTATTTCTGAAAAGAAATGAATATTCAAACCCCCCCTTGACATAATGAAGGTTAAATCCTATATAGAGTTTTGCAGGCCCATGTGAGTGCTGTCTGACTGGGCTCTAAAAGAACCAGAGTTCAGTCTGTCTGTGAGCTGCCTGGGAGTTCTGTGGCCATGGTTAGTGCAGGACTGATCCCATGTTCAAACTGGAGAGGAATGCAGCTTTACATGGCATCTTACAAATGCAGCTACACAAGGTGGGCAGAAAAATAACTGTGAAAGAAAGAAAATATCCGTGAGACATTTATGTATACAGGGAAGTTGTTAGCCTGCAAATTATTTCATACCTGACTCTTCTAAACCACATCAGGTATTGCCAGCTAATATCTACCTGCAAATGGCCAGCTCATACCGTCCATGTGCTGTGATCTCGCCCAGAAAGCATTTCAGTTCAGTGTTTGCAGCTGTACCTGCTAAGGAGAGAAAGAAAACACCATTTTGTCTAAAGGACAAGAAAGTCCAGACAGAAACTGTAATTAAAATCCTGCTTTTTAGGAGGAAGGGAACAAAACAAAAAAGAAAAAAGAAAACAAAGAGTATAGAAGTAGAAGGGTACCACTTCCAAAGCCGTTTCAAAAAAAATATTATTATCCTTGTACAAATGAGAATTAGCAAATTACAGACAGCATTTTTGAGCAGTTTCACCACATTTAATTCACAATGGTCATTTTTAAGTAGAGTGGCCTTCCATACCTAGGCAGCTCTTCTATAGCCATGACTAAGCACTGTAAGAAACTTTTGTATCTGGATCTTTGGACGACTTCTAACATATTGCATTGATTTAAATTGTGAATCAATTTAGCTAATCTGACATAAACTCCTATATAATCACTTTGCATCAGATTTATACAGATAGAAAAAGATATATCTGTTCCCTCAGCAACAGTTTCAGTCCAGAAATTGTAGGCAGAGCATATTAGCTTGTGACCAGCCTTCAGCACTGATAATTTGTATAGTTTTGAGACTCAAGTTTGTAGGATCCATGCACCTCAGAGGCGACTCTAAATCACACTTTTAATACTGATGAGACCAATTTAGTTTTCATACAATGTTAGAAAAAGAGGTATAACAGTACATCAAACCCAGTGTATTTACCTCATACTTTCATTAAATTCATTAAAACCCCTTATGTCTCAGTCTACTACTGTATTTGCAGTCAATGTGTAGATCAGTCAAGTTTTCATTTAGTGAGGTACTGTTGGCTTATGGCTCGTAGCAGTGCTGGTGATTGCAAAAAGATGGAACAAGAAAGGGTTGTTGTAGTAGCTGAGTCCATAGCCCTTTGTTACCCACTTTTATAAAGGTGCTCTTTGTTATGCTTTCATCTTTTTATTTATTTGGGTTGGAAATGTCCCTATTTGTTCCACCGTATTATAAAAGCTTTGCTCTGTTTCCCATCTGCTGTCTTAAAGAGATCAATTGTAGAGCATTCATCAGTTGAAATATGTGGTTTTTCTGCCACAGTTTCTCTAAAATCTATCTTGCCAGTCCCATGTAAACTGAAATGGGTCAGTTTTCATCAGCCTTGGCATTAAACCTCTGTACTCTCCTGTGATGGGTTGAGCCTGAGCTGATGGACAGCTCGTTTGACCAGTGGCGCTTTTTGAAATTTTCGTATATAAAGGCTGGAGGGACAGGAAGTGCCCTCTCTCTTTGGGGTTTGGCGTTCCCGCAGGAGAGGGGGGAATGTCGGCCAAGGTTTTCGCTCTAAGGAGCGGCCTCGAGCCTCTTCCCTCCCCCGGTGCCAGGGACACGGTCCCGGGATGCCGGCGGGACCATCTCCTCAGAGCTCGACAACTGAGAAACAACTGTGTTCGCTGCAAGTAGCTGCAACATCCAGCCAGGGCTCCTGAGAACTGCCCCCTCCCCCCTCCACGTGGCTGCGCGGATCCTAGCCGAGACCGATGGGCTGAAAGATTAACATCAANAGCTTTATTCCCGGGCGGGGGGCTGTTGTACTGGGGCTGATACGGTTTTGGGAGACCACGGATTGCAAAGGAAACCTCTTTTTCTCCTTATTCAGTAGAAAGATTCTTAAAATTGTGGATACTGACTAAGAATTATGTAATATTATCCTTTGTGCTGGTTTAGGGAAGAAGGAGGAGGGGGATGTGAGTAAAAAGAGGGATTTTGCTTTGATTTTCTTATTATTTTCTTTTCTCTTTTAATTCTGTTAAAAAACTTTTCATTTTCTTTAAGTTTGAGCCTGTTTTGCATTCCTCCAAATCTCCTGTCTCACAAAAGATACAGAGGTGAACTGAAACCACTACACAAATTGGTGTTTCCGCCCGGTTTCGAATCCAAACCCCTACATCTCCCATGGGCCCTATCCGATAACTTGGATCGGATAAAGAGGGGTCGGAGTGGGAAACAAATTATGTGTCTCTTAATTCTATTTTTCTCATTCAGATGCCAGTACATCAAAACTAGATCTCCCTGGGCCATGATGCTGCAGTCTGGGATCTGCCCAGGGAAACACAGCGTCCATCCTGAGGACGTCACAGTAGGTCACTTAAGTTTGCTCAGGCTGGTTCCGCAGCTAAGTGAGCAAGTCCTCAAACGACCAGGTGGTTAGAGCGTCCGCAGAGGTAAAGAGGCACGAGAGGGGTTCCCCCTATAGATTCCAAAAGGTTTATTGGAGGGACTAGGGACAAAGAACAGTTTGAGGGAAGAATACGAGGTTTTTATAGTTCAGGGAAAAGGGATGGAGAAAAGGGAAACAACCAGTGGGGTACAACTACAGGAGTGGAATTAACAATACAACAACCAATGGGGATAACAAGGAGGGGGGAACCAGGACAGGGAGCCAATGGGCACCGAATACAGAAGAAATTTCTAGAACTTATGCATATTAAACAGGAGTAATGAATAAGCGTGAATTCATGCATAAACTGGGTGTAAGGGACTGATCCTTAGACCTTGGTGCCTGTCCGCCAGGACTCTGGACTTTGGTCTGCCTTTAAGACAGCAACGTGCACCGCAACAGGGCCAGAGCACTTTGTTATGTTACCTGGAGTAATACTGGTTTGTGAATTATGCCTGGGCAGTTTAGTGTCTCAGTTTGGTCACATTAATCTCTTTGAATCACTGAACACTACCATCTCATTCTCATCTTGCAGAAGGAAGCTGTCAGACTTTTTGTCTAGTGTCTGGTACACTGATTGCTCTGCTGACCCTACAGCAGTCAGAGGAACCCAGAGGTCTCACAAGCAGCATCAGGACCAGCCACCAAAGGTATCCTGTCCTCAGCCTTCACTATCTCATCCATTACTTAACAACCATGTAAACGGCACATTAATCCCAGATGATGTAAGAGATCCCATTTCACATACTTTAGCAGATTAACAGCTCACTGTCTATCCCAAGCTGCATGAACACAGAAAAACATGGTGAATTAATAGACAAAAATTAATTTTTAATTACTATATTTATATATACCCTTTTTATCAGCCTTGAGATGCTTACCTGTTACAATACCTGTGTTATTGTATTTAGAAAATAACCAGCTAAATATAATGCATTCAGTCTGTGTCCATAATCCTGATAAGCCCACGATGCAGATATGATTTTGAAATTCCATTATTATGGAACTGTCTGCATTCCTTTCCCTTAGATCTTCAAATGATCCATAAATTAGGAAATATGATTGATAATTCCAGTAAATACCTTAGAAAAATCCATACAGAGATTTCAGAATTAATTTGGAAGTGGAACCTGTCATCCTGCCAAAGAATTCATTTCGACTGTTGTCATTAAAAATAGATATTTCAATATGCTCCTTTTTAAACTAATAAGTGTGAAGATATGGGTTTTTTTCCCAAAATTACAAGTTGTGTTTAAAATAGAGTCTTTTTCTTTTAAACATGTGTGATTAAGAGGAGCAAAACGTTTTTGTACTATGGAAAATTGTAAAAGGTATGGATGGGAAATGAATGTATCAGCTACTGCTACAGATGTCTATAGTCACAAGCACCTAGATACTGTCGTATGTTGTCAACTCTCAAGATATTTTAGAACAGTTCAGGTGAAATTACCATCTCAGCCATGTAGAAACTAAACTGCACACAATGCAAGAAATGTTAGGTTGCTTAGAGTATCTATTTATCTAGAGGCCTTTAAAATGACATTTTATCAAATTTAAAAAAAAAAAAAGTATCTGTTAATCTTTCTCTTGGAAAAGAACTGAGGTCATTGGGTTTTATTTCTGCCATAAAGGAAGAATGGAATGAAGTTCCCCATGAGCTTTGGGGTAAAATGAGGACTATTTGTAACTAAAACCAGAAAAAACCCTAGCACATTCCTTTCCCTCCAGTTCTATTTTGTCAGTCCTTTCCATTGTTTGTCTTTTACAGTTTCCTCTGATTCCTTAGCTTCCCTGATAAAAACAAGTGGGTTTTTTTTAACTCATAAAGTAAACAGATAGATAAACAAGATTCCCATGAGAAAGTAGCCCAAGTTCATTGATATATACCTATCACTATGTATTCCTTTTAGCTTTTAAAAATTGCATAAGCTGATAAACCTAAGATTTTGGGAGAGAAACTTACCGTGAACTGAAAAGTGTAGTTAGGCAACAGTTTCCCAGAGACTTGTCACAATTTTGAGAAATGTGTCAGTATTTGATTTTGCCTTATAAGGAAGTATTAAGTTGCTTCAAAAATAGAAATATATTTATAAGTTGTAGAAGGATGACATTCCAGGACACTGCATAATGAATTAGATGTACTCATAGTGCTGGTAAGGGTGCTTCACAAGTAAAGCAGTTACATCTGAAGAAACTACCCATCTTTAGAAGAGGGACTAAAGGGGAGAAAAAGTTGTCCAAAGGACAGCAGTTGCAAATAGAATAGTTTTTAAAAACTCATATGTTATCTAGATTCCAACCAAGTCAAGGGATTTGTGAATAATGCCATATAAGCCACAACTGGCTGTTTTTATATCTGTTACAGGGGTTGATACATAGCTCAAAATAGGATAGAATAAATTGTGCAAGAACTAAACTGGGATTTCTAGTAAGGAGGTTTTAAAACACAGTATGATTTGTTCTAATAGGATCTTCTTCAGTTGACAGTGAAATAGAGAAGTAGGAGAATGGAATAGATAGTGAAATACGAGCCCTAGTATTTCCAAGGAAAATCTTATTTGCTTGAACATGGCAGAAAGCTGTTAAACATTATGAGCCAGCTAAAATGATCAGTAAAATCATATACTGGTCATGGATGTTCCATTGGGTATGCTAACAACTGTGTAAAATTCAGTCTATTTCTTCATGAAGATAAGCCTGAAGCAGATATTAAAAGGAAACTGAATTATGGATTAGCATCTACTTTGGGGGAAAGAACTAAGAACTCAGATGTGAATAGAAACCAATATTTCATTGCCTAAAGATCAACTGTGTTAAAAAAGGTTAGAAATTTAGAGCAGGATATAACTTCGAAAGAATCACCCTCAGTAGAGTATGCACAACATCAGGACAGTAAACCTCCAGTTGCCCCAAAAGAGCTTTTTCCAGGAGCTTGGTTACAGAAGTTTATTTCTTCAAGGCAAGTTGTCAGTCAGCAAGTATTCTGTTCAAACACTTCTGAGTTTCTTGTCGATAGATACAACATAAGTCTAGAGACAGAAATGGCAAAGGTCGGTTCATGAGTGGAAGAATATTTCAGAATATCTCAAGATTTCCATCTTTGCTTAGCACAGTCAGGGAAATAAATACCTCCCTATATAAAAGAAGGTCATAACAACCACTGTGTTAGTGCCCTGCTATTTCAAAATCACAATGTTAACAGCATCCCCATGCCAACAGAAATGTGGAGGAATGACTGCATTTATGAAAGGACTCTATTTGTCACCATTTGGCTCTGTCACTGATATGCTGGTGGAGAAAATATTGCTGTTGGGATTTGCTGTCAGTGCCCAAAACCTCTGTGGCTAGTGAGCGAATGCAAGTGGGAAAAATTTAGGGAACTGTAGTATAACCTGATCTTTACTTTGGGAAGTTGATTCAGAGATCAGGTTCAGTAGAAACACCGAAGTGCTACTCTACTTAAAGACCACTCTCCTGAAGGGAAGATTTGATCCCAGAGTTCATACAGCATGCAGTACACATTTCTGCTATATTGCAAAATATTAATCTCTTTATACAGATGCCTTATGTTCCAGACAGGGAAGGTATCAATGTTCTAAGTAAACCTGACATGGACAAATCTAGGATTTCTTGTTTACCCAGCATGCAGGGCCGTAAATTACACACACATGAAAACATAAGTCACACTGCAGGTGTCTGCACTTTTACACTCCTAACCTCCAGCAGGGGTTCTGCCTGTGCCAAGTGGATTCTCCAGACTTGTCACTGAAGTGCAAAGGTTAAGTGGCCTTCTGGATGGAAGGCTTTGATCAATCAGAAATTAGATCGCCTTGAACATGGCTTACATTAAAGAGAAAAATAGAGAAGAAGAACAAAGTATTATGCTGAGGGTCCATGTCCAGGACAATGTGTAACTCTCCAGGGTCCAAAACAGCACCAACTCTCTATCTCTAGCCCACAGTAACCTCCAGGAGAATGCTTCAGCTCCAGGACATATTGACAGGGAAATGAAAGTGATACTTAATGTCCAATTTAACAATTTAACAGCAGAGAACGAATTATTCACAAAGATTGAAGCAGGTGGTCACCGTATCTTTCATTTGGGTAGGTTGATATGGGCTGAAGTGGCTGGGAAGTAGATTCCTCAATAAGTGGAATGAATAAGTCAATTACCAGCTTCATTGTTGGTCCTCAAATGTTCTACCTAAAATTCATCCACATTAGAGATCTATCCAAATTGTGTTTCCTTTCCCTGTTTTCCCAGAAGACTTCTGGGTGTCCTGTTGAATCAAGACAAAGAGCCTGAAATAATATTAGCACTGAATTCATACTTCACAAAGGAATACATGTGGGCAGACCAAATATGTATAAAATCAGATTTTGTTTTCAAAGAAATTTTGTATATTATCGAAAGTTTATAAAGCACTATCTCTTTTTTTCCCCTAGTAAAATCATAGTTCATTGATTATATTCACCGATAACTTTCTGCAAGAAGGAAATTAATGATTCAGGGAGGCACATAAGTACATTTTAAGGATTGCAAGGAAGATAGAGTAGAAATATGTGTGAGCAAGGTACTATGACAGTTCTTCTGGAGCAATAAAGCATATAATGAACATGGTCTAGGCCTGATAAATAGCAGTCATTTGCACCCTCCATCCTTCAACCTAAGAGGTGCAGGCTTCCTGGTGATTTTTTTCTGTTTATTACACTCTTACTACACTTTCAAAGCAGAAGCACAACTTGCATTGTAACACTGAGTGCTGTAAAACACCTGTTAGTTAAAGGAGAATTTTCTAAATTAATAATGTCTCAAGCCTAACAAAGTATTGACAGAATTAAATTACTTTAGTGGGATCTCAGAAAATGGTACTCCGATTTGTTCAGAAAAACCTCCTGGTAAAGGATTCAAAAGTCAGAATAAATAGAATAAATAATAAAATCATAACTTTCAAGCAAACTTGTCTTTCTGCTATCTTTGAGAGAGACCAACATAGAGGTTTTCAAAGTCTGTAATGAATGGCACCTGCATTTGACTTACAGCACATGCAAAGGGTTTATGTCAGGAATCATTACCACCTAAACCAGGTTCATCTGATATTTCAAAAGTAAAAACCCTTCTCATGGCAGGGATTATAGCAATATAAACTGGGAGTCTAAGCTCACTGTCACCCACCAGGGCTAGACTGGTTTGCCCACTCCTGCTAGGCAGCATGACTGTGACACTCAGGGTATGGCTGAGCTCTAATTGCCATTGTAGCTTCACTGGGACAAGACTGCTTAAGAAGCTTGTGTTAATAGCACTGCACTACAATTTGTGCTGAAAGCACATAGTGAAAATAGTATATTGTAATGATAATGACTTCCTGACTGAAGCGCTAAGTCAAACATGTCAGAAGTAATAAATTTAGGCTGGAGAATGACCAATAGTACTAATCATTACAGCAAGGATAGATCTGAAAGTGTTGAAGATGAATGTGGTTACTGTTGGTTCTGGAGATAATTGTTTTGAGAACCGCCTATTTCCGTTGTTAATCTCACTGGTTGATTAATATTGGCTCTATCATTCAAAACAATATAAATCAAGTCAATTGACAACGTCAATCTGCCTTTTAACATCTCCAGAGCAGCTGCTAACTTTGATACGACAGCTGTGGTATCTGCTTTGTTTAGCAGACACTGTTGCAGAGAATCCTAGAAGATTTCAAGCGTATTTATTAATTTGATATAAAATGCATGAAAGAAGCACATAGAGTTACTGCTTTGTTTCCTCCTCTCAAAATTGCATCTGGGCCAGTAACACTTAATACAAAGTTAATTTAGTCAAGATACTTGAGAACCACTTGGCTCTGTTTCTAAATTCCTCCCTTTGTCCTTTGCAAAGCTTTGAAGTGTTACTTGCGAGGTGGATGTTGTAATGAGCCTGTTTCTAAGAGGATCAAAGTAGCAGAGCTGCCCAAAGCAGCATCAAAGATACACAACAGAGAGCCCTTTAATGAGCAAGAGGGACATAACTCTTTTCCCCAAAAATAAAACCCTAAACCAGGGTTTAGATTAAATATTTAAAATTGAAAATTATTTTATTTTGTCTGGAACTTGCTAGCAGAAAGTAAAAACCTCAAAGAGAAGAGGAAATTTCTCTATCTGACTCAGCTAAAATTTAATGACTGTCATTTGCTGGATGGCTTAACTATCACGTAATGGAGTCCAAATGCCTGTAAAATAAGGTAAAGGTGGCAGTGACAGCCGGCATGGGCACAGGCAGGATAGCAGCCTTGTGCTAGAGCAGATTCCTTTCCCATGGATATGAAAATAGAAAGCAAACATACGGCAGGAAGTTGCAGCAAACACTGCAGAGTGAGAAGACAGCTTGGAGGGGGAACGGGGGGGAAGGGTGGGAGAAAGAAAAGGAATGGGTGGGAGGACTGGACATGTAAATTATGTGCCAGGAAATGAATTCCATATAATGTCTCTTGCCAGATGCTAAATCCTAGCACATGTAAGTCATCTTTTTTCCCTTTCTTTTGCTCTTTACACTGTTCCTCTGAGGGTCAGAGAGGAAGGAGCAGGGACAGGAGGAGCGGAGATTCAGTGTTTACTTACTTATTGTGTGACGAAAGGGCTATATGATCCAGCTTCAACATCAGAAGGAATGTGACACCATAAAAGGGACAAACAGGATAATATCCTGCTTCTCATTAGATTGGATTTTTTCATTTTGGTTTATTTGGCCACAGGGATTCTTCAATATGTGGAAATATGTAGGGTTGAAATACCAGAAGAAATACGTTTCTATTCAGAGGCTGCATGTACTTATTGCACTGTATTCGGTAATGAAATGCAGGTTTATTTGTTTGACTTTATAGCTATCTTTGCAAATATGGCCTCCACTTATGTTTGTTTTTGTTTAAGGAATTACCTACAGCATCTATCAGGACTGTAGAATTGTATACCACAGACTTGTGCTCAACCTGGGGACAAAATAACACGACTTATGTTTGAGGTTAGATTTTTTTTTTTCCAGAATGTAGCAGAAAACATCCGGCAGAAAGTTAATAACCTTGATAGCAAACCAAAGTACACTTCCAGCTTATGAGAGACCAATGAAATATGATGCAGAGAGCAGAATGAGTAATGAAACTGGACACGAAGTAATTATTTAATGCACTAACATTTATTGGGCATTAAGCATGAAAGGTAGTCTTTCCATATGTTTTTTCCTTCCCAGCCCACACAGTTCAGGATACCACATATCTCAGCATGTGCAATGCCATGGACAAAAACAGAGTCGTTTTCTTTGAAGATATTTTGTGGGTAAAAGCATTGGACACTTTCAGATGTAAGGAACACTGATACTGTCTTTTTTTTTTTTTAATTAACTGCAACACTACAATGCTTATGAAAGTCTGTGCATAGCAAAATTTTGTAACTTAAGTTAGTAAAGTCAAGTAAGAGGCTGCTTTCAACAAAAGCTGCAGAGAACCCAGGAGTTTCCAGTGAAAGGCTGGTTCTATATAGTGTCTTTAAAATAAAAAGAAAATTTATTTTTAGGAATGACTGAACGTTAAACCATTTTCAAGCACCATAATTTCTACTGATTTCTTCTGCTTCAGTACCAAGTATAACCTGCATTACACAGTTTTGGTACTGCCTTAATTCAGGAATAAGAATTTTTACATAAGAATGTTTTATTTCCCACATAAAGAATACCTAAGATTCTTTTAAACATTCTGCTTGTATTCTATTGATCTATTTCCTTACTATCAAAAAATATTATATTCAAAATGAAAACAATTTGTTTTAATTGGAGAGCAGAGCCTCCAATTAAACTCAGCTTTTACAAGTGTAATTTCTTAACAGTGCTAGTTCAGGCATTTTTTGCTATATCTGGATTCATCTTGCTATTGGAAATTTTGGGTAAAAAATGAAAAGGATGTTTCTCTCAAAGCATAGGATTAGCTAGTGTCAAGCTGTGGGATACTGCTCTCCCAGGAATTTACTGTATTAGTTTAACTACGCAGTATCTGAGCTATTTACTTCAGTCTTGCTGAATTAATGCTGCTAAAATGAGAAGGACTTGTAGCAGTAGATGATACATTAAGTGTTCCAAAAAATCTTCCATTCAATGTTAAAACAACTTGTAACTTTGTTGTGTATGCATTTCCAAATGTAGGTTTTCAGTACTGTTAGTCATAGCTTTCAAAGGTTTCTTTGATAAAGTAGAAGCTGCCTAGTCCTTTCTAAGTAGCTGTTTCCTCTGAGTATCATCAATGAGAAACCTTTCTCCCAAAATCATCTTATGCCAGGCAAGACTCAAGAACAATTCCAGTTCCAAACTGTAGCAACAACCTACCTAGAGGCTGCAAGGCTCTCAAGGTAGAATGAATGCTATCAGTTAACTTCCCTGAAAAAAAGCAAAACAATAATTACCACAGGCTCTAAGTATATCACATTATGTTTAAACAAAATATGCATCTCTTTCTACAGATATCCCATACTTCTTGCTGTCATTGCTATTGTTGACAGGACATAATTTTTGTAAAGTGACGAGGCGCCTAATTAAGGTACTTGAACAAATCTGAACACTTGAATAATACCTTCATTGTCAAAACCATACATGAATAACAGAAACTGAAATCAAATGCAGTTTGACACTTCTGTCCTACTCAGAATCACACACTGAGATGCCTGAATAGAGCAATTCTTGTCTAATGTCCTGTCAAATTATTTTCTAAAACTCTGTATTCAGTGAAAATCAGGATAGATGTCATATCCTTATGCAGGGATAAATATTAGGCTGGATCACATGGCCTTAAGAATTCTCTGTGGCTGCGGTACCTGAAGCAAGATATCTTTGATGCTTTAGCATCCTTTTTTTAAAAACTGGGCAAAACTACCCCCATGCATTACAATTACTATAGGTTTCCAATATGGATTCACAAGCAAGGCACACTGGGAATATTGTGAGGCTGCTGAAACATTTCATGAATTAACATGCTTTACCTACTCTTGAAGCACCAAGTTTCTAGCTCCTTCTCTGCCTATAAGAATAAGGAAGTTTTAGCAGGTAGCCCAAATATAATACATAAAGACTAATTTTAAGAATGACATCTGTAAAATGGAATTGCAATTAGTATTAATTCTTCTAATCTATACTTGAGACTGAGTTCTTATGAAAATCAAACTCTTAAATAATTTGCTTGACCTTGTTAAGAGCATTTCACTTCACTTGACCATATGATAGTGCATAAGCAGTTTATTTCGAATATAGCAAGGTGCTTCAACTCTCTTCAATTAAACTTATGAACACTTCATTTTCAGTTTGTTTTACTGTATTTGGCATTACTGAGATGATTAAACTCATAGCTAAACAAATTGTAAATCTGTCTATTTGAATATCACAAATTATGCTAGTTGGGTTAAATCTTATGTGGAAACCATGAGCTATTTGGTCAAATTCTGTGATCCCATAAAACATACTAAATGGTGTATTTTAATGAAAAATTTCCTTTGCATTGTAAAACATTGATTTAAATATGATAAGAATGCACTCTTTCACATTAGTTCTTAATATTTCCAATTTCTTGTCTAGACGTATCAGCAGGTTAAGGATTAGATAAACTCGTGGTCTACAGATCATCAAATAGACTAAAAAGAGGTACACGCCTGCCTCGTCCTAAACTGGATAGTACCACAATTCTGGATATCCAGGGGCTGAGGGGGCTGGACTGCTGGAAGTGAAAAAGCCCACATGTCCTTCCCTATAGCACTCCTGGAAGCTAAGCCACCAGTCTCACCTAGCAGAGCATTTCTTCATTTCTTAAGTGAAAATATTAATCAAAACAATTACAATAATAATAATAAAAGAAGAAAAAAAAAATTACTTGCCTCTCTGTTCTTTTGTATAAAATCATCTTTCTCTTCCTACTGTAAAAATAGCTAGAGAAGAAGAATACTGAATAAATATACTTGTGACTAACACTGCTTTACAATGCAGAGTTAGAATTTAGCCCAAATGCTGCTTTTCATTTTTCAAAAATCAGCAGTATTTTTTAAGATGATTAGCAATGGCAGTGTCTTTTCACTTGATAACATGAATTATTCCTAGTGAGGACAAATAAAGAGAAAAATGTGCAATATCAAGTAACACAATAGTTCTTTTGTGACCACTACGTGCTCACAAAAATATTATTTTCCTTTCCTTCATTCAAATGCATATGTTTTTATTTGCAGAAGGAAAACCACAATTATATAGATCATTTAAATTATGAAACATATGAAACTTGGATGACTCATTTAAAAATTCTTAGACGTAATCTCAGTGAAGTGGTTTTATTGATCTCATTCTACTTTTCTCAAGGGCTGACATATGCATAAAAGGGAAACATGATCCCTTGCGCATGTTCTCCATGAGGACTGTGTGTAGCACCATCATTAACTTAAAACAAGATTTGCTGACTCTTACTCAAAGGCATTGCTGAATCCAAGCCAGTGGAATTCAGACTGGCATTTCTCCATCTCCTCTGACCAGGGAATAGTGTGAAAGGACAATCCTGTTTCTCTATACCAAGTACTGTGTTTCAGTGGACCTGTGTGATCTGTCCCAACAGCTCTGTTGCCACCTGCCAACAGTCAATAAACGAACTTAAGCAGCAGAATTTGGGGAATGGAAACACCAATCTTTATATAAGATTATCTGTAACAAAAGCTGGGGTTTTTTTTAATTAAAAACAAATTTGTCAGTTTTAAACATAATCTTATGTCAAATCCAAGTCAAGCAGTTCATTTTTTAGAAAAGTAGTATTTTGTTTAGAGTCACTTTCAGGAACCACTTGAGCTTCCCTTATTGTCTCATGGGATGTGGACTGGAGTATTCCCCTTTGAGACAGCTCTCCTTGTCTGATATATCTCCCAAATGCTTCAATATCTTCCCTCCAGTTAAACCTCAAAAGTGAACTACAGAATTAAACATATGAATGGTACCCAACCAGATAAACGGAGTAACGAGAGAGCCCAGCTTACTGGAAGTGATAAATATTTTATAAGAACAAAAGAAAAATTATACTGGGGCAGATAAAATGTTAACTTCATATACATTTGGGCTTTTGCAGTAGTCAGTAGAAGAGGTAAGAAGATACAAGAAAATTAGAAATTAATTGCTTCTTCTGACGTGTTGTCCCCGTTCCCCAAAATGCACCATTTCTATGACTTCCTGAGCTACAGTTTGGATCTAAAGTACTATAATATCAACTTTATTCTTCTTCAAATGAATCTGTTTAAACCCATCTATACTTTTGGCCTTCAGAATTTACAGTGGCAATGAAAGCTTCAACTTAATCATGCATAGTAAGATGAAAGGGTTTACTTGATTCATTTCAGAACTTTTGTTTTAAATTGGTGTTGATTGTCTTCCAGTCATTTAATTGAGAAATAGCAAATAATGGTTCCCTAGCTACTGTGTCAAGCACGATTTTTTTAAACTTGTACCACATGCCTCTCATTGCCTCTTCTGTCCATGTATCCTCCCTTCCTATGAAAATGGTCTCTATCTTTGATCTCCGCAGTCGTCTCACATGTCCCTTGAATTGTAATTCCCATAACTCTCTTGAAGCAGTTCAGGAGCCACAAAATGACCTTAAATGGATTTAGAACAAAACATTTCAAAATTTCCAAGTAATATAGTTGATTCCCTTCCTGTGCATTCTGCATAATTTCGTTCAGCCCCACAGGGATATGAAAATAATTACACAAATTTAATAATTCTTCTGGGAATAAAAACTGCAATTCCAATCAGTTTTATCAGAATTTTTCCTAAATTTTGAGAAGTGTGTCCTTACATGTATTTTTCTGATCTATACTGACATCAAGATCAAAGTCCAATTTGCCACACAATTTAAGAAATCTCAATAAGAAATTCTTTTGATTAAGACGTGCATATAATTTTTGTTTTTCTTTTTCAAGTTGAAATATTTGGTCTCCAAATCTGGAAGTCAAAGTGGCTGCAGGCAGGTGTGAAACACTTCCTTTTGAAGCTGAATGAAGTAAAAGACGGAAAAAGTAGCACACAGTAAATTTGAGTTGGTCAATTATTCTTTTTTAATAGAGTAAGTCACCTTGGTAAAACGAGGTAATGACCTATAAGTCTGAAAAAACTCAGTTGATTCTAGTGCCTTTGCACTCACTGAACAGAGAGAAGAATTTATAATCTGATGTTTTCCTCTAAACAGTCTTCTCCAAACACCATGGTGGAGACAGATATTTTTTGGAAACTTCTAACATTGTCAGACTAAAGCTTGACGGTTATACACACATGGTAGGGCAGAGAGATTTCCCTCTCAGAGAAGTGTAAAATCTAAGCTGGGCTGCGGCAGCTGAGATCCTGCACTGAGGCACCAGGGCTGTAAGTCTTTCTCAGCTTTTCTCAGCCAGCATTACTAAGATAACAAAAATGTGTATGCTTATTTTCAAGCTCTGTGCCTGGAGAACAAGCACAACATGGCTATCATCCCAACAGCCTGTTTGTCTGCTCTGGAGACAGTTTTCTATTCCAAGGCACCCGCCCTCTCTCCACCAGTCATAGTAACTTGCCCCCTTCACTGTGAAAATAAATCAATCTCATCTGCCACTGTTCGATCGCTTTCTTCTCCCCGCCTCAGCGCCTCAATCCTGCTCTCCCTTTGAAAGCCCCTTTCCACTGCACCATATGGCAGCTGGGAGAAGGGCAGAGGTGTGATCTGTCTCATAACAAAAGAGGCTGTGGTGTCAAAAAGCCTCATGAATGCATGAGACATACTCATGTATAGAGAAATGCCTCCAGCTCTGTCAGGGAGCACTAAAGAGAAGGCTGATAGGCCTGACATCGCTTTTGGGTTGAGAAAGGCACCAGCTCTGTCTGCAGCTCATCCCTTCTTCTCTCCCCTTCTTTGGTTTCATGCCAAAATCCTATTAGATCTATTAATGACATGAGACGCAAAGTCAGAGTGTGTGGCAGAACAAGAAATTAAATCAGGCCACCTTATTTACTCCCTATCACTATTTTTTGAGATAGAATCATACTACTGAAAGAAAAAAATAGCCACAACAAACTAGACTTTAATAGTGTGCCAAAAAAACCCAAGCAAGTCCTATCCCTGCCAAAAAGGGGATTGAGCACTCTCCTATACATTGCCTATGGTGGCAGATTGACAGCAGAACTGCAAATTGAACACTGGCAGGTTGACCCTGAAATACTGTTTAAGGCACACTGTTGGGTTCATTTTACTTCCTCAAGCTGCTGCTGATACAAAAAAATTACTCTGGAGTCAGAAAATTAACTAGACCTACGATTCTGTGCGCCCTTTGAGCTGTTACAGAGGAACTACACTTAATTTTTGACTACGAAAGAGATGCAAACTGGCACTTACAAAGCATACATTCCTTTACCCTCTTCCTTCTGTTTCACTTTCTCATTTTCTGTTCTGGTGATATTTGGCATGCTTCATTTCACAGAAATGCCTACAAAATGCATTCATGACCTTCACACACACAGTTGGCACAACAGTAGAATTTACACATCTGAAATACGCAGATTACGAACTTTTATCACCATGAGGGGGGAGGAAAAACCACCACTCCTGTGCAGTAGAATGCAACAGCATGTATTTAATGAATAACAAATTACTGAACTTAATATTTCATTAATAACTTCAGTTTATAAGTTTCATTTATTTCATTAATAGCTTCAGTTTCTGAATGTAACTGGGGACAACTGCGCTGTTTTATCTCCATAAAATGAAGTCTAGTTAAACCCTTAAACTAGAATTGCATTACTGTTTCTGCCTCTTCCCTAAAAAGGCCTCAGAAATCACACAACTCTCTGTCCCTGAGGTTACTTAAAGCAATCCAGGCAAGCTTCCAAATGCTGGTATATGTGACCTTTACAAGTGTTCCACAATAACAGCTCCCAATAAACTAAATCCATGAACATGTGGAAACTCAGCAGGGGCATGGAGGTTAAAAGATGAACTTCTATCAACATTGTTGAATTGTGACTTCTAAGCTGCAATCAGCTTAGAAGTTTAGTTTAGAAGATTTTACTGTAACATACGTAATTGCAAAAAATATGTTTATAGAATCTCCTGAGTCTTCCTTCTTGGAATGCACTTGGTGTAAAGCTATTGAACAGTGTATATTAAAGATACTGTTTATATGTTCATCACGTCACAGACAACTTTCAAAAATAAACTACAATGAATTATGAAATGTAGAAGTCCCACTGGAAAAAAACTTAGAAAATGTCTTTTTAAGATTAATTCTGCCATGTGTTGGGAAAAAAAAACTCCTGTAAACTGCTCAGGAATGCCTCTGTAATGATTCTGGGGAGGTGAGTGAGCGTTCATGCTATTTGATAGACTTAAAACTTCCGTGCACTCCGGGTTTCTTGAATTGTAATAGGCAGAGTTTAAGCTCTCATCTTGAGAGCGGGACTTGTGCTGGGTCCCTGCTGGGAGGGAGGCAGCTCGGCAAGGCAGGGAACAATGCCGCCATTCAGGCTCCCCATTCAGCCCAGCCACATCTGTTTACATGGCCTGTGCCCACCTCGGAAAAGAGTGGTCCTCCCACCTCCATTTCATCTCACATGGCCCTGAACAGTGAGTGGTCTGAGAGCTTTTCTGCTGGAAAGCTGCAGTTCCGAATTTATTTTATGAGGCCAGAGCTGAAAGAGAGGTTGCACATTTTCTAAACTCTGGTTTGTATTTTATTGTAATCTTAGAACAACTGTAAAATTGTCTGAAACTCCCCGGTNGGAGGGGGGCTGAACTTTACAGTCTTTATAGATTTTTAAGGAATTTTTCCTCTGAAACAAATTTTGTGCCTCAATTATTTTTAAAGAATACTGACAGCACTCAGAGGACTAAAAAGTGTATTTTACCAAAAATCATTTATGTCTTACTTTTTGTTGTCCATGGTTAGAGTCCATAGCTATACATTCTGCACTTCAATAAACAGTTCATGCAGGAATACTGTGACTACAGTAAATTTCTGCTCAGATACCAGTTCTGCAACTTTCAAACTGAGCATCACTTTATACAGAAGATACTTCACAGAAACCAACATACTAGGCTAAAATGATTGAAGACCAATAGACCAACCCCCCATTTTTATTTGAATTGAAACTTTTGCTGATATAAAATGATGCATCTCCTTTAGAGAGTCAGAAGAAGCCCATGATAACCAGGGAAAGCAGGAGATGCTAAAAGCCCCTGAAGCCTAAGGCTGACCACTCTCAGTGTACCAGTGTGTGATCAAGTTTTATGAAGCAATATATAACACAAAGAAAACTTTATGCATTCAATGTCAGCATGATTTATCTCTGCTGAATAACTCATGAACTTATAGAAGTTTTGCCCAAATAAGAAATGCAGGCTCATTTGTCTGCCAAAAACATCACAGTAATTGCACCATAAAACTGTTAAGTTTTCAAGTGTACTGAAATTCATGCTATAAGAGACATGATGGAATCACAATATACTGGATATATAATAGAGAAAAAAATCCAGCAAGTTCCAAGGGAGATTACAAAGCAAAGTTCTAAAAGAAAAAAACAAGATAGTCTGCTACTTATAAAGTATTAAATGGCAGAAAATGAGATAAAGACAAAATGTGAAAAATCTGAAAAACTGTCTCAGAAGAAGATTATTGAGATGTGAACCCTTATTCTCAGGTGAATTGCTGTGAACTTGTGTAGTGCTTGGTGATTTGCTGTGCAGACCTTGTTGAACATTCAGTTCAGTCTGACATTCCTGCTTCCAGAAGCCAAATTGTGTTCAAGA
The DNA here is from genome assembly GCA_013397815.1 of Aleadryas rufinucha. Taxonomy (NCBI): domain Eukaryota; kingdom Metazoa; phylum Chordata; class Aves; order Passeriformes; genus Aleadryas; species Aleadryas rufinucha. The sequence continues at coordinate 79,258 of VZTH01013923.1, read as the reverse complement.
TTAGATTACATTATGTTATTTATTTTCCTGGTGCTTTTCTTCTAGGTTCATTAGTTATCATGATAATGGCAAGACCTTATAAGTAAAGAGAATCTGAGCAAAAAATTTGCTTATTCAGTATTGAACTTGCTCAGTGATGGCTGTCACATTGTTTTGAACTTCTCTTCCATGAAGACATTCAATCTAATGATTTCTTTACGCACAAAGCAATTATTTTTTGAAAGGTCCTAGCAGAATCAGGGACTGTTGTTCAAGCTGAGCATTCTTGTCTTCTCTGGTTTTGTTTAATACAAATGGGACAGCCTAAATATAAATGAGCAAAGGACAGAGAAGTCATCTTCCTTGTTCTCCATGTTCCTATATAGTACAAGAAAAGAGAAGGACCTTGACTCTAGAGAATATGTGTTGTGTTTAAGCAGGGAGGGACTCTCAAAGGGTCCCACAGTTTTGGAGACTTGCCAGTCTGTGCCCATCTCACAGACTAATATCTGTTTGCCCCATAATCTGCAATCACACCACTTACATCATTGGTGGAAAGGAAGGAGGGTAGTGAATTGCACTAAGTCATAAATGGAACTGTATTAGGTTGTGACTTAAATAGAGTCAATAAGGATCTACAGCTCAAACTTTGTCCTTTACACATACTGGTCTACCCAAATATCACAGCACAGCTGTGATAGGTACTGTTATCTGAGAGGTACCATTAACATATACTAGAAAAAAACCAAAACATTCAGAGTGAAATCCCAGGCAATATGGATCTAATCTGAATATAGGGGCTCCCTAGGAGCATTGCAGCCTTACTAAAACAGCATCCTTGAGAGTAATCTGCCCTCTTTTCAAGTCCAAAACAGCCTTTCCAGTGACATCAGTGGGGTCAATATACCATCTTGAAAGGTCAAGATTTACAAAATAAACTTTGATATAACACAAAGAACTTGCCTGAACATTTAATAAAATAAATGTTTTGGAATCTGAAGTATAAATCATACACTGTACTGCAGCTAGCTGCAAAAATAATAGGCATCAGAAGGCAAGTCACTGAGCAAAAGGAGAAAAGTAGAGTTTTATAAAATCTGCAGTACAAAATCAGGTCATTAAATTCAACTAGGTTTTTTCTTCTTCTTCTTCTGCATTTATCTTGCAGAGGGTAAACTGTTACTTCTATTGAAGAAAAGAAAGCAATTTAGGTCTGTAGCTAAAAGTTAGAGTATGAACAGCCTAAAATTCAAGTTAGACACATATTTTTTAAATTAAAGGAGTGTCACACAAGAATAAATGGTACAGTATTCTGAGTTACATTTACACACCAACTTCAGTGGCTTTTTGCCATACCTTTTTCTCCATCGTTGTTTGATTTTTGTTTTGGTCATTTTTGGTTTTCACTTTAATCAGTACTGTTTGCTTAAATGTAGAATAGGCTTAATGATTTTGGTTATTGATTTTCATGCTGTTGAAACATAGCCTCTAGTTCTCATTACAAGGATTAAAGTACTTTATCTACTAAGCAAGCACTACAAACATAGAGGAAAAGATAACTCCTCAACAGCTTTAACTCCACAATTTCTCATCTGATGTCTTAAATAAAAAGCTGTCTAAAGTACTGTTTAGTTGACAAAGATTTCCTAAAGGATTTTCACTTACTAACAGTCATGATCATACTTTTATGGTATGTGCATATGTTCCCCTAAGAAAACAATACTAGGAATCAGGAAGCAAAATTCATCAAAACATCTCTGACAGAACACTATACTGAAAATTAGGAATCAGAATCATATCCCTTCTGTGTGTTCACAGATTTATAGTTCACATCTGATCCTTTCCTGATTGAAGCAAAGAGTTGTGGGATTTGTAATAGGGTTTAAACTGCACTGCTTTTTTTCAGAATGGTGCTTCTTTTCAAAATTTACAAAATTACCATAAACATAATGAAGTTTTTGAAAGGGCCTGAAAATAAACTGAAACATTTCAAATGGAAGATTTCAATTGAACCCCAATGAAAACAAAGAAGCACTGAAACACTAACACATCCCCAGCATATAATTCTTCTCACAGAGGTAACACTACTAGGCAGTGACCACTTTTACTACACTGCCTGTTGTAGATAAAGGTCATTAAAATTGTGTCTGTCTAGATGCTTATGCTACTTGAGCATTTGAACCTGTTGCTTGAAGGGGTGGGGATAGGAGAAGGTGAAAAAACTATATAGCATTGCTAATCCCTTGAGCCATCTGGTAACTTGAGGTCATGCTTTAGGTTATGTGTATATTGAAAACCTATTCCTTTCATTCATCCCTTCCCTGTGCCAATTTGTCATTGGCTTTTTTATTGTCAAAGGATTCCTTGAAGTTAAATCACAGTGAGAATCAATGTCTTTTCATGCTGCAGTAAATATTCACCCTGGAAAGATTATTTTTACTCATTTCTTCCCCTTCCCTCTACTACTTGCAGTGATTTGTAAAAATTGCTGATACATTTTCACCAAGCTGAGCTACCAACAATGGTAACTTTGTCTTTAGTAAAAGGAAAACAACTTATTTCTTTAGCATTTCTGTGTAATCTGGATGACTTCTAACAGATGACGTAGTCTGAAATGCCTATGTTATACAGGGCTTGAAAGAACTGTACCTAGACACTACCTTCTAACTGAGATGAGGCAGCATTTGCATGTTTAATTTTCTAGGAACCAATCTGTATCTACACTTGCACACCACAAGCCTCTCAAACCTGCTGAATTTGCATCCATACCAATACAGCAGATTGCACATTAAGCCTGTCCAAAAGACTGATGATGATTTTCTAGAGCGCGCATGAATTTTTAATTTATGGATACAAGTGGTTCTATTTGAAGCCAAATCAATCATGACTCTGCCATGAAGCAGCAGAGACTTCACAGCTGTTTGACTTCACTAGCTTTCCTACAGACTGGACAAAATGACACCTCACAACTTTGCAGTTAACTTTCAATGCCTTTTGCACTATTTCTTGATTTGTGCATAAGACTGTCTTTTATGTTGTTTTCCCTGAAGTAGCTGCAAAGCAAATCCGTCATAAATATGCTGGTTCTGTGCACTTTGAAGTGAAATCATGTTCTACTGCATGCTCTTCCCATATATTAATTAATTCTTCACCGTCCTTTTCTGGCTAGATGGCAGATCTGATGTTTGAACCTTTCTTTCTCTGATAATATTTAAAGAAAAAAACCAAAAACATCATTTTTGCTGTTAGATCTATTTGTGAATAGGAAAATGAAAAGAGAAAATTATAAAGCACAGCAAAGGTAGAAAAAAAGCAGATCAAAACATCTGAGAAATGGTCTGAAAGACCTCTGAAATTTGTGAGTCTGTGGTTTTTAAAAGGTAATCCAAGGAAGTCAGTAGCTGTTCGGAAAGGATACTTGAGTTTTTAAGTATTTGTTGGAGAGTAACCCCAGTAGGAAGCTAAGCCCCAGATACACACACTCCCCTGTGGTGGGATGGGGGAGAGGAATGGGATAGGCAAAAGGGAAGAAAATCTTGGGTTCAGATAAAGACAGTTCAGCAGAGAAAACAAAAGCTATACATAAAATCAAAGCAAAATAAGGAATTAGTTCAGTATTTTCCAGCAGTAGGCAGGTCTTCAGCCAAGTTCATTACCCATAAATGTTACTTGGGAAGACAGACTCCATAACTCCAAACATCCCCTTTCTTTCTTTCTTTCTTTCTTTCTCCCAGCTTTTATTGCTGAGCATGATGTCATAGGGCATGGAATATCCCTTTGGTTGGTTGGGCTGCACAGCTCTGACTCTCCATCACCTGGATGCAATACAGAGACTCAGCTCTAAAGTTCTTGTTCAATCTTTCAGATCTGAGACAATCAGTGCATCAAATTTCATCTGACAAGATAAAAATGTTCACCATTCTGGCATGAAAAGGAAAACAAAGGATATGATTAAAAACTAAAAATAACAAAATAAAATATACAAACCATTGCTGACTGCAAACACCCCATTGCCTTGCCAACAACAGCACATTGTAACACATTAGTTGGAAGTAACAGCCTGAAATAAACACATTTTGTGGTTAATGCAAAATCCTGCAAACTAGAAATTGTTATTAAGCAGTTGGTACAGCAATACCTCCAAGAGATACTAACAAACGTGGCACTTTGCTATGGCAAAGGCTGCAGAAACATGCAGTTAGACACAGATGAGATCAACAAAGCCATTGGGATCTGAGGTACTAATTAGACTCAATAATTCTGAATTAAAAGTTAGGATTCAACATTATTATGTCTGGCCTGTATCAAAGCAAGGCCCACTCAAACAGTAGCCTCTTTTAAATTCAACTTTAGTATTTATTAAGATTTTTTCCAGTTTCTACTCTAATCCGTACAAAACTAAATTCCCAGTGAACTGGGGTGAAACACAAAGTCCAAACTGAAGTACAGGATAGTCCCTGGAACAAATAATGAATTTATTTTATTTCTGATAACTTACCTGCAATAGCTATTGCCTTTATATCACAAAACATAGAATCCTGTGACTATTTCTATTGTCAAATATAAAGGTGAAATAAATCCTTGAAATAGGTAGCACAGGATAAGAAATTTATTTCTACCATCAGTATTTCTAGAATCCAAGACCAAAATAGTGCTGAACAATTTAAAGACTAAGATTATTGGATAACAGAAAGTGTGAGAAATAAAAGATGCTCACTTTATAAGGCATAAATGAGCCACTAATTGACAGGAGCTAAAAAAACCCCTTCTCTTGTTGTCTGGTTATTCGGCTGTGGATTCTGCTGTTCTCTCCTCTGAAGCATCTGGTACTGGCCATTACCAGAGATCAAATAGAGGACCAGATGGTCTCTTGGTTTCACTCATTACAATGGCATGACCACTGAAATGTAAAAGCTCTTCACAGAACCAGAAGGAGAGCATTTACCTCTGAATGCCTGATCTCTTCAGAAAAAAAAAAAAAAAAAAAAAAAAAAAAGACTCGTCATACCTCTGTGAATCCAAGAGAATAGCAACCCAATTTACCTCAGAGACATTTCAGGGCAGAATAAGTCAAATTACTTGCACACTTTTCTCACTGGAGGATCTGGCCTTAGCATGCTTTTGTGGCTACAAGTTTATATCATAACAAAATACTATCCTGAGAATGATTTGGAAAGTTAAAGCAGGAACTAGTGGTGTAACCTGACAGGACAATATCATAACAACCCCTCAGCACTGTGCTGTGTTCCTGCCTCCCAAGTCAAGTTGTCCGTGATTTAAAAGCACCACATATAATCCTGTGGGTTTGCTTCATACCAGAGGGCTGAAGGACTAGAAGAGGTTAGATGGCTGAAAAAGTCATACCCAAGAGGGGAAAAAATTGGCATCTTAAAGAACGGTGGTGTGGGGAGCCTCAGAAGTGCTGAATATGTGGTAGTTTCTTTTTTGTTGGCTTCCAGAGTCTTTCTGATGTTCTAAGTATGTGGGCTCATAATTTAAATTTTCCTTTCTAAAAGTGTAATCACAATAAAATATATGGACTTGACAGAAGCAAGGGAATTGAAATAAAGTAAAGCAGCCTCATATTTGAGCTTGCTTTGTGATAATGAGCCTCCAGAACACTTCCTCATCTTTTCCAATGTCTCCACAATAGTGGCTCTCAAAGAGCCTGTTCTTGAAAGCATCACCCACCCTAGCAATGGGGAATAATGACCACTCTGTCTTCAGCATGTAGGAGTTTGAACATATTTATTTTGGTTTTCATCACTTTTTAACATCTAAATAAGAATTATTTATGTCTCACTTACTGTTTTCTTAATTCAAATACGAAGAGTTTGGAATGTTTGAACATGGAGACTAGTTGAGGTACATTTCAAGTCATTATGTAGCCAGAAAAAGTGTATCTGGAAAGATAATTATGGAAGAAAAACAAATGTAGGCTATTCTTCCTTGGATAGAGGAGCAGGATGTGTGTTTTCCTTATAATCACAGTGATTTATAAAGGAGAGTTGCTCTCCCACGTTATAAACCCTCAATATGCCAAACCTGCAGAACTGTCCTGCCTCTTAACACATTCTCCAGAGAGAGAACACATTGTCACCCTTGTTTTCTCTTATCCCCCCCTTCTTATTTTCCTTTCTAATCCTAAACCCTCAGAGACCATTTTGCTGGAAAAACAAAGTCCAAAAGCAACTGTGTAAACTTAGGATGTAACTGGCATTGAGACCTCCAGAGACAGCAACCTGTCTGTCTTGAGTCTTTTAGGAAGATCTACACACTAAAAATGGTATTGAAAAACACTGTTTCTCAGTATAGAACAACAAATTACAATCACACCCTGTCGACATATAAGCAGTGGAAATATTCTATTGCATATGACATTAATACTGATACTCAACAAAATACTGCACGGAAAATACAGACGCTGCAGCATCTGTTTTCATTTTGTTTTTAAAAAACCTCTGTTCAAGGGAAACTTTTCTGAGCAGCAATACTATTATTTAGAAGGGGAGGCAATGAGGACAGAGCTGTGAGCCTTATCAACCCTCTTGAAAAAAGGGAGTGATCCCATGGCGTGGCTGGGAATAATTGTATCATGATGCAGCTCATTTTCTTCAGGCAAGAAGGGATGTAAATATTCACACAAGGACACAAATCCCATTGTTCCATAATATGAATTTAGATGCCTCGTTTTCCACACGACCCAAAAAAAGGACCTTAATAGAAAACACAGCAAGGTGGATTTGTTCTGTTTTCTATAGCTTCCCATTCCCTCATTTGTTTGTTTTCAAGATGGATCAAATTTCCAGTGTGTGATTTTCAGACATAACCAGAACTGACTTGTAGAGGAAAAGGATGGACACAGCAAAATATGAAATAACAGGTCTTAAAAATAGCCAGTACCCTGGATGATAATGTTATTAAACTACTTTTTTCTCACCACTTCATGTTTATTTTTCAGAAGGGATGAAAAGAAGAGGAATTGAGTTTAAGAAAAGGTCACACAAGAAAAACTTTTTAGAAAAATCCCTACTAAATTATATATTTTTCACCACGGCTTCTCCAATGTACTAAGGTTAGTATAATAACTTGCATATTGGTGGGAAGGCAGAAAGCTATTTTGGAAACCTCTGGCCAGATACATGTTTTCAAATACATGAAAAATAAATTTCAAGAACTTTAAGCTGAGCATGACAAGAAATTCAGATATACTGTCATATTCTTTAGATGGAAAATTGAACCAGAAAAAAGAAAGAAAAGGGAAAATGGATAAGATATGCTTTTTCCAGGTAGCATTAAAAAGGAGACATGATTCTGCTCTGCTTCATCACAGTTTTTCTTTTGGGACTCAGTGCCAATTTGCTAGTAAGTAGCATGTGGTCTCAGTGACAATCTATTTAGTCTATTTCAGTGATCCTGGCTTTTGCATTATATAAATAATAGGGAAACTGCACAAATTCATGCACTTCACATCCCAAACCAGCTCCCAAGGCTCCTTACTCAGTAACTTGGAGAGCCTAACAGAAAACAGATGAGGATATTCTGTTACTCAGAGATAGTATTTTAAGAAAGAAAATGAACTGTGAAGGTAACTCCTTCACCTCCCCAAATTAAGGAAGTTTATTCTCACACCCACATAATAACAAAAGGGGAAATCTATACCAAATTTACCATTTTGCTCTACAGCAAAGCCATAATGTTAAAATATAGTCTGAGAAATAGTATTCCCAACATGGGAGTTAAAAGACCAAAAAGTGCTTAAATTCTTTAAAAGATTTTTTTATTTTGACTGAGAAAATAAATTCCTTTGTATGTATTATAACATGTGCCACATTCTTGTAAGTATTGTTTTCTGGTGAAGTCATAATTGCTTCATTATAGATGATCAAAACACACCAGTTATTAACCCATATTTTTTCTGTATTCCTACCAACCCATGCTGTGTGAAGCTTTAACTGGATGCAGCTCTTATGTTTGTGCAGGAAAAAAACTAAAGGTGTTTGTGCACCTAAATTGTCCCACAAAGCAACCACAGAGAGTATTTTCACTGCCAAATGTATGTGTTAGTGCTCACTGTATTAAATAACCAAATAAATAAATGAGAAATACCCACCCCTAAACAATCTCTCTCTGACACTTGGGAGATATTTCACGGTTATTTCATTCTTCCCTCTTTTCTCCATTTTTGGCTTTGTCCATTGTGGTAGGGCTTTGAGGGAGAGAGAATATTTGAATTCTTAGTGAGGCTTTTCTGGTATCCATTTCCTTAGAAATGTGGCCGAATTTGTTATTAGAAGGGAACTCTCCTATTTGAGTTCTCACAGGATGATTCCTAAATCAGAAGGAAAAATTCTATTACCTCCCCTAATTCGGGGGGTACAACGGCCAGAGATTTATAAAATACGTGTAATTTCCAGTTAACTCTCTAATGGAATATGTTTGGAAGTGGTAGCATTTGCTGTGCATCTTTTCAGAAATAGGAGATTTATAAGAAATTACTTAAGAAAAAATGTTCCTAGCTACCTATTTTATAACAATTTTCAAATAGACCTCATACATTAGAAGCAAGACGATACTGTTGCTTTCCCTGCCTAAAATAATGTTTCATCATTCATCCATCTGCAATGATTCTTCCAGATTTGGGCAAAAGCAAGCAGGCTGAGCTCATAAAGTTACTATTACTCTGCCATCACTTAGGAACTGAAGGTCCCTTTTCAAATGGGATGTGTGACATGCCCAGACTACAGCATAAACTGGAATAATTGACACTGGGATCCAAGCACCTGGGTTGGCTTAGCAGCAGATGTTCACAGACACTTTCTAAAGCCATCTTCATGGTTCTGTGTTCTGCTGTTGCACTCTGGAGGGTATGTCACTAAATTTCTGAGGACATCTCCTGCATGCTGCAAAGCTCAGCTGCTCTCTGGTTAGTCTCCAAGCTATCCTTGTGGAGACGTGGCACAGAAGGGATGATTTGTGGGAACTGACTGTAGGATTATTAACACTTGCTTTTTCAACATTTCGCCCATTTTTCTCATTATAGTATAATGGGAGAAAGCACAAATAGGAGCAGAACCAAGGCAAGCTAGTGAGACGTGAAAATACTGTTATTTGTTGTTGACATGTACCTGGGTGTATAGGTAGGAATGTGGGAAGACAAAAAAAAAGGAGTCTGGTAATATTGTAGTGAGTGTATATCCCTAAGGATTTCTATCTTTTTGGAAGTCAAAGCACTTTGGCTGCCTAATCTTCTGAGACAATATCACCAATTACATTAAATCTCTGAAAATTAGAGGGTCTGGAAGCACTCTTTACTTATTTGAGAAAATACAGCTGAAAGGGAATCAGAATGCTAAAGATGAGGAGCAAGAGCTAATCACCTTGAGACTGTTGGTTCAAATCAGAAGTGGAGACAGATGTGTATTTCCTTCTTATCCATCTCTTTTATCTACATATAACTGATTGTAGCAATTTTGTAGTATCTCTCTCATGACAATCCAAAGATATAACAAGGACAGGGAACTGAGAGCTATAAAATTTCACATCTGCTGACAGCTTGTTTCCTCCTCACTCTCTGTGTTAACCACTATTCAGGGGATCATCAAGACAGAGATGGTCATACAGAAAAATGCAACTTCTGTAATGTGTCAGTCATGAAACTCTTTCAAAGGAAAATCACAATTAAAAAAATAGAAATCCTTTAAAGACAGTGACATTAAACAGAGATGACACCCAAAAGAATACAGGGCAAATCATCTGTTGTGATTATTGATATGGAAAAGAATATCATAGCTTATGGATGATTCTGCAAAAGCTGTGGTTTATAAAAACAGCTGGGTTTCTCTTGAAAACAACCATCAGACCCAGGTGTATGAGCATATCAGCTTAAAAATTAACACAGCCACCACAGATAATGAAAGCATACAGCTGACTGTGAGCCTGCCTGTGCTTAAATTTGTGGGCAGCGCCTGTAAGACATCATGCACTACCAAAAGCAATCAATTAAAAAAAAAAAAAAGCTCAAAAAGGGTGGAATTTTTAGTCATCATTAACCTATTCAAAGGTATTTAGCTATATCTCGATACACAGGTCCTCTGTGTGACCAGACAGATACATTTTGACAGCACAATGTTTAGAGGAAAAATAAAATATGCAGTCACATACAAGTTACTTGCTAGACTGCACATTTCTGTATGCACAGCAAGGACAAGGAGAAGCCCCTTGGGTGACTGTATAATGGACCTTTGCAAGTCCATAGCTGGATTCATTACTTTGTAGAGTATTCAGAAAAAAAAAATAGCCTCTGTCAGCATTGATGACAGTGTGATTTCATATCGAACTTACTTCAGAACAATGTGTTTGTTGTGAGGCTTTTGAGCTTCCTATGTCTGCTGTGCCTGGAATAATCTCTCCACAGCTGAACGTGGCACCAAGAAAAGATGGACCTAAATACTGGGACTGTTTTGGATGTGCTTATAGGAGAAATCTGGATATAGACTACTTGTGTCAGTTCTTAATCATAGAGGGAAACTATTATCTTCACCAACTAAGCAACTTAGTTGGTGAAAAAGCTGGAAAAATGTGGTATAGAAAATGTCCAGGTTCCCTGTGAAGCAATGTTGGATTTGGTACTGAGAGAAATTTTTGAAAGTTTTGTCTTTCAAACTCTTTAGACAAGATCCCACATTCATGTTACACCATATGAAAGGAAAAATAAAAGCATTTTCTTGTGAATTAATCATTATTAAAAGATAGGGAACAGGTTAAATGTTCATTGTTCAGAAGTGATGAAATATTTTTTCTGTCACAAATCCTACGTGGACCTGTTCTGAGACCCATAGTGTTCAACAGAGTTACAAACTGTCAGAAAATTCAGATAATAACAAAAAAAAAAAGCTTGAAGATAGTACAAACCTGCTCAAGGTAGTCAATCTAGAAGTGAGCCGTAAAAGAGACTCTTGATTTTAAGCAGCTAGATAATGAAAACAGACACTGAAGCAAGACCCCTAAAATATATAAGAGCTCATAAACTTATCAACTACAGAGTTTGCCTGGTGAGTTAATTCCTGGACAGGTGTGCCAGAAAAGGAGAACCATCTCCCTGCTGTTTCATAGCTTCTGAAAGCACACAATTCTGTTAACAGTGGCAGAAGACTGGTACAGGATGGATCAAGAAAAAAAATTTAAAAAAAGAGAATCATACAGTTGGTGCATTAGGGAAAGTGGCAATTTTCCTCAGAAGATTTTTTTCAGCCTTCCATAATATGCAGTTTACTGTGGAATCTGGCTGTAGAAGGGACTGTCAAAATCAAGGTCCTTATCTCTTTCAAATGGACACAACATCACTAGGCAGTTTTCTTACTGTCACACTTGGTCCTTCACCAAGGTTTGAATCATCTTTTGTTGTGGTACTCAGCTGTCATCACTCCACTTAAATGTGCCTGCCCCTGAGTGCTGCTGCTCTAGATGATCTGTTAAACTGCGCAGCATTTTGAGTTTCTGCAGAGTATCCAGTGTGATATAAGAAAGCATTTTATAAATGCATTTAAAATGAACCTACTTGTGCTAAAGATGTTGATGGCAGATTCTGCTACTCAGCCCACTCTATTCAGCCATGCACGAAGTATTAACTGTTTAAAATTTTTCTATATATTGCTATGGCAACCGTCATTCTCCAGCAGCCTCCTAAAACAGCCCACAGAAAGGCATTCATTTTCCAGGCAAGCTGCTGCTCCTGAGAGCTCTATCCCCCTAATGAAATCCCCATCTAACTCCTATTACATTTAATTTGACTCAAGAGCACATACCAGTTTAACCTGCAAAATTCATTTAGCTCATGACCTGGCCTATTCTGCAAGTCCAAATCTGACAGACACCTACACTCAAATCACTTGGGTTTAGTGCAGTTACAGACTGAGAAATAAGTCCATTAAGCACTGTGTGCCTTTACATAGGTGACTGAATGGCTCCCACGTCTGATTTTACTCATTATCATTGAAAATAATTTCCTCCTGTATCACAACCCTGGAGCACAGAACAGGAACAAGGGAGAGAAGAAACATCATGTAAGGAGGACTGGAGGGAAGTGGAGAGAGTGCATCACCATGGCCCTTGTCTTGACAAATGAATAGACAGCAGAACAATCTATAACCTTTAAATATGTGGATGTTTGCTACATGTGAATCCTGTGTAAAAATAAGGTACTTTAGGGTCTAAATATAATAAACTGCAAAGCAGCTCTCTGTAAGTTAGCATATGGTTTTCACAACTACCAGGTCTGCACCTCATCTGGGATCTGCAGCAGGTTGGGCTGTCGATGTTATAGCAAAAACCCATATGTTTTTGCAAAACCAAAAGTTGCTTCTTAAATGCGTACCATTGCATTGAATGCTATGTAATAAACAGACAAAGATAAAGCTCCTGTCTACATCTCAGGGATTTATTTTCCTGGAAAGTATCATTCTTCATCATTTCAGATACATGGAAAAGAGCTTGTAAAGACTTTTTTCCTAAGCAATTCCTACATTAATGGGGAAAAATCTTGACAAAATAATGAATCCAGTCTCTCTAGCAAAGATAAAGAAGAGTTATTTGTCAGTTACAAAGGATCAAACTATTCCCTCACCATAACTCGCCAAAACCTTTTTCTTAGGGACCTCATATATGCAATGAATCACAAAGCTGGCGCTCTCAGTGCCCTGTCTGAATTCTCTTCCCCACACTGTGGAGGTCCCTGAGTACTTGCCTTTTAATAAATATAACCTGAAAAAAATGTTATTGTCAGTTCTTCCTCCTGCAGCTCAAAGGGGAATGGCACATTAAGCCCATCATAGGTTAGCTGTTAGAGCTTCCTCTCTACCAGCTGGAAACATTTCAGTCACTCTTTGAACTCGGTTTAAGCTTGGAACAAGAAAGCAGCAGCTTAAAAGAACTGCAAAAAGGTCTCGTGTCTCTATGGCATTGGGAAACTGTCATCAACAAGTCCAGACAGATGTGAGAATATTTTCATCAGTTCACTCCCAGATATTGTTGAGTTAGTAAAAAATCCCTCAATTTATATGGACTAAGCTACTTAAAAACATATCATCAACATAGTTCTTAGATATTAATAAATTTAAATAGCTTTCTCAGGACCAGATTTTCATTCACATGGAAAACTATTGCATCCAGGGATTTGTCTTGCCTTGTGAATAGATGATCCTCTTCCCAAAAAAAGATGGCTGTGTAGTTTCTTTCATTTTTCCATGTCTTGTTTCGTTCATAGTCATTTGTAAATGGTGTAGCTTTAATAAAGGGAAAGCATTGTGAGAAAAATGTCTTTCTTCTTTCAAATATTTTCATTATTAGTTATTCTGTGATCTAAAAAATGCTCACAGACACACTTTTGAAAGGACTAGGTATTGCAATAACCACTTCAATAAAAAATTGCCTTAAAAAAATGCCCCAGTACTGCAATTTCAATAAATGACAGATGTGGCCCTTTGCACCTTGCTAAACACAAGTGTATTTGAAAATCTGATTTGTTCTTTCTTAATGCCTTAAAATTCCATCAGCTGCAGTTCAGTACCCACTATTCACTGTCAGCCATGCTCTCCAAGCCATGCTGTCTTCAGCTTCTCTCTCCTAGGCTGAGGTACCTGTTATCTAGGCTGATACCTTTGCCTTCGGCAAGGCTCTTGCTGGAAATGGCAGTGCAACTGACTGAAACTCAACTGTGCCACAGAGAGAGGGTTTGTAACTTTTCTTGGTAGCCCAAGACCACTGTGGTGAGCAGCCTGCAAGGCCACAAGCTCTCACCCATGGACAGTGCTTCCTAAGGAACCACACTAGGAAATGCCAGTCAATAGGAACACAAATCACAGTAAGGAGGAAGCACAAGGAAGGTTTAGTGCCCTCTTTAGCACAAACCTACATTTCCAGGAACCTGGATGTTTCCTTGTAGAGGTCACAGAGCTAACACCTTTTCAACATATGGCTGTTAATACCCATCACATCTTCACTTGCATCTCATCTGCTCCAGTCATATTTTCCAGCATCTTGCCCACAGGCTGATGGGCTTTGATCAAAGCCAGCCATTAGAAATTATTATGCAAACTCCCTCATCAGCGAATGTGCATCGAATGACTCTGAAAATTGCACTAACCATGGCAGCCAAAACACCTTGAAGCCTGGCTAATGATGTGCAACCCCATTCACATTTCTCAAGGGAATTCACCCATTTTGAGTTTGAAAAGCTGAAACCGTGGAAGAAGTTGGCAGCAGGCTTAAAAGGGGAGGTTACAAATTACATCAGTCCCAGGAAGCACTGAACTGAAATGCCTGTGTCCTAGGCTCTCAGTCCCTCCCACGTGGAGCCAGGAAACTGATTCCCATTACCAAGAAGATGCATGTACTTATTTTTGAACTGCAAAGATCCTGCTCAAGTTACCTCATGCCCCTGCAAGACCAATCTAAGGAGTTAATTACAGCACAAGGGTTTTGCTCAGATTTATTGGGCATGAAAGAGCAGACAGGCAGACTCAAGACAGCATGCATCACCCACTCTCAAGTTTCCTCTCTACAGGTCCACTAAGTGTGTTTTTCGGCAGGTACATTGGAAAAAAATATTTTCCAATAATAGTCTGAATTAGTGGATTAGACCAGTACACAGCCTTCCAAGAGCAGTGAGATCCAAAACATGTTTAATTTAGTCTAAATAGGACCCCAATGATCTACAGGACTTCCTGGATATTTGTATATGTATGTCATATTATAGAGATAGGTACAGACATATGGTTTTCATTTGCCTTTAGCTAATTATTTTTTCAGAGATTTAGCATTAGAACTAATCAGAAAAAACATCAGCAGAAGTGTGTTCCCTATGGAAATACAAGTGTCTTCAAATGGAAAAAAAAAAAGTATTAAATTCATCATCAGAAAAATTTGCTTCCAAACCTTCGCTCTGCTCCAGCAAAGGAGCAGACATGCTCTGTGACCTGTGCCTCCAAAGGAAAGCGTTTGCACAGCAAACACTCATGACTGGTGAAATGCTTGTGAACTGGCAAGACGCTGCAAATTATTCACAAAAATTATTCAGCAAGCATGAATGAAGACATTGCCCAGCCCCACAATGTGATTGCAAGCCACTTGTGAGCTAAGAGAGAGGCAAAAATCCTTACTAATTATTATCTCGATCCACGTATCTGGACTAAAGGAATGCTCTGAGATTTGTATGCCTCTCTCTCCCTGTCTTTTTGTTAGATGAATATTGCCATAAGATGTATTTTCCTCTTTAGAACTTTAGCTAGGTCTCCCAGCATGCTTTTAGATTGCACATGAAACACAGCATGAAAAAATCTGTCACCTTTCTTTAAGAGGCCATTATTGTCACTCTTCTTTGCCAGGTTTGAATCCAATCTGCCACTCTTGGAAAACTGAAATGTTAATATCCTTTTGATGCTCAGCTATGTTTTTGCCAAGCTGTATAAAATAACTTATGCTGGAAGCCCTGGTAGCAACTATCTGTTGAATACTGGGATGTCCACATAAGATAGGAATAAAATCCTGCAGGTGAAGGTATTTCAGATCATCATAATTTCTAAATGGGAAAAAGACCCCAAACATAAAATTAAGTATAGTGAAGCTTGTAACTTATCTGACAAAACAGCACAGCAGTTCTTTAAACAGATGGAAAGAAAAAATTCTTAGGATGCAGCTACTGAAATAAAGCAGAAAAACTGAGAAAAGTGACAGCGCATTTTACAACAGAAAAGTAAAGTGGAACAGGTAAGTCAAGGCAGTACCTTAGGACAATATGAATGTGCTTATTGGCCAGATAGAGTTGTCTTGAATGAGAAAGAGCCATTCCTGGGGAAAAGACACAGAATGATCCTTTTAATATTTGTATACCAAAGCAAAGGATACTGACATTTTTCTTCATAATGTAGCTGAGTTTTTCTTGTAGCTGTTGTGATGATGCTGTAATATTAAAAATCATACAGATTAGAATAATTGAAAGTCTGGTTGTTTATTTTTTTCCCTGTTCTAACCAGATTTAAACCCATCTTTATGGAGGGAAAAACTCTTAACAATGTAGCTTTACTGATGTGTTTCACATGAAAGGAAAACAAAAATATTTTCTTCTCTGAAAAAGCAAATCTGGTTCCCAGTAAGCCCATCTACAAGTGACTTAGTATTTATAATGAGAAAGAAACTACATATTACCAAGAGTGTAGTATAAAAAAATGTTTGTAGTCCAGTTCTGTATGGGTAGAAGATGCCAAATACAGGATCCCACAACTGACATTCAGAAAAATTGTCTTTAATGTACATTCACCAGTTTTAAAATTTCAACTACTTTTTTAAACTATCACCTTTTTTCCATCTCAATTGAAATATCTTTAAATAAAAAAGCATTATATTTCCTTTCCTTCTTGGTGGAATTGAAAACTACATGGAGATTTGCAGCTCAGGCTAGATGGTGGATTTTAAAGCATAGGAGCTCTGTGATTCAAAATATGCCAAAGTATCAAGCAATATGAACTCTGAAGTTATTAATCTTCAGAGCAATGACGACACACAGATCTCACCTGTTTCTCTGTTCCCAGATGAGCTTCAGACACTGGTCCTGAAGGATGAAGTCCTATTCTGCAAAATGGTGGCAGAAGGTCTTGAAGTGTTTGGTTTATTAGCTATTGTTTGGATAAACTGTGCTGTAGTAAGGTGTAGAAGTGGCTTAGAAGTCTGCAGAAGGTTTGCTCTTGGATCTCATAACAGTCCCACATATGACATCTGTACATGATCAAAAGACATCAAGTAACTGAGAGCAAGAGAAAACTTTAAGGAATTTATTTAGATCTTTGACTGAACAGAACTTTATCAGTCTTACCATTCCCTTTTTATTTGGCTCATCAAGACCTTTCTTAATAAACAACTCTGCAATTAAAAACTCAAAATTCCAGATCTGGCTACATGGGCAACTCTAAATGTCCTTCACATCCAGCTTGGCTCT
Source organism: Aleadryas rufinucha (assembly GCA_013397815.1). NCBI lineage: Eukaryota > Metazoa > Chordata > Aves > Passeriformes > Aleadryas > Aleadryas rufinucha. The sequence goes on along the minus strand of VZTH01013923.1, from coordinate 62,289 downwards.
GAATATGCAGCTAGGTTCTAAAAATGTGTTTATAAACAAATATTTTTAGATATTGCCTTAACATTTAGAACTGAAGGCTTTCTGAGCAGGAAATGCTGGGAAGTCAGTCCATCAGCTTTCAAGATGCTAATAAGGAACACATGGAAAGGATGTAAAATAATTCCTACACTGTTTGAAGCAAAAGATTAAATACTGATATATGCCAGCATAGAAGCTATATGTAGGGATAACTCCCAAATCAAGGTGTAAAGTAATAAGCAAAAATATAGACAAACTGTTTGATTCAGACATGGCTCCACAATTCTGATGCTTTTAAAATGATTATCCAAATTTGTCTGAACTTTCTGCTGTCTTTTTCTTTTCCTCTGCTTGTCTCTACTCATATTCAACTTCATCCATTCATTTTTAGGGGCTCAGGTAACCTGCCATTGGCCAAACTTCCACAAAAAATTTAACAGGCTTCCAAATTCTAATGTCCCATGCTCCATAGTGAAGACACATAATTTAGTCGTCTTATTTCATGCTTAATTTGCGGGCTAAAATTTCATCAGCAAATAAAGACGCTATTTTCTCTGCACTAATATGCCTTGTGTCCTGAAATTTTAACATGGTAGTATCTGTTAGTTTTTCAGGTTTTAATATGTCCAAGAAAACCTGTCATAATTCTCAATTTATTGTTGAGTTATTGCACTGCTGAATCAAGATCATGACATGAAAATGTGGGGTAAAAATGTGCAGCTTCATCTTTTTCCCTTCTCTCTGAATAGCTGTTTTTATCCTCTCTGGATAGCAGCATAGCAATGCTATGTAGTCAGGGTACAGATGACTGAGGCTTTTATCATTCCATGAGGTTTTAATTATTCTTTCACAGAATTTTGCCATTCCCCTAGGTTCCTCATAAAATTGCTCCACGTCAGGAATGCTGGGAGTTTTGCATCATGACTTCAAATGAAATGGAACAATCAGCTAGAGAAAATGTGCACTGGAAAAGACAGAACAGATGCATTTGAACATACAGATTCTTCCCAACATGCCTGAACATTTCTTCTCAGCCTAAATGTGTCAATATATATGCAAACAGCATGTAACAGAGTGGAAAGAGGGGGAGCATGAATGGGGTAAAGTTGGCGTGAAATAGCAAAATTTATTTTAACAAGCTCATTTCTCTTACTTTCTCCTCAAGCTAAGCATGTTACTTCTCATAAGAGTCCAACATAAACTGAACTAGCCTAAAGAAATGTTCATTTAGTGGTCAGTCCTGCAAGAACAGGAATGCATGCCTTGGAAATCTGAGCACTCAGTGGCAGAAAGCATTAATCATCCTACAGGATCAGTGTAATGGAAATTTACCTATTTTCTACTTCTAATTAAAAAAAAAATCAAACTAAGGCAACCTTAAAATATTAATACTGACACCTTTTAGCTCTCTGCTACTATTGTCATATTACTTTAAGCACTTAAAATATAAGATATAGAGTTAAAACACTTTAGAACTATGTAGGTTTTATAAATAAACATATATTATTCATATAATTGGCTTTTTTTCCAATGGTATACATTGAGATTCACTAATTTTTTATGTGCTATTGCATTACAGAGTCCTAGCAGTGCCTTCTAACAGCACTTACCAAATTCACTTCAATATATTTTACCCAGAAACAAATGATGCACTCTCAGATTGTTTAAAAAACATTTAAAAGCAAAGAAAAGGAAAAAAAACAAAACTTATTTCCATAAGCCCTTGGTAGGGGTTCAGAGATGTTGCAGTTGCTGTCTGTTATTGCTGTGGAAAGAATATTTAAACCTCTTTTTCACTTCAGCTTTCCAAAAGCAGCAATTAAGAACAGAGAAGAAAAAAAAAAAAAAAGAAAGGAAAAAATAAGAATTGCAGCTAAAGTTGAGAAGAAAAGGGAAAATATAAGAGATACATAACGCATAAGAGAAACAAAAGAAAAAAAAACGGAAAAATAAATTGAAAGCCTTTCAAGTTTAAGAAAGTTAAAGCCTCTGAGAGCATAAAAGAAGTTATAAAAGTCCCTAATAAGGAAACTACAAAACCAAATTCCTCCACCTCAAATATAATTATGAAAATATGCTTGGAAGTATGTCAGTTTTGTCACATGAGGTGTCCAGCCATGAAGAAGTGTTTTCCTGCCTTTGTAAAAGCAATTCCTTTCTGAAACTTCTTTCCTTTTCTTTGTTTCTTGCTTTTCCTTGATTATCAGCAGCAAATAAGATATATATAACTGGGAAATATTGCATTAAGGAAGACCTAAATCCATCCTGACAATTTCAGTCCTGAATTCTTTTCCATGCTGGGCCATTCCTGAGTTTGTGCACTCCTTAGACATCCATATACAAGTGAGCAAGGGTTATAAGACCCATATGGCAAATGCCAAAATCTTCCATGCAAAAGAAATGGAAACACAGTTATTCTGCTTCTGAAGGAATAGGGCTGAGGGCTAAGTACCATAATTTTACTTTAGATACTGACATTTTCCCAGGATGTCAGATGTCTCAAAGAGTCATCAGTTCTGACTGGTTACTGAAGAGGCAGTTATGAAGATATTCAAAGCCTTTCAATAGCAAGGCGTTCCTTCTCTGTCATCAAGTAAGCTTTAGGAGCAATTTGGTCTAGATAGATACTTCTGTCCATTGACCTCCTGGGATAAGACAGACCCTAATTTCCTCTCAGAAATATGTTTGAAACGTGAATTCCTCATTGAAGAGAAGCATATACAGACTTACAATTGAAACAGTTCTTGAGAGTCTGAAAGGCCTTTTCAGAGACTTGAAACATTGTAAAGGGAAATGCATTCTTAGTTAGGTCTGTTAATGAGGCTTCCTCAAAGAAACCTGATGCAAAAATTTTCTATGGAGAAGTCTCAGAAGAACTGCAAACAGAATAGATTATTTCTACTCCAGGCATAGGGACAGGCCTGATTTGTAAAGTATTTCAAGTGATGAAGAAAGTCGTGATATTTGTGTGTTATTAGTTAAATTATTAATTAAACAGATAATTTAGAATCAAACCAGTGTTCCCTGGCATGTAAGTTTGTCTGCTGACAATGGTCCAGCTTCAAAGAACAGTACTTCTGTGGATGCCAGATGCCTGCCAAACCTGCTTATGGAAATTTATTAACCTAGGACAAAGACAAAATATGTGTTTTTCTATAAGTCTATCACAGCCAGGCAAGGTTTCCTATACATCAGTATGGTGATTCAGCTCTAGCCTAAGGAGCAAGGTGCGTATTAAAGGTAGAAAAGTTGGAGCCATGACACCAGGGGCAAGAAAGCCACCTTACTGTGCTGACATACCTGCTTTTCTCAGCTTGCTCATTAACAGGACACCAGTTTCACTCTGCTCCCTGTTTCTGGAGCTCACTTGTTCAGAATTAATCGGCACTCCTGTGTAAACTTGTGCTACTTATGATCAGATGCACATTTTTTTTCTGGAAGTTGAGGTATCCTGCACCGTGTCACTTAGGGATACAGACAGTAGGGCACTTTGAGTCCCTACTTGTGGTTTTGCTCTTACACACTTAGCTTTTTCTCAAAAGCCAACACTATTTCTTGATTTTCAGCCATAAAAATTAATACAAGGAAAACTGAAATGATAACAAAAGTCACTTTTCCTCCTTTAATGACTTGAACACTTAGATTGTGAAGCATAATCCTTCACAAACTCTCAGACCTGCACTTCCACATGGCAGGAGTGTGCTTGTCACAGTTAGTTATCTGTCAAAGTGCAGGCTGAGCACAGGAAAATTGGGGAAAAGCTGAAATGAGGCATGTTATTTGAGAAGAGCCCCGGTTTCTACTTGTGTTTCAACTGAGGTTGTTTACAGAGTTGTGCTACAGTTCTGCTAAAGGAAAAACAGCTGAGTTTTCAACTTGCAATCTATCTGGTCATCACTTTCTCATGCCCACAATTAGAAAGCCTCTTTTAGAGTTCTAAAAACTCTAAAGACTTTTCTCTGCTGCAAATGTACAATGCTTAAACCATGTACACTAATGAGGCTTGATGCCAGCACTAGCAGAGGCCCTGGTAAGCAATTAACTGTGAGAAAGAGAGGAAGACCCCTTATATCCATTAATTTACTCATTGTCCTGCATTGACACTTTACTAAAAGCTGTGAATTTATTTCCATGAACCATACAGTAGGCTCTGTGTCACAAATGTAAAAAAAATATATAACACATGCATTTATATGATTTCTCCAAATTGTGTTAACCCTTAGAGTCCTCAGGGCAACTGGAACTGAAATTGCACATCAAGTTGAAGCCTTACCTGCTGCACTCTTTCTCACTTCAACGTATTTCTGTCCCTCTTTGGAAGGTGATTTAGAAATGCAGGAATCACTCCAGGAATTTAAATTGTATATCAAAAAACCCAATAATCCTCTTGCTTCTTTAATGAAATTAAACATTTGATAAACTTGTGTAAAAGAATGTATTATATTTGAGTGCTTCCTATAATGTCAGATAATAGTATATGGCTGTGGTTAATGTGCCAGGTTTGAATTGCATAAGGCACATAAGAAATGAAAACTCCTGTTGAAATCAGTGGAAGTTTTATTTCAGAAAGACTTCCTGGGATTCAAAATCCCTTAAGAGATTGAGTCCAAAGGACTTGGTTTCAAAACCCTCCTCACTCTTCAGATCAAGTTCCACTTTTTCTGAGTAAGGTTGAGACAGGTAGTATTCAACACACAGCACTTGTGTGCCAAAAGATAGCTAATACCATGGAGAAAAATAAGTAGCTAGAGCAAAAGGAGTTATAGGCTAAGTAGAAGAAGAAATACTGATGTTCTAACAGCATGATTCTGAATAAAGTGCTCTCAGCAGACTATTGACACAAAAACAATGAAAGCAAAAAACTCCAAACAAAACCAAGCTAAGAAAGTTTTGCTCTGGGGAGGGTTGTGGGTTGGGTTTTTGTTTTACTTTTATTTTGGGGTTTTTTTCCCAAATGATTGACAAATATTAGACACCTTTTCATTTTTTCCTCATCTATCACTCACTATTCCTGCAAACCAAACAAATTCTTTCTAATTCCCTGGTCCAGCACTCAGATCCCCAAAGCTGTGATGTTTACCATGCACAGCTTCAGACAGGCCTCAAATCACAGGTCTTCTTTTCTACTTTTAATTTTCTCAGGGGACACAAATGACCTTTCCAGGCTCTGACAGCATATTCCTAACCAAGCCCCCAGCAGTCCTTGGATCTGCTAACCCATACACCCAAATTCAGTCTTTTTCAAGTCTACACCTACTTTGGTGGCTCATTAAATAGTATATTATTGTCTGATCTTGTGGAATATCAGACATGGCAGTATTTTAAAAGTACCAGAAATGCAACAGGGACTAACTAAAATACTGAGCTCAGAATTGGATTTGGGTTTTGGAAATCATCATGCATTGGTGTAGGAGCTTAGCTATTGGCCAGATAAAGAGGTTATGAGGTCCTTGTCTTGCAAGAAAGGGTCATGTTTACTGGTTACCAATAATGTTTCACAGAATCACTGAAGTTGGATAGGACCTCATAAGGTCCTCTATTCCAGTACGTCTGATCAAGCAGAAGTGGTTAGGGACCTGCTGTGCAAATTATACACAATTACTCACAAGTTACTCAATTACTCAATTACTCACAAGTCTATAGGCCCTGATGGGATCCACCCCAAAATAATGAGGGAACTGGAAAAAGAACTTGCCAAACCACTCTCAATTACCTACCAGCAGTCCTGGTTAACTGGAGAAATTCCAGCTGACCAGAAATTAGCAAATGTAATGTCCATATACAAGAAGAATCAGAAGGATGATCCAAGGAATTACAGGCTTGTTGGCCTAACCTTGGTTCTGGGCAAGGTTATGGAAGAGATCATCCTGAGTGCCATTACACAGCACATAGAGGACAACCGTGGGATCTAGCCCAGCCAATATGGATTTATGAAAGGAAGGCTCTTCTTTTCCTTGTCCCTCCTGCAGCATTTTTCTCAGTGCCCAGATGAACACCTTCAGATCAGGTACAGTTTTATACAGATTTTGAGGAAGATGTAGCAGATGAAAAAGAGAGTGTGAAGAGAGGAAATTATTTGAGTTACCCTGAAGGGTATGATGATAACTTCCTCTATGAACTCCTACAATGCCAAATTCCTTGCACTCCAGCAACTTTTCACAGAAAGAAAAACTGAGGAAGAAAGAGCACACTCTGGATTTTGCTGTCTTCATGGGGTAGTAACTAAGTGGTTTGGGAGCTTTCTTTCCCATCTCTGCAAAATACCAAAACAAATGCAAGAAACACAGATTTTGAATTGCAACCCATGCCATACAAGTTTCTTTTAATCCTTAGAGTAATCTATATTCAACACATAACTCTGGAGAAAATTAAATCCTCCAGCACAGTTTTCAGGAATAGTTGTCCTAGTGTTCTGGCCAGACGACCTTCAATTGACTCATCTTGGTGTATTTGTCCCAATATGATTTTATTATGCAACTACAAAAACATGCAAATATTTTGACAATGAACAAATGTGGGTGTAGAATAAAATGTCTGGCCAGGATAAGTTTTTTGCAAAACCTATTCTCTAGAAAAAGGGAATAGATTTGGGGAAAAAAGGGGGAAAATTTGATCTCCATGCAGAATTAAGCACTATGGCTCATAGGAAGATAGTAATTTAGGAAACATGGAGAATATGCAGAACAGGTGGGACAATTGTAAGGTGGGTAAGGATCTGGGTGAAGTGGAGGTAAAGGTTGTGTTAAAAACTGGGGCTAGGGGGAATTTCTGATACGGTTCTTCAAGGGTCACTCTTGTGAAAAATCATTAAGCATCTTGACAGAAAAAGTAAAGTATGTTAATAGATTTCCTTCTGATGCAAATACAAAATGCACTGTAAATTCAAGAAGGAGCATTATACAAGGAAAAGAATCATTTTGAGATGTGAAGTTATTAAAAAAATGGAAAAATGTTGTAGAAAAAAACATAAGGTCATGTAGTTAGGGAGTAGTAATAGTTATTCGTTTATACTGTGAATTTTTCAGTGAGAATTAACAAAAATACACAGATGTCTATTAACAAGCCATCAGTCCAGGGAATCTATAGAGCTAAATATAGTTCACTTACTCTAGAAAGACATTTTAACAAAAATCGGGAATGTCTATGCCATGTAAGAAATACTTCTGTTCCCCTGACTGCAGTGCTTTATGTTTCTTGTAACAAAGCATAGAATCGCAGAATGGTTTGAGTTGGAAGGGACCTCAATGACCATCTAATTCCAACCCTCATGCAGGAACACTTTCAGTAGAGCAGGTTGCTTAAAGCACTTTCCAACCTGCCCTTGAACACTTCCAGGGATGGGGCATGCTGAAGTCATTGAAACAAGAGATTTTTGTCAATAAGGTCTCTTACCCTCTAACAAAGATCATAGCTTTAGGATAGTTTGGGTGGTGAATCTATTAATGAATGCTAAATAAAAGATCTTATCTTTCTTTTTTGTGGGTACTACGCCCAGCAATAACTATTTGTCCTCAGGAAATTCCCTGTGCAGGTAACATCATAGAGAAATACTTATTATATGGCATTCTGTTAGTACAAGAACAAAATTGCTATTTACTGGCCATTAATGGCAAGTAACATTAGGAACAAAAAATATCTCAGAGCAGAACAGTGTGATACTCTGTTCTGATAGCATCATCCCTATATCAGCATGGAAGACAATTCTTAGGACAAATGAGCTTGCAATTATAGAAACATGGAATTACTTCTCCAAATTAATTTCTAATTAAATTTTATAGTCCATACTGCTACACTAAACAAATACAGAGTTTTTACTTACAAACACCTATACTGCCTATTTTTCCCTCTGATTTAGTATTTATTAATTCTAATTTAAGGCTATAAAAGGAAATAAAACATTTGTATTTCCACCTTTGTAGTGGTGTCCCCTCCCATTGGGTCGACTGAGCTGCGGCCAGTCCCCATCAGTCAAGCCCTGGCCATCCAATGGCTCGACGACTCCGAGTCTGAGGTTGTCTCCGTGGGCGGGGAGACTGACTAGAAGCCACCCCCGGGGCGGACTCCCAGCTGGAGAGACAGGGCAAGGACCTCCCCTGGTTCTGGAAAATTCTGCAAGTTATGAGCCTGGATTGATTAGTGGAGAAGACCCTCCCCGTTACCTTCAGATTATTGGTACTGGGACACAGTACCAATTATTGGTATGTTATTGGTTGCGGGGGCTTCCCTTGCCCCTTTTCCCTTTCCCTTAAAATCCCAGATGCAGGCTGTAATTCCCCGGAGATCTCCCCTTCCCCGAATGGTTAATAAATGCTGTTGAGATCTCTCTCTCTCTCCCTTTTTGCCTCGTTCCTCTGGCGCCTGAAAGCATACACCCTTGCACCCTTGAGGCAGGCTATCCAACCCTGGGGACGGCCAGTCTCTCCCCGGCTCCCTGACGCTGACCGCTGCGGAAGTGAGCCCCAAGGACGGTCCTTCAGGAGGGCCGCCTGCTATCCCAGGCAGACAACGAGCTATCCCAGGGGATCAGGCGCGCACACCGTCTATTAGGAGAATCATCCAAATAAATCACAAAGCAATGTTTATCAAGGAATTTTGATTCTGGAGAGCAAGGTTTTGACACCCTTGAAGGCAATTATTGCTAAGCTGTGAAGCAACAACTGGATAGTACTAGACACACAGTAAAAACACGGCGGTCTCAGACAGTTTATTAGAGTGCCTAAGAAAAATAATATTTATGAAGCGTATATCTCCACAAGGTGATAAGAAGTTTTTAAGAAACCAAACAAAATTTTCAGCATTGCCTCTAATCTTAAGAGACATATTTTCACATGCACCTGTAGCTCAGAAAAATTAATTAGTTGAATTGACACTTCTAGGATACAGTTTTGTGGTTCTTGGCATTCTAGATAATTTAAATCTGATGCAAACACACTAAATCTGATTTATCTATTGGCTTGAATTTTTAATTACTTTTTTGCAGACATTAAAAGAAATGGCACTTTAGGGACTATTTAAAATGGGACGGACCATTTGAAATGTATGGCAGAGTAATACATTTTTAAAGTCCATTAGTATCTCCAGGTCTAGTCATAAATTGACCATACATTTAAATAACAGGTACATTTTTATAGAAACAAATGTCTATCCCACAGCCCAATATTAAAACTGGGCAGTTAATAGTGATTTTTTTAAAATGTTAGATTATTTTTAGTATTTTTCAAGCTCAGATACTGTCTGAAAACACCAACAGGACTATAACTGCTGTGCCTAATACCAACAGCAAATAACACATTCAGGAACAGGCATTTGATTAGTCATTAATGAGAACCAGCTCATAACAGTCTTAATCTTTGAAGTGTAAAGATTCTGTGAGGATTAAAAAAGGAGAGACTTTGCAAAATCACTAAATGTGAATGAACGTTTTTACCTTGCAATAGCCAAGCACTTAAGGCCACGTTAGGTGTTACTATGTGAGTGCCATTAACAAGTCTAGAAGAAGCTATTGATGTGTGTAACTAATGCTTAAAAACACTGAATCTGAACCCAGATGTAGAGTCCACCTAAGTGCTGCTCCCTTGACAAATTATATTTGTAAACATTTCAAGAAGATTTTTTAAAAGGGTTTTCAACAGAAAAAAAATAAATAGACCAGAAAAACACTATTTTTGGTGGTCTTAATTTCTTTATCTACCATATTCCACTGGGTTACATATATGAGTGAAAGTTTTCTACACATCATAGAACAGTAAAAATCTAGTATGATCTATACTTTCACCAATCTTTTTTGCTGTCAACTATCACTATTCCCTACATATTAAACTGCATCTAAAAAATTATTTTTCTTCTTTTTTATATGCTATTTCAGCTGTAGGTATTTCAGCAACAGGAGTTGTTTTAAATTACAAAACCTGACAATTTAACCTTCTTGATCAATATTCCTTTCTAAATATTTTTTAATAGATGAAGAGAAATAAATTAAATCGCATCGAAATAAATGACCTTTAATATAGAAATCATATCAGTCATCCTGTAGAACTGGATCACATATTATCTGAAGATACTTTTCCGTGTTATTGACACTGCTATTTACTTTCTTCTCCATCCTATTTAATTGTCTCAGAGTTTGAATATGTGTCTGAAGAAAAATAAAGGATATAAATCCTTTCTGGAGCAGCTCATTCTTTCAAAAGTTTTTTTAGACGCAACACTTTAAGAAAATTTGTGGGAGCCAAGAATTTACTGACATCTGCCAAAATGAGTGAGCTATGAAAAAGGAAAAAACGGGGAGGTCACTGAGACTCAGCCAAAAGTAATATTATTAAAGAATTCTTTATAGACCTGACTGCCAATTCATACTGTTCTGGAGACTATAGCCTTGTTCCACTCTGTCATAGTGTCCTACCTAGCCACACATTGTTCTTTGGTCATTATCCAAACCCTGCTGATGGATTTGGGAGCCTCTCCAGGGAGCTGAGTGCGCTTTGGATTGCAGCATAAAAACACCAGTCAGACAATGTTAAAGTCTTGCTGAATAATGCATTACCTTCAGAAACTAATTTTGAAGTTTCAGATGCTAATGAACCATTCTATTATACTTCAAGACAGTAAGAATATAGCTTTTCCTGTCATGTGTTTAACATTTGAAGTATTTTGTCATTTAATTTTATTTATGTGAAGAACTAAGACTCAAAATAAAACCATTTCTGAAAAATGGGAATAGTTAGATCCAAAATGGATTCAGCAAACAGATTGCATTCTTTAAATAGGGAGAAGTGATGGGAGGGAAATGCTGATTCATTAAATACCCAAGTGATTTAGGAGAAGAAGTCTTATTTTTTGAATGGGACAAAGTAGGAGACAGTTTTAAAGCTATTGCTGATACTTACAGAAATAAAAACACTCAAACAGTCACTAAATTAGCTCATGGTGAAAGTAGGACACAGTAAATGAATATATAATTTTTAGTCACACCAGACTATACTGGAGGATAGGTCGAATTTCCCGAACCATTTAGCACTACTTGATTATGCTCACTTATCAATAACAAAAACTTACTGTCTTCGGTAAAAATAAAGTTGTTCATCACTTAGCTCTTCCAAAAAACTCATCCTTAGATGTCAGAAATGCAACTAATTTTGACACTTTGCCTTAAAATGCAGACCACACACCTGGAAAAAATTATTTTTCTTATCGTTATTTAATGTAATTTTTCTGTGAATATGCTTCTTGATGACAGTGAAGAGCTATCTTTGATATCATATCTGCAAGCAGTAAACTGAAAATATATCTCTACATTAGTGATCTATTTTCAAAGTAGGAAGGATAGAGTGAAATCCGATTGTGTTATTTGCAGTCCTGTAATTGTTGCTTTAGTATTGAAATATGGAACAGACAACCCAGGAGATTATTAAACATTTGGATTTGAGATATTCCTGTGAACTTTAGGCAACCAGCCAGAATTAGTGCAAGCAAATGGTAAAATCTTAGGCATTTTTTAATTACCTTAAAATCATTTGCAACCACATAGTTAAAGGAGAATCAATGTTCTTTCTCGTGTTATTACAGAAGAACTTTCAGTTGTAGAAGCATCCTGACACAGAGATGCCCTGGGAGACATACAAAGGTCTTTTGTACAACCTTTTCTCTTTTTTTTTTTTTAACAAGTTACTTGTCATATAGTAAATTCCTTTGATATCATGCACAACACTGCCCTGGACCTGTTTTATGTAACAAAAATCCTCTTTTACATTCACCAAGCCCAACACATGTTTTTGCAGTAGTTCAGCTAGCCCATGCCTCAAGGTTAGACAATCTCACCAATGCTCAAACAAGATTCCTACCCGAGAGAGTGAGAAGTTTCCGGGCTCACTGCTTTCCTTAGACAGGCTGTCTGTAATGGAGAGTGAAAGGAGGAGGTCACATCCTGTTCCAAGCGGGAAAAGGAAGCTTGTATAGTATGTTATTTTTCATAGCAAAAAAGCCTCTCATCATCTAGCTTGTGCAATCTGCTTACATAGTACAAATGAGACCAGACTTCTTATCTTAGCTGATATAGCCAAACTAGATGTAGACAGGTCAGTAGTTCCTCCAAAAGAAACAGCAAAATATTCTGAAAGCATAAATATTATTTAAATAGCACTCCATTTATTGTCTTTATATTTATCTTGTTTCAACATACTACACTATGCTACTACAGATTCTTGTAAACTTTATTTCTTCCACTTTATTATACAGTCATGAGATTTATCAGATATGTGACTTTAAACAATTATATATGCCATTATTTCAAAGGTAGGTGAATGCTAACTAAATCTAAAATCATGAGTGTACTATTAGCTGTATTTGTCTTATTTAGCAGCAGAAGGGATGAACTTGAGTGACTTGCACTGCAATCCTACCTTTTTTTTTTTTTAGCAAGAAATCTATTTATTCTCGAGAATAAATCTATATATTGTTCTTTCAGAACAGTATTTTTAAATGCAGCTTGCACTACTCCATGCTAACCTGACTAGAGCTAAAACCAGCCAGTAGCACTGATTAAATCAGAACTGAATCAGACTAGTGACAAACAACTTTGATAATTCTGGCTTCAGCATTAAGTATTTTATAACTGAATTTTCATGTAGGTACTAATTTTAATTTTTGAGTTCAGCAGAGATCAAGAAGCATAGAAAGAGACAGACTGAAAACAAAATGGAAAACTATGTGAATCATGATTAAGAAAATAGGTGATTTCTCAAAGCAAGCTCCTAAAAACATTGAAAATTCTTTCTGATTTTCCTGGAATACTTTGCTGTGTTCCTTTCAGGAACAGTTTACCCCACCTAGAGATTTTATTCATGGATATTCCATAGTTATGTTATATATTTTAACTGAGGACTCACTTCACATATCAGAATAAGGGAACTGCCAAGTACATTCCTAAAGTCAAGTAGCAAATGAGCATAAATTCAGGCTTGAACAAAATGAAGTGCATAAGACAGACACCCTGACATCTTGCAAATCCAAAGTATGCTAATTTGATCAAAATAATTACCACATTGAACTTACATCCCCAATCAAGCCTGAGCAGAATCTCTACTGAGGACAAAGTTAGCCAGGTAATCAGTGTGAAAATGGAGGAAAGGATGGCTGACTGGAAAGGCCATAAGGAAAAAGTAATCTTCCCTTGCCATAAATATAACTGTTACCAGGAACTTGTCTGGCCAGAGCAAAGCCAAGCCTTTTTCCCCACCCTGACTGCAAAACGCTTCAGAAAGTTTACAAGGAAGAACTAGGCAAGAACTTATCCTTTCCTGCTCTTTCTGCAGTTGCAGTTTTCCTGCCCTATCATTCATCTGAAGTTGAATGTTTTACTTGGTGCAGGAAACCATGGCCTCAGGTTTTTCTCAGGTGCTTCTCAGGGTCCTGTTGTGGTCCAAGGACCCATTCATCAGAGAGCTACCCCAAAAGCTTTTCTGAGCTTTTCATAATTATTAAGCTGAGAGTCTTCAACTGCTACAACACTCATGCTAACAATCTCCACTGTTCACCCCAGGAAACACACAGATCTTGGCAGTTCCTGAGGTTATGACTGCTTCATCTTTATCACAGAATCATGGAATTGTTTAGGTTCCAAGCCCCTGCCAGGAGCAGGGACACCTTCCACTACACCAGATTGCTCAGAGCCCCATCCAACCTGACCTTGAACACATCCAGGGGTGGGACAACCACAATTTCTGTGGACAAGCGGTTTCAGTACCGCACCACCCTCACAGGGAAGAATTTCTTCCTCATTTCTAATCTAAATCTGCCTTCTTTCAGCTTAAACAATGCGGTGCTTTGGGGTTCGAGCCAATGGTCAAGCACTATGAACCCTGCTGTACGCATTACTGTTGGCCTGAGGTGAGGGAGTGTGCCCAGGAAGGGCAATGAAGCTGGAGAAGGTTATGGAGCACAAGTCTGATGATGAGTGGCTGAGGGACCTGGGAGTGTTTAGCCTGGAGAAGATGAGACACAGGGGACCCTCATTGCTCTCTACAACTACCCAAAAGGTGAGGGTCAGCCCCTTCTCCCAGGTAACAAGTGACAGTCCAAGGAAACAAATGGTTAGAGTCATACAGTGCCAGTCATGACCTGCTACAGCCTAGCTTGCCAGCTATTAAAGATATCATCTTTTCTATGATCCTTCTGGGTCCCTTCTAACTCAGAATATTCTGTGATTCTGTGACTACCTGCCCTTGTGAAAAGTGCTTCTCCAGCTCCCTTGTACTCCAGTCCCCCTCAGGTACTGAGCTGCCCTGTCCAGAGCCACTGAAAATACTAAATAATGTGCATTACTTGGACTGAAACAATCAGAAATTCTTTAGAAAAATATTATCTCAAAGAAGAAGCTACAAACGTGTTCACTGACCCCTGACATCTCCAACCCAGCTATTGATAAACAGTGGCTGGAAAATTGAGCACAGTGTTTTCCAACTTCAGGTGCAAAGAAGCCTATAGCTAAGTTCATGAGAAACCAGTGAGGGCAACTGATAGAGGAGGCCACACCTGGTAAGAGAAATTGTACCTGCACAAGAGGAGAATCATATATCAGAGAAAACTGGCCTCTGGTGAAAACTATAGATGACAGCCCAAAAAAAGACTGGCTCTATGTTAATGCCATGCTACTCCTTGTAGTTCATGAGTGCCTGACTTTCTCCTGAAGCTTTCTTCTTTGTTCTCACCTGACTTCTAAAAGGGCAAGGTGAGTCCTGAATGGGGCAGACAATCAGCCCAACTTTACTCTTTAATGCATGAAGCAGGTGCTCCAGGGTGCTGCCAGTTCCAAACTCAGCATCTCATTTGTTACAAACTAACAAAAAACTCCCCTGGGCATGCTGGACCCAAATAATTCCTTAAAACACTAAATTAATCGAGACAGCTTAGTAGATAAAATAGTGCTTTTACTTAAGGTAAAGAGATGAAAAAGGTCTGACATTTAGTCTCACGTGACCTTTATCAAGGACAGTACAGAGCATATAGGTTTTGCCTTGATAACCCACTGTAGCCGGAAGTCTTTGACTTTGATAAAGGTCACTCAGGTCCAAAATGTTGGATCATTTTCTGTTACCCTTACCTGAAAGAAAAAAGGCATTCTTCTTAGTACAGTTGTCCTCATTTTTAGTATTACCGAAAAAAAAATTTAAATAAATAAACAGAAGAACTTTTTTTAAAGTAATTTAGTTCCAGGAGGAATATTTCATGTTATTCTGTATCCAGCACAGTCTTTTCTATTATGCCTTCTATTTCTGCAAAACAGTCTTCTCTGATCAAATATTACTGGCCTCTGATTGGGGTGGATCATGTGAACTGAGCTTCACTGATGTGAGTAAACAGAAATAAATGGTGAAGCAGAGTACAGACACCATGGTTCTTTTTTTAATTTATTTTTTAATAACTCATTTATTAAGCAATGTAACTAAATGGAAATGGGGGACATTTATGTGTATAGTCATACTGTAGTTAAGATAATTGGGCCCAGCTGTTACATTCTTCTTTTCTTCTGGAAGAACATAATATTGCATGAAGCAAGCATGGCAGGACAGACATAAGGAAGATGCTGAAGCATGTACTTCAAGCCTCAATAATTTTCAGTGTTGTTCTTCAAAGAGTTTCTCATCATTCTGACTGTGAAAGCTGTATTTTCAAGCTTATGTTCAGATCTGCATTTTCAGCATGTAAATTACACACACTCTAACAACTATTTCTAATTGCTCCCCCTTCAGTGTTTGCCCAGACAGGCCACCTTGAATCAATTACATACATAAAGGGCAGAGAAAGAGTTTACTTTATTGTCTGCAGAAGAAAATCCTGTGTGAAAATCATTTCTTTCTAGAACTGCCTAGAATTGCACATTGTTCCCTTCAAAACTCATCTCAAGAGCAACTTACATAGAGTTTTGCTTACAGAAGCTGCTGTGTCATAGGAGAAATATTGATTGGGAGATAGAATTATATCTGGTGTCTGTTGTGACTGATGAAATTATTTCAGACTTCCTCTTCTATCCCGATCCTGTCCTTAGAGCAAACTGTGGCAAAAAGGAGAGATAACAATGTAAAGGGGTCGGTTTTCCCTTGAAATAGTGGCTAAAGGAAAGAGGAAGAGAGGCAGGTGAGGTG
>VZTH01013923.1:0-46023 GCA_013397815.1 Aleadryas rufinucha | reverse complement strand
AAAGAATGGGTAATCTGCTACTTCCTCATTATTAGGAATATCATATCCATGAAATGGTTACTTTAGATAACTTTAGATAAAATAGCTTTGAGACTAATTTGTTAGGAGTTGCTTGGAAGCTAGTTTCAACTCTACTAACATAATTGCTGTAATTTCCAGGAGAAAAACATGATTTTTATAAAGAGAAGAATCTAATATAGGCATTTTTGTTTGTGGACAAGGCTCAGTTAAATCTGAAGTTAAGGTGCCTTCAGCCATCTTGTATCCTACTCATGGGAGCTCACTCTGTGTTTCTATGAAGCATAAACTTCCAAACTTCTGCATCTAAAACTGTGGTCAGCTCCAGAAACAGCATGTTTAAGAAGAATGCTTTTAACTTAGGCTGTTTTGCTTCCCAGAAAGAGTCTCATATGACTGTACTTACATTAATTATATGAAGGTTGTATTTTTGACCAGAAAAATGTGTGTTGCATTACATATGCTTAGAAGAAATACATGAAATGGAATTATTATTATTATTATTATTATTATTATTATGCCAGGAAGATTTGGACTAATTCACCTCTGCAGGCACTTCTCTCTACATCTTCCAATGACACTTTTGACATTCTGGTCTTTTATATCTAGAGTTAAATTTGAGCTCTACATAGTCTTGTCAGTCCCGACCCTACTGACTCTTACAGCCATCACATGGCTTCATTTTGCTTCTCTGGGATTGTTCAGGGAAAGAGAGATTCACTTCTGAAAATTTCTCAGGAGATTTTAACAGAAGTATATGTTTTATAAAATCCTACCAGTAGCTGGCATGGCATTAGAGGGGAAACAAAAGTACTCAGAAGCTGAGAAAGAAACAGAAGATCCTACACGGATGCTCACAATGGAACACAGCTCAGTCCTACTCCCACAACAGCAAGGGCAAAAGTCCTTGCCATTTACTCTATAGAACTGTTATTCCTATTACTATTATTACTATCCCAAGGGAGCAGCAAAAATAGCATCCCATTTTGCATCTGGCTTCCAGCTTTATATTAGCAGATACGTAGGACACATGGGCAGCAAAACAGGCCACATTAAAGGGGAGACAGTCAATCTGATTTTATGGCTTTGATTCACTCATTCTCAGTTTTCCTCAGCCTTGAGGAATGGTAGCCCTCAGAAAAAAGGTGCAGCTAAGTAAGCCCATGTTACCCAGCTTGAGTGGTTAACAGAGTAGTTACACGGCTACTCATCACTGACATACCAGTTAGGGCATCAAATGCATGACGTGACTGCCCCTTTAGCAGTAACTATCAAATAGTCTCTCAACCATCCTCAGAGCAATAAGTATATTTAAATGACCCTTCACCAGTACAAGTCCAACATAAGAAAATAAGCTCTAAGTCACTGACATGCTAAGAAAGTGAGCACAACAAATCCAGCACATACATAAGAATGCATCAAGTTGAAGTACACATTCTGATTTTTTCCAGTAAAAAACACCAAGCTCCATGCCCAGATCTTTCCACAGATCGTATCCAGAATTCAGAAGAGTCCCTGAGCTGGCACAGACTAATTAAAAAGAAAGGGACAGATTATATTTAAGTGTAAATGATACTCTAAAAAAGAAACACTATCAGTAATGTAGTGGTAAAATACTTGAAAGGAAATGGATTTTTGATGAAGTCAGTTTTTCAAAGTCTTTCTTCAGATAAGAGAATAATACTTTTAAATTGCTATTTACGCTGACCACTGCCACTTGTTAACATTTTGCCGTGGGGAGAAAACACAGCTTAGCAGTACAAGGGCTCTATAATAAGCATCTTTATCTCCTTGGGATTCTTGTTATTTTTTTCCTTAGTACTGTAAACCACATACCACTTGGATTGACTCACACAGACGTCAGGAGGAGGACACGGAAAAGAGGGCTGTTTTCTCATGAGAAGTTCAACATGGTGAAATTCCTCTTCTATTTCAGCAGCTCCAAAGTCAATTTGCACCCAGCTTGACCTGGCAGATGTAAGTCTTCTTCTCTCGCTCCTAATTTGTCTGCAGTTGGGTCAGGTTCATAGCTGTTTGGAGTGCTCCAATGGCTTTTCTGGTTGGAGCTATAAAAAAAGTCTGAGCCTACTCAAATATCAGCACAAGGGCAATATCGTAGGAGCTCCTTGGAAGTTGCGGAAAGAAGGGGGCAGATGAGCTGGCAGAGAGCATTCCTGTCGTAGCCCACAACCAATCACCATATGTTTGGCTCCAAACTAGGCATCAGAGAGGCCAGAACGATGCAGAGAATTCAGGTGTTTTTGTTGTCTCTCAACAAAGACAGGGAGCTTTGAAGCTTGCAAGCATCACCGACATTCTCTGTCTTTCCTTTCCAAAGCATTACTTCAGAGAACTAGCAAGAGGAATCTTCCTCTTAAACACTCTTAAAGATTTGGTTTCCAAAAGGGGCTTTGTTCTATGGTGGCTTTGGATATATTGCCACTCTGAATTTGTTCCTGTTTGTTTAATACAATGAGGGCTTTTAGCCTGCCCAGTTAAAGAAAATTAGAGGGAAGGCACTTCCAAACTGTATATATATCCCATAGACTTACAGCACGTAATGGAGCACACTTCAGAGACCCTTCATTTTGGCACCGGAACAGGTTGCCGAGAGAAGCTGCGGATGTCCCATCCACAGAAGAGTTCAAGGCCAGGCTGGATGGGGCTTTGAGCAACCTGGTCTAAGTGGAAAGTGGCCCTGCCCATGGCAGGGAGTTGGAACTAGACCATAATTAAGGTCCTTTTCAAAGCAAACTATTCTGTGATTCTCTGACCCTGTGAACTAGTTTAGACCCAGCAAATCTCTGCAGTTCAACAAAGTGATCAGTATAAAAAAACTAGAATCAGAAAGCTCAGAAACAACTGCAAGCACCAGGTTAAAAATTTGCACTCAGACTCAACTGGTTTGAGTACTCAGCAGTGATGAGGGCACACCTCAAGTGCTGTGTCCATTTCTGGGGGCCTCAATTCAGGAAGGATATTGAGGTGCTGAAGAAGGACAACAATGCTCATGAAGGGTCTGGAGGGTTAATCCTATGAGGAATGGCTGAGTGAGTTGGGATTGTTTAGCCTGGAGAAGAGGAGGCTCAGGGGAGACCTTATTGCTCTATAGAACTCCCTGAAAGGAGTTTGTAGCCAGGTGGGGGTCCCAGGCAGCAAGTGACAGGACAAGAGGTAATGGCCTCAAGTGGTGCCAGGGAAGTTTCAGGTTGGACATCAAGAGGAACTTCTTCACAGAAAGGGTGATTAAACATTGGAGTGGGCTGCCCAGGGAGGTGGTGGAGTCACAATCCCTGGAGGTGTTTAATAAAAGACTGGACACAGCACTTAGTGCCATGGTCTAGATGACATGGCAGTGTTTGGTCAAAGGTTGGAATCAATGGACTTGGGAGTCTTTTCCAACCAACTGATCCTTTGAGTCTGTGATTCTGAGTTAAGGGGTGTTGCTGTCGGAGTGGCCACAACACATACGAACCCAGTAACATTTTCAGGCAAAAAGCCATTTATTAAACAACAGCAACCTCTTTTATGCACTTCTGTATGTTATTATTCGTGTTACATATTCATTGGCTGCTAAATTACAGCAAGTTCATTGGTATGTAAGTAACCATAAGTTCATTGGCTATATTAACTACAATATACTACCATTGGACACTTACCGCGTAAGCACTCAGGCATTCAGAAAAATAACAGGTGCTGTTTTTCTCCTTCTATTGTTTAGATTTCTTGTTCCTGTTGATACTATATTTTCAAGGGTAGAAGCCAATTGTTTTTCTTTTCACAGGCTTTTCTCATAATCCTTCTCCAGGCGAAATAACAGGCCTAAGCCATGATTTTACAAAGGCAACAAGGCCTTCATTTTATAAGGTTTTACCTAAATGCTACTCCAGGAGATGTCTTTATACCTCAACTTCACCCCATTTCAGGTGGTGGAGATGGTCACGGGAGTCTCCAACAACAAAGAAGCTTAAGCTGCATAAATTTAAGATCTTGTTAGGTAAGATCTTGTACAGTTTTATGCCTGTACCAAAAGAGCCATTCTATTTCATAAAAAAAAAATAAATTGATCTGCCACTGCTACAAACGCTAGTTAAGCTTTTTTTCTTTGGTTCTACATTAGTTTGCACACCACCTCTTCTTCCACACTGGGTGGACACAGGCCTAAATGGCCAGGAAAGAAATCTTACATGTGCAGAGATGAACTGAGGAAGGATAAGAAAAGACAACATCAAGTACAGGTTACAAGGTTCCACCTTCTACTGTGAAGGCAGGTGGGATTTGTGGACAGCCTGAGCTTGGGCTGCCTTGGAACAACATCAGTGCCCTCAAATCAGCCACTGACATACTGAATACCAGTGCTCAGAGCAAGGTCAGGTCATGATCCCAGGGAGAAATGGTAACCTCAATTAGAGGCGTACAAGAGATATTAATTCTAAACCAATATTCACCCCCTGCTCCTATTGTGAGGCTGTAGTTCCATGTACCACTGCTCCACATGGTGGCACAGGCTGCCACCACTCCAATATGCTGATAAGCAGTGCTCTCTTAAAGCACTGCTGCAGCACTGCTAGTTGCTACAAACATGTAAGTATTTTTGTTACTAATGTGTGACCTTAGAGAATTTAATGAAAAACATTGCAGCTTGCAGAGGAAAACAGTTTTAGCCTGAAGCAGACTGTCACTGAGGTCGGAGAGTAAAGCAACATGAAGTTAGCTAAAGATGACCTAGAAAGGAAGAGAAAAAAACCATGAGATTTGTTTCTTTATGACTTTGTTATGGCAAACAAGGACTTTGTGAAAGGCTTTTTTTTCCATTTTTTAATGGGTGTTTTTCTTGTGCAATTGCTCAAAGTAGACATCTAGGTATAAGATGGAGGTGGCCAGAATACTTTCTACATAAATATGTCCACTTAAACAGTTTGAAGCAATTTATAGCATTTGTCTAAAAGGTGTCTGGACCCCAGAGTTGACAGCTTGCTGTTTTATTTTTGTTTTGTGATGACTAAGATTAAGTTCCAGTTCTGAAGTTGTAATAACATGCAGGCTACACAGAATTCTTAAGGTTATACAAAGACACTGGTTTAGTAAATGTCAGTGGCAAGAAAACACAGTCTTTTCACAAAAAGAAAAGGGAACATGATTGTTTGAAGGGGGTTTGTTAGTAAATGTAAAATATTCAACTTTGGGTCGTCTGTGTGTCTGTAATTTTGCTCTGTGCACTTTTTCTTGAATGGGGATCAGCCTTTCTGCCCAACATCATGTTCAATGGAGCTGAGGGACGGTACTAGGCTGTAACAAAATCCTGTCCATCACGAAGTCATTTAGGGCCTAACAGGTTGTTACCTTAAACCACTATTTATTTCTCTTTCAGTAAAAAGACAAAATTGTGCAGGCTGAAAACCAGCAAGGAACACACTTAATCACATCAAAGAATAAGAAGGGAGATGAACAAACCTGTTTCCAGCTTGGCTTTACTACTGTCCACACTTATGCCTCCAAGCAGCAAATAAACCCCAAATCCAAGCTTTTGAAAGCAGCACAAAAATGGTAATCCCTTTTCTCTTGCTAATGCTAAGGGAAAGACCAAGAGTCAAAATATTCCCAAAGTAAAAATCAAGTATTCCAGAACCATGTGAATAAATAAAAGGCAAAAAAAAAAGAAAGCTGCAACAGTAATCTTAAAAGTACGACAAAGACCTCTGACAAACAACTGCTAAAATATGGAAAAATAAATAAATCTTGAGTGTGCCACATTCTGTGATCTAGAAGACTAAAATAACATTTGGAGAGCCATGAATCAATATGAAGTATTTCAAAACTGTTGGCTCTCCCTGAGACACATCTGTAAAGACATACTGTGGGAACATTCTTTGCACGAAGTATTGTAGCTGCAATATAGTTAGTAGCTTCCCATGAACTTACAGTTGCAGGATTACTGTAAATAAAGTATGTTAAACAAATTTAAAAGAAAAAAAGTCTTTCAAGAACAAAAAGACTATATACGGTAAGGATACTCAAAACCAGCTGCCCCTGCTTTTTTGACATTTAACAGACCAGATGTTCAAAAATGCACAGTGACAACTCCAACTTAGATGTACCACTGCCACTGCCAGCATCATATGCATCATCTTATGCTTAACCATGTCATTTACTGGGTTCGGAGGCGGGTAAGTACCATTTAAGAGAAATACTCCATGATTAGCAAAATGGGCTAACAAAAGATGCTGTATATTATGAGACATGAAACATATTTCTTGTTTTAGACAGCTTCTCTCCTCCCTTTTTCTTCCAGCACACAGCTCCCATCTCCCACCCTAACCCTACTTCTAAGCCCGGTTTTAGTTATTTCTCTCTAATCTTCCCCACACCCACTAACCACCCATAAGCAGCACTCAAGTCCACTACAGTGAACATTTGTGAGGAATTTTCCAGTGCTGAGTCTTTAGAAGCAGCCAAATGAGTAAGTCTGGAGTCAGAGGTCAGAAAAAAAGAAAAAAAAAGTTGGGTGAGTAAACTCCATTCACAAAAAAAGAGTCTAAAATGATGCAGAATGTGTTCTCAGTCTGGCAAGGCAAAACACATATTTCTTCTGCTCCCGTCCATCATTTCATGAGTATGGCTGCCATTCTGGTTTACACTCAGTAACACCTTGTTCCCCAGGTAGTCCTATTAAAAACTGTGAGACAAGGCAGGGAATAGCATTCTCAGTATTAACAGCAGCAGTGAGACTGCCCCTTCATCAATCATCTATAATCTGTGCTTTTATTAAAAATAGCTGATATCTGTGCTGACAGTTTCCAGCCCTGGCACAGCAACCCATTCAGGTTGTAAAGGGATTTAGTGCTCCAAATGCTGCAAGAAATCTTGTAACTGCCCAATTATCACTTGATGACCACACCCCTTCAGCATCCTAGGGGCCATGTCACTGGAGATGAGCTCTGTTTATGTTAACTTAGGATGTACAGCATACCTCTAGGAAGCTGGATGAGTGCCCTTTTTCAGGATGTTCTGTACATTAAAGTCATGCAGCCAAGAGCCCTGAAGGTGTTGAAAGAGAAGAAAGGGCTTTTCATAGAGCTTAATCCAATTAAAGCACATTAATGAAGGTTAGGATCATATGTCACATTATCCAAACATCCTTTCATGCACCGTCATCTAATTGCAAACTCTGATTTTCTTTTAAGGCTTTTCATCTTCATCCAGAAAATGTGATGGGAAATTCAACACTTAAAATACAGGTGGCTTAGATAAGATTTCTTCAACTTTCCTTTATTTTTTCCCCATTCCACTCCCCTCCAAAGAAATATGATGCCTTTTTTAAAATAGTGGCTTGTTTCATCAGGTAATACAAACTGGCATACATCCAAATAACATCTCCTAAGCTTTTGTTTGAGGGATTACTACTCACCTTAGTGCAGATGAGTAGAGGAAGAAAAAGGGAGGGAGATTGAAACACCACATACTGCAAATGAATAAAGGATTTCTGGTGCTGTGGCTGCTGGAATGGTATCAAGCTATATTTCTCTAGTAGCTTTGAGAGCACCTTCCCACCATCGTCATATTAAATGCAGTTGTCAGAGGGAGGTCTGCCATCCTTGATCAAAAAAGAGGGAAAGGCAGATTCTTATTTCTGTACAACCCTCTTTATGCAACTTCAGCAGGGCAGGGGATTCGAGAGGAGAGTTTATGCAGGCATCTCTCTGTCAAACTGCGAATTCTTTCTGAATTTTCCTGGGAGCAGCTGGAGAGCACAAATCTTCCCACTAAAAAGGGCTAACACTGGAACCAGGAGCAGTATAATTTCTAAAACTTGGGCAACAGGTAAATCCATTAAAAATGGATGTGATGAGAATCCTACTGGAAAAAAAAATATTGGAGAAATTCAATAACGCCTTGAAAATACACCTTGATCTCATCATTATTCTGTGACACAAGTATGACAACTTCTAACCATATCAGCTCCCAAGTTGGTTACTGCTACCTCCTCACAGAAGGCTACGGGTCTCATACCACAGCTGTTCAGAGTACACCATTGTATTCCTTATCCATGTCAGTGCAAATGCCAGTTGCCCATGTCACCTGGCAATGAAGGTTGCTTGGATTAACTGTGTTCAGAAGACCTACAAGAACACCCAAGCTGTCACCCTCAGGAAGAGTCCCACTTGCCCATACCCACTTCTCAGCCAACTACAGAAAGAAAATTGATTATTGTAAGTATCCCATTGCTGACCCTCAACTTTCAGTCTTTATGTCTTCTTGAAACTACTGCTGCAGGTAGACTGAGGCAGGCAACATACATGTATTTTTGCTTTCCCTTCCAGCCAACAGGATGAAATATTTTAGTTTCCCAACAAATCCCAAAATGCTGCACAACACATAGCACCCACTAGTGGCTTGGTCGAACTGCTGATGTTGGGCTCCAAGCACATATGCTGAAATTTATGCAATCTGTGCTCTGTTATTTGCAGTGCTGGGTATGAAAGAAAGAGGCAGGCACCAGAACTGCTGGGCCTCTTCAACAGAATTCGTGACAGACTGAAAGGATTAATGGAATATGTAGGGAAGAAACTGCTTATTACCATGCAAGGAGCATCCAGAGCCTACAGGGAATGCTTGGGTTTTAACAGATACCTGCTTTGGGGTTTATTAAGTTCGTTGTGTACTTCAAGCAAAGAAAGCAATGCAGGAGGCATGACCAGTGTGCTTAATTTCTCACTTTCATTTAAAGTGTTACTGAGGAGTAGACCCTGCTGAGGACTACATATATTTCTGAAAATTCAGCTTAGATTTTGATACATCTCATAGTCCATTGCTTTGCTACCTCACAGACTGAAATGAATGTTACTTCAAATCCAAGTCAAACCAATTTCTCCCAACCTCCCTCTGTGGAAAGGAGGGGGACCGACACCCACTTTTAGAACTTAAAACGTGTGAGGACTTATAACTGAAAATATGTACAGGAGTGGTTGATGCAAAACCAATATGCAATGAAAAGGCATAAACTATATTGTGCTATTTTTATCTTCTTCCTATTTCTCATGAGTCAAGCAAGTGCAAGTACTACTGCTGTAACCATTCCCCATGTATTTGTGCTTAGGACACTGCAGACATCATTTTGATTAAACTCCTGTCCATTAACCTACCAGGGACAGACATTTCCTGGTAAGCACACAACTACTAAAGCTCATTCAGCATCAGGGTCGCCATCTGCAGCTTCACCCACTTTCCCTGAGACTCTGTCTTGTTCTACAGCCTTCAGCCAATGTAAGAGATCAAAACCACTGTGAACTTACCCCCAAAGATTTGGGGATGGACCAAGTACAAATGCTTAACTGGCTTAGGTCAGTCTAATCTAATTCTAACATTCAGCACAGAATACATATGACACCTGGGAATCTAAGACAACTTGCTGTACACATACTCCCTGCTGGCTATATGTTGACAGTTGAGATCAGTGGCAAGAACAGACCAAAATCCCACAAAGTCACTTCATTATTAACAGTTACCTATTCTGCAGCGATATATGTGTGCCTTCCAGCAATATATGTGTGCTTTCCTAATGCCTTCAGAGCTATGTTAATTTCCTGGTGCATAAGGTTTCTTTAGCATTCATTTAACAAATACAGATTTGGCTCTGAACATGAAGATTCAGATAGCCTTAAACTCTGGAAAAGCTGGCACCCCATTATAGCCCCTTTCTGGTTTTATCCTGCTTCCAGTTATCACTGGTCACCTTTATCATTGTATGAATGTAATTATTAAATTGATATTTTATGAAAGAAAAAGGTTGTTCCTGTGACAGGCTTACATTTCTGTGTGCTGTGGTTTATATGAGTAGTAGCAGCCCTGACAAAGAGCATGTGACCTGATTTCCCAGATGTCTGTAAATGTACTTGCTGTTGAATTTTAAATCTGACTGAATTCAAAGCTCTTCATATAAAACACAATTCAAGTTAACTTTTATCTCCATCTTTTTCCCTTTCTGTCTCTCAGCAGCTGTTCTTCTTTTATTATTTCATGTGCTATATTCAATATGCAAAGTTTCCTTGTTTGTTAGAGTGCATTACACTTTCTAATGCATCTGTCATGCTGAAAAACAGGAAAGTAGCATAAAGCCTCTCNAAAAAACAAAAAAAAACAAACCAGAAATTCGCCTCTGAGCACCTAGAGAGCTTAAAAAAAAGGTTCTTCAGCTTCATGAAAGTTTAAAAATTAAAATACTGGTGAATTTAATGCTTGGAAATGACAATGATTGGTCCTGGGAATTTTCCTTAAAAGGATGATTTGGGAGCTAAGACACAGATAGGAGACCTGGATTCTGTTCTACATCTATCAACAGCTTACTGGTTAAGCTCTCAGGCTATGCCAGCCCTGGAGGTAGGTAGAAAAATAATTCACATCCTCATCTGAACCAATGCAGGGACCTATAGGAGTGGGGGTTTTAGATACAACATCTAGACCTGCTTTTACCCTTCCTTTTGTTAATGCTGCCAAAACTGAGCCAAAGACATACAGCTCAGTCCTGCCTCAGAAGTCTTTCCTCACTAAAGCTTCCTGGATTATAAGACACTGGAGCTTTGTGGTTAAGTTTCTCTGGAGCAGAAAGATCACAACGGTTGGATCTGGGTATTTCTTCGCAGCAGTCGAGATTATGAGACAGTAGAAGAAACCTGGCCTGGGCTGTGCAAAATTAGCTCAGGCTAATTCACCCTCCCCAAAGTCCCAGCAGCTGAAGATCACTCCTGCGGAATTCCAGATGGACACTGCACCCCTCCTTATGGAGTCCATCCGTATCTCCACAGCGTGAGGCACAGCACTGAACAGCTTTCAAAACTGTGCACACTGTAGGGTATTATTAGTAATAAATAAAATCAAACAACAGAATTAATGGGCATTTAAATAAACATTAGAAATATCACTAGTTACTGGGGCACATATGAACTACATCTCTATGAGTATGTTTATAACAGGTGCATAATAAAAGGACAGTGCACTTAATATTTTTATGCATTTTTGTAAAAAGTTAGGCTCAATCTAATCAACAGAGCTAAATGTATGCATTTTGGAAATGGCTGTAGCTTATTTCCAAAAGCATGTGGTCATAAAAAAGTTCTCATCCCTGACCAATCTTCTGGCAGGTTTTGCTGGTGATTTCTAATTTCAACAAAGTTTCATGGGGGCAAAATTCCTTACAGCTCCCTGCCTGGCACCTGAGTCAGAGCTGGAGTGTGTCTCCAGCAGCTGGCCAGGCAATGTGTTTAAAAAGTTCAGCCCATATTCTTTCATGATGAATTTTCAATGGTCCGCTCTTCATTTTGGAGCAGAACAATACAAGATCTAACACTATCCTCCACGAAACAGAATAATCTTGTTCTATTCACCACTTCTTCAAGTCCAAATAACCCCCCAGTTTTCCATATTAAGCGGGATTTTTGGTCATCAACAACTGAAATGGAGCCATCAGGCAAGATTACAACACAGATGTTGTCTGACTTCATTCAAAGTTCAGTGTTGAACTACATGTATGTACCTACAGTGAGCTGTAACTCTGGCCATCCTCTGCAGCCTGGTCTGGCCCAGCAAACATTAATCCCTTCCTAATTGGGTCACTGAGGGCTGTGTTTTAACTCATTCATGCAGCTCCCTTCTTTTAAAAGCTCAGAGCATTCTTGTCTCTAGACCCAGTGACAGCACATTCCCAGCAGGACCTGCTGGAAACTGTCTGTTCATGGGCCAAAAGCCCAAAGCAAAATTTAAACATATTGCAACATTTTGGGCAAAAAATATGAACTTGATACTCAACCTGTAGCTTATATGTGTTTTGTTTCCAGGCTATTTGGTCTTTCTGAATGCTATCTTAATGTTTTGCAAATACTATTTCTTTCCCAATCTATCTGCATGCTAACGTTTTCAGGCAATCTGAAACCACAGTTTGAAATGGTATTTAAGTGCCTAAAATCCTTTAAAACTTCTAATTGCCTTTTAAATACAGGTCTGATTGACTCAGAACTAGATCTACAATCAGAAATTATGAGCTAAACATGTTTTTAATTTTAACTTTACAGCCACATAGCCAACATTACATAAATTATGTACCGCTGAGAGATTGCAGTTAAGATTGGGTTTCAGAAAGGAAACTGAGCTAGAAAATACCCATTTAAAAATACCTCCAAAAATATGATGGAACTATTAAAAAAAAAGAGACTTAGAAAGGTATTAATTAAACTTCACTGCTCAAAAGCACAAAGGATCTTGATCTGCACTGCAGGGAAAGTGCATATTCACTTGGTAGGAAGATCAGATCCTTCAGATTACTCTTTTCTTTCACGCACATTGGATCTATTTAAAGTGTCCTGCCCTTAATCTACCAAATATTTAATTATTCATATGAGAGTAACCATTTCAACAGGAGTGGTTTAGCAAACTCCAAGTTAATGGCCACGAGTGGCCTGATACGAGTCACTCCAGACAAGGTAATAGCTCAATTCCCTGTCCCCTTCTCTTTGGGTGACTTCTCTGCTCAGATATTATTAATAGGTCTGCGTGCCTCCCAAACCAGGTCTGCCTTGATACACTGCTGAGGGAGAACAAAATTACCTAAACCAGCCCACAGCAGTCTGCCAGCTCAGTCTAAAGTGAAACTTAAGTGCTTCAGAACATTGCAATCATAACCATTCACTTGGTCCCACGGGTGCTTCTGCCTCCTGATCCACCAGACAGACAAAGCTGAGACGGAAACATCTTGGAAAACACCTCACCCTACACCAGCCTTGATGTGACTGCAGATCACAACATGGTCCTCTGTTGTGATCCTGAAGTTTTCCTTTTTTTTCGTAACTGTATAAGCGAAAACCCCCTAGACTTCAGTCCCTGGGACACATCAGCACCAAGAGCAGCCAAGAGCGTAGAGATGAATATCCATACTTGATCCATACCTCCTAACATTTCTGAGACTTTTTAGGCTCCTGAAAAGCTGCTGTCATTACTGTACAAACATTCAGTTTGCAGCTGAATTCCAGCAGTTCAGAGGTCATAATGGAATCACTAAAAATAATAGATCAGAGCAAAAAAAGTGATGCCTGATCCACAATTTCACTGGTTCTTCCATATCTATTAGTTCTTTGTGGCAAATAGTTTATCTGTTAATGTCCCAAACATATCAGCTCTATGCCTGAGAAGACTGGTAAGCAATAAATAAAATGCAAGAGTAAAACAGTAGAAAGAATAAATGTGGATTTCTTTCAAAGTTCCTCAGTGCTATGAGTCAATTATTATTAAGGTTCTTTAGAAATTTCTCTGCCCGAATTAAGGTGCAAATGAAACCATATGCCAGTGACAATAATATGGGTTTTATTGTATAGTATGGTATGAGAGAGAGAGAAGGAAGGAAAGGAGAAAGAAAGGAGTAGAAAGGGGGGGGGGGACAGAAAGAGAGTGACAGGGACAGAATAAGGAAAATATCACCATTCCATGGATCCCAATGATGTTCCGTTGATCCTCTCCAGGGGGGCTTCTCGGTGGTGAAGGTCCCCCGAAAAGCATAGAGTCCGGTGGGTTTATATACCCTCAAGCGAGGTAGCAATGTCCAGGCGTGTCCCCCTGGGGGAGGGGGGCAGTCTCTTACAGCAGACTCTGGATCTGTTCCATCACGTGCAGCCCTGTGGTGCAAGCCTCTCACGTGAAAGTCCCGTGGATGTGGCCTGTGGGGTTGGGGGTGCCACGGCTGGGCGAGTTTGTGTAAGGGAGGATGCGTGTTCACTGCCCCTGAGCAGAGGTTACACCAAAAACCTCCTCCCCCCACCATCTCGTTTCAGGGGGGAGTCTGTGTAAACCTGGCTTCTGTGGGCTGTGGTGTCCCCCATCCCAAACGCAGCCAGGGAAGATCCTTAGCACGGCTGCTGGGTTTGGCTCACATTCTCTTCTTTGTTTACTTGTTTGTTTTTCTCCGGGCCTGAGGCTGATGAAAGAATGGGTTTTCCCTTTATCTAATGTCAGTAGTTTGACTTACAGTCCAAAGTTCTTCAAGGAGTTTTCTGTGGTTGTAGCTTCTTTAAAACTTTATATTAATGTTTGAGGCATGACCTATTTTCAGTCTCTGACACTCAGCAACTGGACATACACAGAAAGAATAAATCATATATTTCTGTATGCTTGTAGGAGTACAGAAATTCAGAGTTTGGTGTGAAGAATGGGAAGAAAGGCTGCAGGAGGAGAGAAGCAGGAGAACTCTTTTAGAGGTAGGAAGGGCTAAAATCTTATTTCAGGCATCTGTCTAGGAAGTGATCAGCAGATGGAAGGCTCACAACATCTGGCATTTAAAGAGAAAGCTGATATTTAACAGGATGTCCTCTGTCTTTCAAAATACTGATTTTTGAAAATGAACAGCTATTAAAGAGCACATACATACATACAAAGAAAAATCTCAAAAGCAAGCTAGCCACAGTGCTGGGTCGTAGCACATCATGCAGCTGTCTCCAATGTGGTTACCATCTGTCCCAAGGGTAGATTTAAACCTGACAGACTAGAAATTAAGGAACCGTTGTCCTCAGCTGATCAGGTCATACCATTTTCATGATTCAACCTAACCTGAAAGTCCATCCGCAGTTCTCGGGGGCCATGGTCAAAATATGTGTTATGTAAAGCTGAAAGGTGCACTGGCCACAAACACATCCTGCCTCCTGTCCCAACATAAAGACCAGGGCAGGAATGGGGCTCATGCTGCTGCTTCTCTGCAGTGCTCCAGAGCCTGTGTTTCCTGCCTTTCCCCCATGAGACAGTAGCAGAACAGGACTGCAAAGAGCTATTTTGCAGGAAAAGATGTGTGTGATGCAGTTCATAGCTCATCTGTGCTTACAAGACTCCTGTAGGCTGGCTGTTCTCCTGGAAGTATTAGGTATTTAGATACATCAAATAAGTATTTACCAGATCAAGAGCCAGAAAAAAAGGTCAGGTTTATCTATTCTCACAGAAAGTTACATATTTCTATATATAAGTATTTCTTGGATGTCAATGATTTTATAATGTAGAGAAGTATTTCTGAGAAAGTATCTCTTTTAACAGAAAATAATCTGATTTCTCCAGTTTCCAAACGAACCAAACTCTTCATACACTCAAGCCTGTTAAATCAGCTGTGACTATGACTAAAACTGTCGTTGTGTTCTCAAAAACAAGGTTCTAATGATCTATGCTGCTATCTTGGAAATGAATTATAAATACCTTTTAAAACAGAATAGTGACACTTTAGTTTTCCATAGCAACTTTCAAATCAAGTGTTGCCTTCACATGTCAAGTCAAGTGTGGCCAAAAACACCACATATAGATTAAGGTGGATATTAAAGAAGGAGCAATATCCCAAAAAGGCCCTCTTTCAGAAAGGGAATTTCTTTTCCTGCTCCATTTCTTAATCTGAAGTATACCCTTCTTCCAAATTGAAAAAACATGTGCATGGAAAAAATGTAACAGGAAACTTGGAGGAGGGAGCTGCAACAGGAGGTCATCACTAAAAAATTCTAAGTTTAGAGCTGAAGAAGGCCAGGAAGTGTCATTCACTCTTTACGCCCTGGTAACAAACCTAGACTTGGGTTGGAAAAATCTCCGTCATAAACAAATTTCAATACGTGCCCAGAATGAAAGTTAAATAAAACCCAGGCCACGTAGCTAAAACTGTAAATCAAATCCCAAGCAATGATGCCCCAAAAGAGTCAACAACCTTAGTCCAGATAAAAGCCAGCTTAATTTGTTAAGTCTGAGTGCTATTCAGTTGTCCTAAATTCCATCTCAGCCCCTGAGCCTAGTATAGCCAAGGGAAACACCAAGTACAAAGACTCATAAGCAATTTTGGCCGTGATTATAAGTCCTAGATGATAAAGGGCTTTTCCCTTCCAAATTTTTTTCCTCTGAGTTAAAACTACCTTACCCCAAGCCCCTACCAAGAAGTTAAATTTCTCTGCATGAAAAGGCATGATTAAGAAAGAAGAGGATGGACAATCTCATCCCTCAAGGTCTCAGGCTTTCCTTGCAAAACAAAGGAAATAAATCCTTGCAGATGGTGTACAAAAGGGAGATGTGTAGTGTACAGTGTACAAAAGCCAGCGATGTGCAGTTCACTGGAGCAGTGGGTACTGTGCATTCACAAGTTACAAGTCCATATTCCCTGAAGAACTGTATGATGAGGAGGACATGGACATGAGCCAGCTGAACTGTTTCTTTTCATGTAGCAACTTATCGTATATGTAATTTCTTTCACTTAAAAATCTTTCTTTGAAAAATGATGTGGAACTAACACAGCAGCTACAGAACACTGCTGCTGCCTGCCTGGTTCTCTACACAGACCACTCTGGAAAGCAACTGAGGAGACTGGATAGATTCCTCTTCTACAATTGTCAGGATCTGCCCATGCAAATGGCTGATTACTAGGAGTGGGCCAGTATTAAGGATGGCTTTTGAAGATGACTCCATAAGCTACAAAATCTCACTGCTGCAGCTAAACAAGCCATTTGTAAAATCCTGGACAAAGAATTTCTTTTGGATTTTTTTCAAAGTTCTTTAGCAACTGGACATACACAGAGCTGCTTGCACTGAAAATGCATGATTTCCTTCTATGCATTACATGACTCAGTTCTCTAATTCAGATGCCAGACAATTTATTCTAATTTCTTACCTATTTTTACAGGATCAAACCTGACATAATCTTCAGGTTCATTAACATGACCACATGTTCTGCTCTCTCCCTTCTCTCTTAATGACCTGATGCTGTGAATAGGCCGTTGTTCTGACACTACAGGGTGTGAATGACACGTTAGCATTCAAAGTTAGTGCAAGAACTGGTTGTTTGGCATCCCTGAATTTATGTCCATCTGTCAAAGTGGTTTTGTTCCCACTCAAACAGTCATATGTTGGTGGCAAGAGACAGGACAGGCACCAGGTGTAAGTTCAGAGTAGATGCAGCAAGAGTGTTAAAAGGAAAAAAAAAGAAGGAAAAAAAAGAAAAAAGTGTTGCTTTGCAAGTAGCTGCTTCAGATAGCAAGTAATCAAAACATATGGAGATTACACTCAGATTTCTTGACACTTTGAAGCATTATGCCATAAACAAATGCTTTTATCCTTAAAATGTTTCATTGCAGGGAATTTACATTTGAAAAGCCTAATTAAGGGACAATATTGTCCCCCACAGAAAATAAGCAACCTCCACAAATTCAGTGGATATCCTTTGAAGTATGATAAGACTTCATTTTATTAGTGGAAGGCTGGTGTTTCTTGTTCCTTCAAATAAGCTACAGGCACTCAAACAGGCATAAACCTGGTAGAGTTGTCCCATGAAGAAAAGAAAAGGCAAGATTTGCATTTTAGGAACACCATTTTCTTTATTCTGATCACAGCAAAAAAACCAAAAAAGGTTTACTACTTCAACAGTCAGAAAATTGAGATTTGTCTAAAACTGTGAGCCACATGTATAGCTTAAGGGCATGGACATGTGTTAGATATTCAGTAGCTTGTGCAAGGATGTTTAGTCTAGTAGAAAGCACCCAAATCTCTGACAGGAGACTCCAATTTTTCTCCCTCTGTAGTTGAGTAAGAAAATCTTCCTACCACATCTGACTTCCAGGAGGACAGACCTCTAATGAGAGAAGGGTCACCTCATAAACATGCTGAGACAAGGTGAAGAATCAAAAAGGCAGTGAGATGGGGGAACAAAAATTGGGAAATGTGAGAACAGCACCCTCTCATCATACCTTGGTACACTGAAAAGAGAAGGTGCTTTTTGGTGCCAAAATGACACAGGAATTCAAAATGTTATCAGGTATTTTGGCTCCCACAGCTGGACCACTCATGATGGATAACTTCTCATATTTCTGCATGTAAAACTGATGTGCAGCCCAGACATCCCTCAAGAGGTCTGGGGGCACAGGCCCAACGAGACTGGGTGTCTTCACTGAGACATCCCTCAACGACAATCTGTCCCAGCTAGCAGATATTACTGGTACTTTGGAGGACATATATCAAGGTCCTGTGTCCTGCAATAAACTGACCTAGCACTCTTCAATAAAAAATTTGGGGGAAAGAGAAAAGGAGTATTGGAGGAGTATCCTCTTTGATGGAAGGGTGGTGAGTGAGTGTGAAAGCATCACTTAGTCATCAGACTATATTCTCAGTTTGGCAGATCGAGATAGAAAATATCAGATTTGCAAGACAGCTTTGTGTATAAGTAGGTACCGGGCATTAAAAAAAAAAAAAACAAACCTCATGCTAAAGCTGTAGGGAAAAATGTAACAAGTAAACATCTTTCTCCCCACATCAAGGTGTTGGGGTTTTAAGAGTTCTCTTTCTACTTTCTTTTTCTTTTGAAAGAATTTTTCCCCACACATGTACATTGCTGAAGGGGAGTCATTGCCAAGGTACTTGAGGGAGAAAAAGGACTTCGCTGGGGAGGAGCCCCGGCCGACTGGCCCCTTTNCCGCGTGGTGCCCGAGCTCGCTCCAGAGCGCCCCCTGCAGGCGCGGGGGAACCATCGCACCCGCCCTGCTCACCGGGAGCCGCCAGCGCCCCTGCCGGCTGTGAGCGTCACTGCACCGAAGGGGAAAGGGCCTGAGAGTCGAGAGAGGCTGTCACTGGGTTACTGGTTCTGTCTGTTATCACTGCCATAGTTATTGTTGTCTGTTTGCCTTGTTATACATATATATATATAAGTAAAGAACTGTTATTCCTATTCCTCATACCTTTGCCTGAAAGCCCCTTAATTTCAAAGTTATAATAATCTGAAGGGAAGGGGGTTGCATTTTCCATTCCAAGGGAGGTTCCTGACTTCCGTACGGACACCTGTCTTTTAAAACCAAGACACAAGGTAACTTGTAAGTTAATGAGCCAGAAACAGATGTTTCGTATCTTACTTTTAGCATCAGCAGCTCCCTAAAATGATTCCTGAGTTTTGTCATCTTTGGTGTTCTGCTCAAAGCCAACCATTTAGAGATAGAAAGAGTTCTGACAGCTCTATGCTACCTGGTGTTTCCAGGTATGCTTTCTTGCCTGCAATTAAAACATTATGCTTTATACCCTTGTGATTGAAAAGGACAACATTTTTTTCTTAGCATCCAAATAGTTAATATATTCAGACTTTTATGACATTTTAGGATATTACTAAAGAAAACAGGAAATTAAAAGAAATGCAAATAAAATAGAATAATCCCATAATGTTGGAATAATCCTATAATGCCCCCTTTTTATTCCCATGATGCTCAGATGGTGAGAGTTGCTAAACCCTTTCAGTAATGTTAA
Organism: Aleadryas rufinucha; assembly: GCA_013397815.1. Taxonomy (NCBI): domain Eukaryota; kingdom Metazoa; phylum Chordata; class Aves; order Passeriformes; genus Aleadryas; species Aleadryas rufinucha. Next base: position 26,733 of record VZTH01013923.1, on the reverse strand, counting down.
CACAAATTAAAATCATATTAAGGTGCAATTCCCAACTGTAGCTCCCACATTAATTTAAGAAAAATGTGGGCAGACTACTCTGATATTTATTGGAAATTGAAAGACACAGAGAGAGAGAGAGGGCAGAGAATGTAATTGCTTCACAGTAAGTGGAAGCATTTCTGGATGAAATAGTACTAGCAGTACTTATTAAATTTCATAACAGGATGTTCTCGGCTCAAATATCCTCTTTAGTCCTTGATTTTATAATTGAAACTGACATAGAAAAGCCACTATGAAACCAGACAAATATAAAAGTCTTACTTATTTTAAATTGTTTTTTCCCCTCTAGCATTGCTGCCCCAGACTATGGACTCCTGAGGTTCGAGTGTGCTGCTACGTATCTCACTTCATGCACCAGGGGAAGCCAATTTTACCCTTCCAGATTCCTTCATTACCAGTTCTTAAACCAGCTCTGCAATTTGATTGTAGTTATCTTCTGAGTCTCTGTCCACTTTTCCCTGGTCCCAGTCCCTGTCCTCCAATAAAAACCTTTCCATCCTCTGAGTTTTCAGAGCAGATTAAACAGTCACCTCTGCCAACTTGGCAGATCAATTAACTAATAAACTGGCATACAATTCTCAGCTTTGTCATAAAACCCTCACAAAGAGAGGCTGAGAGTTGGACAGACCCTTTGTCTTTTATTGACCTTGTTCCCCTTCGAGAATCCTCAGGTGTAAGCACCAGGTGTTCCCACTTTCTCTCCAGGACAGCATAAAGAAGTTAGGAAGGGCTGAAGTCTTGATTTCCTCAAGCAACCCAGCACTATCCCTTGCTTTGGATATGCCAATATTTCCTGTGCCCCCTCCAAACTGTCTCCTTGCCCAGACATACTGTTAATGATTGTTCCCAGGGCTACCTAAGCCTTTAAAACGCTGGTAACTTATTACGGGGTAACAATGTCCCTTTTGCTAAGGAATCCCTCCAACATAAAAGTTCTACCTTGCCATAAATTAATCCTTGTATTTCACACAACATATTTGTAGGCAACCACACAATGCATACTTCATGACTAATACATATGACTCATGGATTAAGATCAGACAGACAGGCAAACTTCAGGGTGAGAAGAGGTTTGGAATGACAGTTGTCTACACAGGAAACAGGATCTGATAATCGGCCTGCCATGATTTACAACAAACATTGCTGTGACCATCTGCACTGCGCCATTAGAGTTTTTTGGGGTGTTTGCATTCCTTTTTCCTATGTTGCCAATCTTTCACCTACTTTGCTCTCATTTATATTACTTCTTGTGAAGCCTTTCTCATGCTGAATGAATCTACCTAAAAAAAAGGAAAATTTTAAAAATGCAGACCAGAAAACACATCGATACTTAGCCAGAAGATTAGTAACACATTTTGACATATTGCCATGAACAATATAAATACATATCCAAACAAGGATTCTTTTCAGTATCTCCCACATGTGCATTTTAAATAAATACATACATAAATATAGACATATATATATGTAGACATGCAGAATCAAAACCTGTTGTGTAGTGAGATGAAGTAAAGACTATCTTTTCCTATATCAACAAGTAAGCACAACCCAGGCATCCATTTCTTAGGCATTCAAAACAAATGGCTATAATATTTTGCCCCACTGCTCCTCTCTGACTCCACCTGCAGTGCTGCATCCAGCTCTAGGATCCTAAGCAGAGAAAATATACAGACCTGTTGAAACAGGTCCAGAGGATGGCGAGAACAAATTATCAGAGGAATGGAGCATCTCTCCTGTGGGAAAAGGCTGAGAAAGTAGGGAGTGTTAAACTTGGGGAAGAGAAGGCACCAGGGAGATGATATTGTGCCTGTCAATACTTAAAAAGGGCTGAGAGGGATCAATCTGATTTTTATTTATGCCTCAACATATGTTATATTCTTCTAAGGGCTATACATGTGCTGGTAACCCTGTCCCCAAGGAGGCTTCGCCTGGCAGCCAATCAGGGCAGAGAAAGCTTTCACAATCAGACTGCAAGTGACTTCCCCCTACCCACTGGCCAGTGGGACAAATGCCCGGATGCCCGGGAAGAATGCCCACGAACTTGGGCTGGGGGAGGAACCTTAACACATAAAAGCAATTAACTGCAACATAACGGGGGCCATTTGCTTTTGGGTTTTCTGGAGGGAGTGGGGGGCTCGCTTGTAGGGCCAGCTCAGCCCCCGCACCTCCCTTCGTTTTTTCTTCCCTGTGGTCCTGCTTTCTTGCCTGTGCCTGCTTCACCCTGCTTTGCCATTCCTGCAAACCAGTTTGTCACTGCGAAGCCCTCGTACTCCACTGCCTCCCCGATGGGGCGGGTGCCACCACAGCCAGCCGCTTCCACCAGGTTTGCCGGCCGCAGCTGCTGCCGCTTGTACCCAGCTGTGATCACTGCCACTGCTGTGTTTCCTGTGCTGCCCGCCACACCAACTTGCTATAGCACTAGCCCGTAGCAACTAGCCTGTTGCCGCCACTTGTACCCAGCCATGACCGCCACCGCCACCGTGTTGCACCAGCAATGAGCCCGCGGCACCCAACTTGCAGCCGCTGCTGTCCACAGCCACATCCCGACTCTGAAAATTTGCAGCTGCTCCAGGAACATGCCTGTGTCAGGAAAATAAATCCACAAACACCAGAGGTTTATGTCCAAAAAGGAGACAGAGGAGTCTGTCTGAATGGGGCATTCCCCTGGCGTCTTTCAAATTGTTAGAGGACGCGGCCTCCTTTTTATCCGAATTTCCCGGCCACATTTCCCTCTCTCTTTCCCCGTTGGCTGAGGTACTTGAGAGGTACAGACTTTCTGAATCGCCTAATACAGACCCCCTTCTAATGTATGCCCCCCTTCCTTTTTCTTTTCTTATGGAATTTACAGTTCTTCCCATTGCTTCTTTAGTCCCTCAGTATCTCTCTTTACCTATCACCAGACCCACATTTTGTTTGTAAAGACAAATCCCTCTCACTCCTTTCATCAGTGGAATTCCTCCTATTGTCTCTTTCACTTCTCAGTATCTAACTCTTACCTATCAGCAGACCCACAGTTTGTAAAGGCAAATCTATCTCATTTCTTTCACCTGTAACCGCAGCAGCCTGTTCTCCGTCAACAGAGGAGACACGCAGCTTGCTGCTATTTGAAAATCGTGCACAGCCCACCATGGGAGCTATAGAGCACGCAAGCTCCGTCTCCCGAGCTGATGCCGACAAAGCACTCAAAATTCCTTGTGGTAACTCTGTCCCTGTCTTCTGTTTCTTTCCCTCTCTCTCTCTCTCTCTTCTTTTCCCGTCTCTGCTCTCCTTTCTATCCCCCTTTATCAAAAAATAGTTCTCAGATATAATATTGCCGCATTTGCGCTTTATTTCCACCCAAGAAATCTATCAAAAGAATCCCCCCCAACTCCCTTTACGTAGCAGAACTGGACTAAGGCTTATAACAAAGATGGAGCCTGTAATGATTAGACAAGGGCTAATGGCTTTAAACTACAAGATGCTAGGTCCAGACTGGACATAAAGAAAAATTTTTTTATGATGAAGGCAGTGAAACACTGGAACAGGTTGCCCAGAGAGGTAGTAGATGCCCTGTCCCTCAAAGTGTTTAAGGTCAGGTTGGACAGGGCTGAGAGCAACCTGATGTAATCAGAGGTGTTCCTGCTTGTTGCAGGAGGGTTGGATTAGCTGACCTGTAAAGGTCCCTTCCAACCCATACTATTCTGTGATTCTGATTCCAAGCCCTACTGGCTCTGGGAGTTCAGCTTCCAACTCTCAAAGATATCTGGCTGCCAAGAGCCAGAGTGAAGAAGGAGCTGGAAAGAGCCTCAGTGCAGACTCCCTTCCCCTTCAGAGAAACTTTCAAGCTGAAGGTCTTGCCCTTCACCCCTGCCATTGTCAGCTCTCATACCTCCTTAATCCTGACCTTTGCCCACTGACTTGACTTTCTGGCTCATGCTCCAGGACCATGAACTTGCTGGGCAATTGCTGAACCGAGGCTAATCCAAGTCACTGTGTCTGAGTGTTATCTTGGTTCTGATTAAATTCCAGGCTTCTTGTTAATGTCATAATGGCCAGAGGTCACACTCAGCACACAGCTCACCTGCCCTTTTGGAGCTGCCAGCTGTCATTGATACCCCACATTATATCACAGGTTTCTGACAAAAAATTTGTTTCTTTTAAGTAGCAGCTGGTCCTCAGATCTGTCCAGGATCCTGAACACAGAGAGCTCTGCATTGCCATTGCCAGCAGCAATGGCATTCTGGGCAATCCCACAATTAGCTGGCAAACAAGCATGTCTTTTTGAGAAGCTCTCACTTGCTTTGTGTCCACTCCCCTCATTGCTTGTCCTTGGGAAGAATTGAGACTATCATATGTTTTGGAGCATACCCAGAACCTTAGTTTTATTCCTGGCTCTCTTCTGTTAAAAGTTTAAAAGAGAGGTTAATACTATAGCCCTTGCATATGTTGTTAGCAGAAGCTCCTTCAGTGAGAATATAGAGATCACAGGTGTTTGGCAGCAAGTGCTTGTTCTCTTGTGTCCACTCAAGAAGACATAACAGCAACACATATCAAGCCTATTGATTGCAAATGCCAGCTCTGGGACTCCCATGGAAAAGCGTCTCAGCTCCCAACAGGTCAGAAGGAACATTATACAGCTGGAAGTCAATCATGAGTCAAGTGATTCATAGACAAGTAAAAGGGGCTTCTTTGTTACGTTTTTCCTCCTGTGGTAGGCTGAACCTAAGTTGATGGACAGATCTTTTAACCAGTAGTGCTTTTCGAAATTTCCATATTTCAGCCTGTGGAGACACAGGAAGTTCCCTTTTATTTGGTTTGGAGCCTCCCATGGGGAGGCGGGGAAAGATGGGCCCCAGGACTCTGTTTCTCGGAGCGGCCTTGGGTCTCCCCTCCCCCGGTGCCAGGGCACAGCCCCGGGTGCCTGCGGGAGAGCCCCTCAGAGCCCTGGGCAGCTGAGGAACAACCATAATTGCTGCAATAGCCGAAACCACCTGGCCTGGCTTCTGAGGACAGGCGAACTCCCTCCCCCCCCCACCACCAGGCCCGCGGAGATCCGCGGGAGCTGATGGAGCTGAGAAACAAACATTGAGCAGCCAGCAGCATAAAAAGGAGCGAGGCATTCTCCACCGTAAAGCCTAAACAACGAAGACCACTCTTCATCATGGCGCCTTCAAGGTCAGAGAGAAAGAGAAAGTGAGTAAAGCTGAGATGGCAGTGGAGAAGAAAGAGGGCGGAGTTGAGCTTGCAGCTCGAAAGCTTAAAACTGCTTTCTGCAGACTGTGGTAGGAACTGTAATATCCCAAACTGTTTTTCTCTTTAATCCATTTAAAGACATGGGGGGATGAAAAATTCTGAATGCAGCCTATATGAGAAAACAAAGATGACCGCGCCAGCTTACCCAGAAGCTGTGAGAGGTTGTGAGAGACTTGTAAAAAATTTCTGTGATGAAGAAAGTTTTTGTTTTCAGGCTGGAATTTGTCCATTCTTACACTGGAGACCCTATGTGTGGCCCATGGTGAAGAGACTGTGATTTCCTCCCATGGGAAAGATATTTTTCCTGGCAGCAGATTTTTCCAGGCGGAACTGTTGGCTGGTGCAGTTTGGGAACCACGAGAAGCAAAAGAGACCTCTGTTTCCTTAAATAGTAGAGAGACTTTTAAGAACTGTAAATGCTGACCAAGAAACATGTTTTGTTATCCTTTGTGCTGGTTGGGAAGGTAAAGAGGGAGGGGGGTGCTGGAGAAAAGGGAGGTTTGCTTTAATTTCTTAATATTTCTTTTTTTTCTTTTAGTTCTATTAATAAACTTTTTCATATTCTTTAAGTTTTGAGCCTGCTTTGCATTCCTCCAAATCTCCTATCTCACAAAAGATAAGAAATGCAAATGAAACCACTACACCTCTCTTGAAACAAAATGATGTTTTGTGGATGGAGAGATAAAGAAGCCTCTACAGAACTCCTTGTGGATGCCTTCCACAGAATTCTAATGTATGCTAAGTTGAACCATTAATATTCATAAATCAATGTTACTGCCAAAAGAAATAATTTTGACAACAAATTTAGCTTACTGCATTCTAAGCTATTAAATCTCTACAGGATTTTGAAGCTCAGAAACTTCTTTTAAGCTCTAGCTGAATCCAGAAAACAAAACTATCTTTTAACTTTAATGAACTTCCATTGTTCTATCTTCCTTGCTCTTTTTCCAGAAAAACTAATCGTATGGATTCAGCTTCTCAATTTCTCCAACTCACTATGAGTTTGAAGAGGTCAGCCACTACTGAAGCCATCAGAGAATATCCTTAGATGGTCCTTTAATATTTCAAAAGTATTTAAACAGATTTTTGTCAGACAGACAACATAATTACTTTTAGAATATACTGTTTTGTTCACTGCACTTCATTTTTTGTATTTTTTTTACTAGTAGAAACGTCTTGAATTAGGTCATCATCAGCTTTAGCCTAAGCCAGCATATATTTATTTTTACTTTTATCTATTGAATTGTCTTTTGAGGCTACTTTGTTTTGTCCAGATATCACTGTGATTTATTAGGCTGCTGTTCAAACCTTAGCAGAAGACACCATAAAAAATCATAACATAAGTCACGTGGTGGATTCCCTATATCCCAATCACCCAATTCTATTCAATAATATAAGAGCAATCCACCTGTGAAGAAGCCATACTTCAGTTTTCTCTAAGGAAAAACCCCAGTCAGTAAAACTGCATGCTGTTTGTCATACTGAAGGAAGAGGGAAAACAAAAAGGTAGCAGAGTTACCTAGTACAGCTGATGCCTCAAATCACGCTGGATAAATTCTTCCTTTCACTGGACATTTATACTTTAAAAAAAAAAATTTCCTTAGATGGAAACATAATTGCAGAGCTATGGCAAGTTGCATTTCATGGTTATGAAAGTCTGTTAAAATGTGCCTAAATTCAATCCTTGCATGTGGCTTTCTTTAGAATTACATAGTGGGAGAGCTCTTTTCCAAAAATCTGAATATATTTAAAAGAAAATCCTAGCTGCTACTTCTTACACAAAAACAATCTCAAAATAACCTGATGTCCAAACAGTTTGATGGCTAAGACAGAATTTGAAGACGAACAACTTTGGAGCACAACACATCCTGGAAACTAGAGATCCTTTATTTGTGTTCATCATCTGTATCAGATTTGCTGGAGTGGCAGGCCACAGGAATGTGGCCTTGAGTCAAAGCAGCCTCACTGACATAGCAACATTTCTGTAATTGATCTGGCTGTGAAACTAAACTGGAATGCCACTGATCTATTTTCTTTGTAGGCTTACAAATCAGGATGATCAGATTCCATGCTAGTTCATTGCCTAATTTGATTTTCAACCAAATTGCAATTTGTAACCAAGGATTGTGGAGAACATCACAGGTATGTTTGTGGCAGAGGTTCATGCTGCTGCGAACTCATGTGTTGCCTGTTGTATAAAACAAACATAAAATAAGTATTGCTAGGTTGTGCTAAGAATACTTTAAAAACAAATTGTGAATAGTCATCATAAAGCTTTGAATGTGTAAATATGCATTTGTTCACTTCTTTATACCATAATTTCCAACAGCAGAGCAGCTCTTAGAAAGCTGCTATGACTCCTTGTCACAAATACAGCTGGTTTTCCTAGACAATTCATACTACTTCTGTGTGCTAGGCATAAGTTTCAACATCGTGCCAAGATTTACAGAGGGAAAGGTGTGTGGGCTAAAGATGCACTGCAGATTTTTGTGCTTTGACTGCTTCTGTCTAGTTTTCTTTTACAAATCAACCACTGTATCTCCAGAGCGCAACATAGCACCATGTGACAAATCCCGCAGTATTCCTCAGCAACCCTGTGCTGCACAGTACAGTGCAGTATATTGCAGAGTATTAAATTGGGCCACAGAAAATACCTGCATTAGGATAGCATTGCATACAGGGTCAGCCAGTCCTGCTTCACCAGATGAGTCATGATCTAAAGCAGCACTGTGCAGACCTGGACGTATTATCCCAGGTGCTGGAGCTATGGCAGGGCTGGAGTGCACTTCCCCTTTCGGGTAGGACTGACAGAACCTCTCCCAGTTCCATGTCACACTGCCTTGCCGACAGCATCCTTTCAAAGTAGGATATGTATAGCACACTGGTTAATTTATTATGCTAGTCTATCCTGTTCTTTCAATAAAAAAGGTTGGGAAGCACCATATCTAGCAAAACCCTCAAGGGTGATTGTCTCAGTTTGGACACAAGTTTACGAGAAAACATTCTGGAATGAGTGTTTCCTCTAAAAGGATTCAAACAACCCCTTTTTGCCAATAGGAAATGAATACTAGTGGGTGAAAGTGAAAAGATAAACAAACAACAACAACAGCAGCAACAAACAGAACCAGAAACCCAGTGCCAGCCTCTCTCGGCCACAGGCCCTTTCCCCTTCAGTGCAGTTACACTCACAGCCGGCAGGGGCGCTGGTGGCTCCCAGCCGGGCAGAGTGGGTGCGATGATTCCCCCGCGCCTGCAGGGGGCACTGTGGCGCGAGTTCAGCCACCTCTCCGCTGACAATGGCTGTTGTGGCAGCTGAGCCAGCAACGGTGGAAGCCGAGGAGCCAAAGAGTTCTGATGCAGGAGAGGCCCGTTGGTGGGCCAGCTCCAAAGTCTGAGATCACCCCCTTACTCAGAGTGAAGCCTCCCCTATCAGGCTTTGTGTTTCTAGGCAGATTTGGTCTGTTTGGTTGGCCCATTGCCATATGCCCCTGTTACCACTTAAAAGGTTGTAACCCCGTGTACCCTCCGCCCCTGTACCCTCAAACCATTGGTTACTGGTGCTCTGCCTGCCCCCTCTCTGCTCCTCTATATAAGTTTGTCATGGCCCTCAGTTTGGCCTTCTTCATCTACTGGATCCCTTTGTTGTGGTGCAATAAACCCTTCAGAATTCTACATGAGGAACCCTCCTGACTCTTTGTCTCTGGTAACGCATGAGCTATCCAGCTTAGTGTGAGTGCATGCTTTCGTGCCTCCATTGGCACGGGTGTGTAAGTTGGCCAGCTAGCATGCTCTATGGCCCCACTGGGGTGATCCCTTGCCAGGGATGCTTTCAGAATAACGTAGTGACATCACCACCAACCGAACCATACAGCATTAAATGGCAACTCAAGCGACAGGGAAAGAGAGGAGGAGGCTCCCTTTCCAAAACTCATGGGGAGCAGCTGGTCTCAGTGCCACTCCAGGTGGCAAGCAGGACTGTAGCAGTAGCCTCGGAGCAGCAGGCTGGAACAGCAGAGGTGAGCAGAACCCAGGGGCGGCAAGTCAAAAGTGTAGCGCTAACCCCGAAGTGGTGGCAGGAAGCAGAAGCAGCGGGGGTCCTGGTGGATGAGCGGTGCTGAGCTAAAGTGTAGCACTAACCACAAAGCGGTGGCAGAAAATAGCGGGGCTGTCAGAGACTGAAAAGTTCATGCCTCAAACATTGATATAAGTTTTGTTCATGACAAAGAAGTTGCAACCGAAGAAGCCTTCCTGAAGACTGGAACCTTGAACTGAAGGGAAACCTATTGTTCAGGCATCTCAGGCTGAGGGAAAGGTATGCATCCACAAAGGCCAGAGCCACCAGCTGCACTGAGTCTGGGGTGGGGGAGGAGAGCACAGCTCACAGAAGCCAGGTTTACACAGACTTCCCCAACCGAGGGAGGAGGAGGTTTTGGGTGTGTGGCTTCACCTCTGGTCAGAGGCAATAAACATCCATCCTCCACTACACAAACTGGCCCAGCTGTGGAACCCCCAACCCCACAGGCCACATCCACAGGACTTTCATGTGAGATGCAACAGACTCAGAGTCTGCTGTAAGAGACTGCCCCCCTCCCCCAGGGGGACATGCCTGGACATTGCTACCTGGCTTGAGGGTATATAAACCCACCGGACTCTGCGCTTTTTGGGGGGACCTTCACTGTCAAGAAGACCAGCTGGAGAGGATCAACAGAACATCGTTGGGATCCATGGATTGGTGATATTTTCCTTATTCTGTCCCTGTCACTCTCTTTCTGTCCCCCCCACCTATTTTCTACTCCTTTCTTTCTACTTTCCTTCCTTCTCTCTCTCTCTCTCATACCATGCTATACAATAAAACCCATACTATTGTCACTGGCATATGGTCTTGTTTGCACCTTAGTTCAGGCAGAGAAATTTCTAAAGAACCTTAATAACAATTGAATTGTAACAGGGGCTGGTCAGGGAACTGCTCCTTTGCACAACTCAGTGGCGACAGCTGGACCCGAGGTTGGGCTGCCACGCAGAGGGATCAGCCCAGCAGGGAGGGCTCCCAGGTCTCAGCACGGCACACACCGGCTCTGGGCTCCCAAGCGGCAGAGGAGCAGAGAAGCAAGCCAGCAGATCCTGGTCACAGTGCCGAAGGAAAAAGAAGCTAAGGGAAACAAAAAAAGGACAAAAACCACAGGGCAACAGGACCCCAGGTCAGACCCACTGTGCTGCGTGGCAGCTGTGTTGATCACCCCACCAGAAGGAAGAGCAGCCCCTGGCCCCCACCTCCCGCAGGATCCCAGGCCGCCCTTTGTCCATCACGATATTCCCGAGCTGGGGTAGGGTGCAGGGGCAGTGGTACTTCCGGACACAAAACAAAAACAAAATGGTTATGGGATACGAACCATCCCCAAGACAGTGAGGGAAAAGAGGAGGGAAAAGAGAAGTAAATAAGGCAAAAGTATCTTCAGCTAACAGAACTGTAATGTGATATGTGAGCTACAGTACAAGTGCCAATAGAGTGGCTACGTTTCATGCTGTATATATATCTAGATTATTTATTTTGTTGCAATGAACTCCTACAACCAAATATGATAGAATCATAGAAAGTCTTGGGTTGGAAGGGATCATCCAGTTCTAACACCCGGCCATGGACAGCGAACCCTCCACTAGAGCAGGTTGTTCAGAGTCCCATCCCACTTATATGTGCATCTATCTATAGTATGCTCCCCAGAAATTAAATGTTCGGTACTCAAATGGTGCTGCGTATAAAAGCCAAGACTTGTAAAAACATAGACGTTTAGCATTATTTAAGAATAATTTACCGTATGACCTTCACTCTCTTTCTGATTGCACTGTTAATTTTAATGTAAATGCTTACTTGTATTCTGAAAAAGACATTTCAATATTTGTGTTGTTTATAGCTGGAGTAGGGAAAGAGTTTATGGAAAGTAATTTGTTCAATTTAATTCTTAAGAATGTGCCATACTCATCATTAAATTCATTTCATATTAAAAATTATTGCTGAAAAAAATGTTAGTATATAATTCTTGGTTTATAATACATTTCTGAACACTTCATTGCAGAGAACTCAGATTCTACAGTCTAAAATTATGTGCAGATCACATGCCATAAATTCTGTCTCTGATTTACATAAGAAATTCAGTAATTATCCAAGCATTTTTCTGGGCAAATGTATCAGAACACATACATAAAGTGACTGTAAGAGTACTCACATACTGTCACCCTTAATGAGAGCAGAAAGACTCCATCCATATATTTAGATAAAGGAATGTGATTCCACAAATTAAGTGGTCCAGAATAATTTTTTGGGGATAAAAGAGAGGGGCAAGAGTTTTTACAGGATTCACTTGGTGTCTAATCCTTCCTTCTGCCCTCAAGTGATAGTGATTTCAAAAAACACATGAGCTAGAAAAAAATATACCCCTAACAAGGACCAAATTCCTACAGACACACACACTATGTAAAAGTATAGCTGAAAATTATGTCTGTAGGAAACTTTTAGACTAAAAGTGCATTAAATTCATAGAAGGTTTTTCCCAATTAGTACGGCCCACATGGGAGGATTTGCCAGAACAAAAATAGACATCTACATTGCGAAAGTCTAGGTCTAAGATGCTTTCACTAGGATGCATCATACTCCATGGAGATGAGTGGCATTGACGCCTAAAGGGTTTTTTTAGTTTTTAATATATTTTTCATGTATTTGTAGCCTTGTAGATTTTTAATATATTGTTATATGGTTTCTAGGACTTCTCCTGCCCTTTTGCACAATAAGCTAACCCTTACTAACATATTCTTGAAATTCTGTTTGGTCTTATTCTTAAGAAGAGAATTTCTGACAAGGACATCTTGTTTTCCACCAGAACTTAAAAGGCATAACAAGAAATGGGGCAAAGAAGTCCCTGGACCATCTCCAAGGGGCTGACCCAAGGGTCGGTTACTGGGGGCAACTGATCTCCTATTGGATGCACCTGCTAGATATACTATTTAATTAACCTCATAAAAATTGTAGAAATCCTTTATCACATGCACACAGAGCCATATTTGTGCATCTGACAGCTTTCATTAAAGAGTTGATTTTTATTTTACCACTTTAACACTGTTGCAAGTTCTGTCTTTTGATTTCAGGCAACAGTATTACAAAGGACTACACATCTAACCTAAAGTGAGATGCACATAAAGCTAGTCAGGTGATTTATGTCCATTAGATATAAGCACATAAATTGCAGACATTGTAGATAAGATGAATCCTATCCCATATTAATAAGGAAACTTGTAACTGTGAAAGCCCCGCTACTAAGTATCCTTCAGCAAGTACAAACACATTTCTTGGATCATTTTATGGGTTCTGCTTGCCCACAAATAGAAACCTGCATGCCAGAGAAAAATACATTTTTGTAACATTTTCAGATGGACTAAAAAGGAAGAAAGCTTCAGATTTTTCTGAGAGATAAATAAACTTAATTAGAATTCAGAGGAAGTCTTTTTAACTTCTTTCTTATTAAGTGATAGAAACTTCTCCATTTATGGAAAAAGCGTACATCTTCTAATGTAAAAAAATATGGAAACAAGATGGTTTGGCGTACATTTCTTAACTCTGTTTCATCAAGCTTCTATTCTTTGTGTAANCTTTTAGTGAGGTAAGGTGTAAAAATAGGGTCCCCTGTGCAAACGTAAGGTGTAAAAATAGGTCCCTGTGCTTGCTCCAGCGAGCAAGCTCCACTCATGGTTGGAGGAAAGCAGTAGAAGGCAGAAGCCTGCAGTGATGGTGGATTCTCTCCACAGCGATTGCAGCTTCCTTCCCCTCTGAACGCCAAGAGCACAAGTGGCCTAGGGGCCCTGCCCAACCCCTCTTCCCAGGTAAAGGGGCCAGCTAGCTGGGCTCCTCCCCGTAGCGAAGTCCTTTGTTTCTCTCAAGTACCTTGGCAATGGCTCCCCCTCAGGAATGTACATGTATGGGGAAAAATTCTTCAAAAAAAAAAGAAAAATAAAAAGAGAACTCTTAAAACCCCAACAGTACTCAAGTTGGTACATGAGCAAATCTTACAAAAATAATGACTATCATTAAACTGCTCCTTTAAACAGTTGGTTCAAGTGGAATATCATGGTTCTCTAGTCTGCAAGATAAGCACTTGGCAAGTGTTGCTTCGCTATTTGATATGTTTCCCTTCCTTTAAATCCTAAAGAATCCCATGACTTGAATAATAAGCAGCTTTACATTTTAAACTCAATGAGCAGAGATACTGAAGCAAAGGAGAAATCTATCATTGAAAGAATAAACATCTCTATTGATGCTTCATTGTTGAAAGGCTTTCTTGAATAAAACCAAAATATTTTCTTGCTTTGAGACACAAATGGATTTCCAAATCTCACAGTGGTGAGGACAAAAAATGAGTTCAAGTCCAAGGAGCATGGAGTACCTCTGTAAAAGGAAACCCCGTCAACAAAGGATATTCTCTTTCAAAGTATTGTCACAATGAAAATTAAAAGACTCTGGCATTTTTACCCATATGAATTCACATCTAAGTCAGTCCACAAATACCTTCATTGCATACTTCAATAAAAGGATACAAGGAGCTTATGAGCAAATAGTAGATTATGCTGTTGATTAAATAAAGTGCTACAGTTTGGGATTGAAGATAGGTTGCTTTCAGCACTTGCTTCAGCACTAGAATCACAGAGTGCTTTGGGTTGCAAGAGATCTCAGAGCTCATCTTGTTCCAACCCCCCTGAACACTTCCAGGGATGGGGCATCCACAGCTTCTCTGAGCAACATGTTCCAATGTCTCACCACCCTCACAGGGAAGAATTTCTGCCAACTATCCAATCTAAACCTGCCCTCTTCAGTTTGATGCTATTCCCCCTTGTCCTGTCACTACATGCTCCTGTAAAAAGTCCCTCTCCAAATGTCTTGAAGCCCCTTTAGGTACTGGAAGGTGTTATCAGGTCTTCCCAGAGCCTGTTTTCATAGGAGAGATGTTCCAGTCCTCTGATTATCTAAAGAAAACAATAGAAAAATTGAGAGTAGACCTAAAGAACATTTGCACAGCAACTCTACAGAGTGAGAAAAGACTCCAAATGAGTCAACTTTAACAGCAATCTCACATTTCAGTTACTTTCCTTTACTTGCACAGTGCAGAATCACTGTAACTATAATTGTTTGCATACATTTACATGACTGAGCAAGAGCTAGAGAGAAAGATTCCAATTTCATCCATTTCTTAGCAAAGAATGATCGTATGGTCATTTATGATCGTACTGTCATTGATTTACACCTGTAAATAGAGACATGAACTGCCCGGAAACCCAACAAACCAGCACACACAAACATACACAAGAAAACAAACCTACTAAGGTAACAATAGTTCACAAACAAATCTTGAAGACAGATTATTCTTTTGTAGCTAAAGGGAACATTTATGACTCACTATGAAGCAAAAAGGGTTTCTCAGTTTTCCATAGTCTCCACTGCATCAGTCACTGAACATTTTCTGTAAAAATAATTCCTCCCTTTCTCAAATTCGGTGCAGTCTTTGTTTGCAAAATATCAGTTTTTTAGAGAAATAGTCAGAAAATGTTGTGCTTGAAAAACATTAGTTCTAAACTAAAAGGCTGCCTGGCTGCCTCTTTTTCCCAGTTCTCCTTTACAGCCTTGGCTTTCTGGCTATATAACTGCACCAAAGCCAGTGACATAAAGGTAACAATCTCAGGGTCCTTATTTAGGCTTTAACTGCCTTTTAAAGTAAAGAGTAGCAGTACAAGGTCTGGTAGGAAGTATTGCTTATGGTGAAGATTCCAAAGGCTTTGACTTGTTATTAAAATCTAAAATTAAAATCTTCACCTTGTAAGCAACTTTACCCAGGAGGAAAACCATATTTACTTTTAGATGTGTTTATAAGCTGGTTATGCATGAATGGAGGACTTTTCTATTTACAATGACTTCTCCATAGGTATTGTCAATGCACATGTAACAAACTCATTAAAGTTGTACTGAAGTGTGAGTGCAGGACTAAATATCTGTATTTTGTACTTGAAGAAAAAAGGTTATTGAATATCTTGAAGATCACTGAAACATTGTTCAGCTTGAAAAACTGGAAGAACAGTAGGAAGGACTTTATATATCCTTTATACATATCTTTCATATGCATAGCAGGACATATGAGTGTATTGCAAGGAGCACTGTGTGCTTAGCATTTGGATACGGAAGTGGTGCAAGGTAACCATCATTCACCACCCAAGTAAACCACTTGGAGAACTAGCTTTAATCCAGTACTGGTATCATATAAGCATCAAAGAAATGATTTATTATTCTTTCTTTGGGTTTCACTCATATAAATTTTAGAGGTCTTTTGTTATGTATAACCAACTCATGTAACTCATCTCCTGCACAGGTAAGTAAACCCATTCTCTAAAGCAGGAAAACGTCCCAAGTTTCTCTGAATTTGAAAGGCATTGCTTTTACAGAGTTTTACTTAAACACATTCACCACAGTTCCTTCTTCCCCAGCAGGTAATTTCTCAGAAGGATTTGGCTGACTTAATTTGTCTCACCTTTGATTCTAGAGAAGATCAGCTCTAGAGTGTTTATCCACCAGTTATAACACAAAGACCATTATCCAGTCTCTGCATGATAGTTAGCCCAACTTCTAAGAGGCCTCAACTGCTTTCCTTCTTAAAGAAGAAGCCAAATATTGTGATAAGAGTTTAGAAAAATATCTTAATTAAATCTTGGGAAGTACAGAATACCCAGGAGACCAGAAATGCATGATAAGATCAAAATCGAGTCTACACAAAAGAGAAATTGCTAAAATTGCTGAGAATTGCAATTCAAAAGATGAAATACTTGTAAAAGAGAAAGAGTTCATGCTTTCCTTCTGTGTAAACATTTGTTTTTATGAATCTGCTGACACAGTACTGTATAAGTTCAAACATTTCAACAAAGTTAAAACGTTGTTTTTAGCATTGTGCATACACAAGACCAAAAAAATCACATATTCTTCAATGCTGTGTTCAACTGTGTAAATTACACAGATTTAGGGAATACAGGTAGTGGAAGCTCTTCTTTTCCTAATAGATTAAGGTTTCAGAAAATGTAGGAAAAATGGATTATATAAGGTGTGCATTTCTCCTTGCTAGCTAAACCCAATCTATTGTGAAATTGCAGCATTTTAAAAATAAGTAAGAAATCTCTTATAATCACTGAATAAATGCAGGGGTTTAATATTGAGTATTAATGTCTATTCCTTTTCTTTATGACCTAAAGACAGTACAATTCAAGGCACTACTTCATTACAGCTACACAGTAAAATGAATCTTGTTAATGAGAATTTGCTTGAACCCTATTCTGATTCATATATTGAGATAAAAGTGCTTCCCTGAAAGATTACCTTGCAGTAAGTATTCATTCTCCTGAAACATAAATTCTGCAAATTATTTTCAGATGGGCTAAAATGTAGCTCAATCAGCAAAGAATGAGAAATTCAAATAATGGAAAGGAGGGATGATTAAAAAAAAAAAAAGTGGGCCTTGCAAATTTGCAAATAATACAATCACAGGGAATCTCCCTGGTACTGCCTGTTCATAGTCTTGATTGTCTTAGCAAGATTATACCCTTGAAGTGATACTTGTGAGCTTGAAGAGAGAATAAGGCATCTCCATGGCAGCTACTAAGACAGAACTTTTACATATAAAAAGAGAATAAGGATCTTTTACTAGGTAAGTATATCCTTGTCTAGGGTAGAAAGGCACAGCAATCAACACCAAAGAGTCAGCTTTGAACATGACAGACAATGAAGGAAGCTGCAACACCACTCGAGTTTTTATGAGTTTCCCAAACTGCAATTTACTCCAAAGAAAACACCATCTGCAAATGGTGAGCAAGGCACTGGTTTAAGCACAGTCAAATTAGGTAGGCACTTTGCCAGGGTGAATCATCTGTACTGTTTTTTGTTAGGATAGGACTGAATTTCTTCATAGTAGCTCTTATGGTGCTCTGTGTTGGATTTGTGACCAAAACAGCACTGATAACACAGGGATTTTTTAGCTATTGCTGAGCAGTACTTGTATAGTGTCAAGGCCTTTTCTGCTTCTTTCCTCCCTTTTGCCCTTCCCATTTTCTCCAACATCCTGCTGTGGGGGAAAGAGAGTAAGTCCCTGGGTGGGGCTTAGCTCTCTACCAGGTTTAAACTACAGAATCATCTTAGCTCAAAGTTGATCAGATGACTGGTAATAATTTTAAACAAAAGGCTAATACAAATAGAATACTTTCAGTGCATCACCTCTAGAGTGATTCAAAAAAAGTTAATGCCTTCTATCAAATATTATCAACTTGTATGGCTATTGTATCCAATCCAGAGCAATATGAACAGGAAGAAACACCTGAGAAGAGTATAAAACACAAGACAAAGGATGCTGATTGCAAAAGTAAAAGAGGAGGGAAAAATAATTTTAAAAATCGGCCATGATGGTAGTATGAAATGTGACCTCAGAAGTGGCTTGTGTTGTACCAGGGTCTGTCCAAACTTTGCAGAAGAATTTTCCTACCCTACTTAAAATTATCCAATAATGAAGGGAACAAACAGGCAGAAGAAGCAAGTAAATATTGCAATTACACAGAGGCACAGGAAATTTTTGTTAGGCTAGTCATGAAAGCCAGATATGCAGATCAGCATGGTAATTTCTAACTTCTGAACAGGAAAAGAATAGAGCCTCTCCTCTGAGTACAAACACTACAATGTCAATGTTAATGACTATTTGCTGGTAGCAAAGCAACAGTGTTTCTGTTCCACACTATTACTTACCACATAATATTTCAAACTTTCTACTAAAAATGAGTTACAGATGTACATTCCCTATTTCCCAGACACAGTTCTCACTGGGTCTCATCTGCACCACCTGCAGATGCAAAGGATCTACAAAGAAGAAAAAATTCTTTTCAGACAGAAACACTGTCCTTAACACTTAAGAGACAGATAAACCAAGAAAATAACACTGGAATGTGAATCCAAGCAACTTCTTCGGAAAGCCTTTAGCTTCCAACAAACCTCTGATGAACTTTCTGATTTCTGCAGCCTTTGAGAGCCAGAGGATAAACCACGTAAATAAATGGTTGTGCTATCCACACCTACTGACTTTTCTAACTGTCCAACCTTTATTTATCATTTCACCCAATTTTGAATGACCATTCCTCTAACAAGAATTTTGGCTTCCAGAACTAAGGGATTGCTCCCAAGACTACCTGCAAGAAAAGGTCCTTACCACAAGCTAACCATTAAACCAAACCAGGAGTTTAGTAGCTGTCCTGATCCAAAACAATGACAAAGACCTTCTGAAAATCAGAGACAGCTGAGGGTTTGTACCCAAATATGTTCCCGGACATGTTCACTTCACTGGCACTAAATACGCTGTATTTCAGTACTGTCTGACTTGTCCAAGGAAGATACAGGACACTGTTTAAAATATAAGCAGGAAATTCTGTAAGAGGAGAGTAAGTGAATTATAATCATCAGGGTTTGTAGGGAAATAGGGAAATTCTTTCTTTTGAAGGAGGAAACAGACACAAAAAATTCTTGTAGCACATTCAGCCAAGCTTACTGAGGTGAGCATATGTTTTCCATACTCTTTCCTCAAAGCACATGGAGATCCGGCCAGCAAAGTTCTGAACTGATGTTTTGTTTAACTACTACTTTGCCATAAACTTACCTCATCAAAGCTTTTTATATTCACAGGAATAAGGTCAGGCCTTACTTGCTGATGTAAATCCAAAAAAGCATCACCGAAACCTATAGATACTGTTTGTGCATGCAAATCACATACATTCTTAATACCCACTTGTTTACCTAACTAAGGAATTTAAGTCCATACAAAGAAAGGGCAATTAAAAGCTCAAAAGGAAAAAATACATCACATATGTAAAATAAATTATGTAAGAGCTACATAAATTATTTGCAGAGTCAAGCTAGAATTAGGATTTAAATGGCCATTTAAATATATATATATATGAGATTTTTTTTTTTCTGTCTTTTGTGTACTATAAAAGATTTGAGAACAGTATGGCAATTGGGATTGCAGTTTTGGTCTTACAGCTATTAAAATATACAAGCAAAATTACTTGTGTAGCTATTATGGACATTCTTGGGGGAAGTTATTTGAATTTCCACATAGTCTGGCAACACATTTGAAATTGTTTTATTTAGAACTCATGTTTCATGAAATATAATTACAATTAAAAAGCTGTTTTGTATTTAATTTTGACCATTTGTAATTTTTGTTTAAAAGCTGGACATTGAAGTTAAAATAATAGAAAAATAGGATTATTTCAATTTATTGGGGATGGTATTATGATTACAACTTATTTTTGTTTCTGTAGCACTTTTTATTCCAGAATTGCAACATGTTAATTACAGCTTCTATTCAAAAAAGCCCTTGTCTCCAGGAAGGCTGCTTAGCACATGTTTAGTGAGATTTATGCATGAGCTTGAATTTATGTTCATTTTAATGTGATTTCCTGAACAGTGGTGTGACTTTAGCATGTAAGTAAGAGAGGTTTTTTGCTTTACAATTAACTAAACTTCACAGTGTCCCTGAGGTTTTCTCGACTCACATCTCTAATGAATTTTGCTCTACTGTAATTCAGAGAAATGAAATACAGACAGATCAAGACACACATTTTTCCTTAATTTGGGGCAGATTTCAGACCTGGGATTTTTTCAGACCTAGGATTTCTCTGAAAAAGATGACTTAACTGTGCAAAAGTGGGAACACAAAACCAAACCTGAGATTACTCATTTCCTGGTTCTTTCAGATTTGGCTCTAAAATTGCAGAAAATTAGCTTGCTGTAGGAACATTAGGTCTCTGGTCACAATGCCAATAGGAGTCATTACAGCTTCACAAAGTCAACAAACACCTAACAAGAATGCAAAACCTTTAAAGGACATAAAGAGATTTAAAACTATGCTCTATTCTGTCACTGTTACACATGCTTCAGGAGCTTCCCTTTAGTTATGAGTCCTGTGCACAGTGATTTAACCAAGTAACGTTTAAACGAGATGGTTCCATTCCCAGTACCAGGAACCCAGCAGACACAAACCTGATCTCCTCTAGAGGTGGACAAACACGTTAATCAAAGAATCATAGAACAGTTTGTATCAAAAGTACTTTTAAAGGCTATCTAGTCCAACCTCCCAACCATAAGCAGGAACATCTAGACCAGGTTGTTTAGACCCCCCAGCAATGAATCTGAGTCAACCTCCTAAATCGCAATCAAGATGGCATGGGAAAGATAAGATAGAATTGGGTTACAGTCTGTGGGACGAGCCTGCAAGAGCATGTGGCAGCACAAAGGAGTACATGGCAGCACAGAGAAACTTGTCTCTGCTGGACTCTGGGGGGAGGAGGTGTCACGTGGCAGACCCCTAGAGGAGCCTGCCAGAAGCTGACCCCATAGAAGGACATTCAGAAAGTGTGCTGCTGATGTGGCAACATGGGATAGGTCACATAGTGAGAATTGCCATATAAGGAAATACTATGCCTTAGAAAAGTGTATAAAACCAGCTTGTTCCTTTGAATAAACGATTCAGATTCCCTGCCGATCTGGGTCCGTGTTTCAATCACTGACGCAGCTCACGGTGAAGGTGATAAGAATCGTGCTGCACCTTGCCCGAACACCCCGCGTGAGTCTCGGCACTCCTGGATCCGCCAGTCTCCGTTGGGGGTCCTTGAAGGGGACACAAAAGTCACCACACAAGCACTCAAATCACCTGCAAAGTGGAAGCACACACACACACACACAAGCTTTAAAAATCCAAAGCATCGACCAAGGGCGAAGGAGATGAGAGGGGCCTTCTGTGTGGGTTTCCAAAGATTTAATCCAGGAAGGGTCCAGGGATGAAAGGCAAAACCAAACAGAAGGTTCAAGGGTTTTATAGGGGGTGTGACAACCAATCAGAAGAGAGCAAGGGGGCAGAGAGGGCGCAGAATGACAGCTAATAAACCAATGGGAGAGGAGAGGGGAGAGAGAAGGGGACATGAGGCATTGAACAGGGGAGAATTTTCTAGAAATCATGCATATTAAAACAGGGGGATACATATTCATGAATATATACATAAAACGGGGTGGAGGGCCAATGGGCCAACCAAAACCCAACAATTAAGATAAGGCTGCAAGGGCCTGTGGATGCTCACCATAACCCAAAGGGAGATGTTAAACCTCGGAGCCAGCCCACCACGCCTCGGCAGCCGCTCTGGGGCCCCGTGGCTCCTCAACCACTCTGGCGGCAGCCACAACCACCGCAACAAATCACCGACAAATGGTGCCCCGTGTGAGGAATTCATTATACACCTAACTGTACGTCTGTCGGTGAGCCTCGTGGGACTTTTAAGTGCTGTTGGAAGAAACAGGAAAGCTGGCCAGCAAATAATCCCTGCAGAACTGTAGGTGAGCCATGTAGAATATGGAGGCTGAAAAGAAGCCCAAGAGCTGCCAATTTACCTTGCTGCAGGACTGAGAATAGCAGCTGAGAACGATGGGGGATGGTGTATCACAGGAACAAAACGTCACAGAGACTTTGGAGAAACATGGCAGGAAAGCTGAATTTACAGGTTTGAACAGACTCTTGTTCTGGGCAAAAGACTGATTCAACTTTAGATAATACCAGGGTTTTTGACCCTCGAACACGAGATGCTTTAAGGAACGCATTGTGCGACTGAATTGCGCAAGGCGACATAGAGGCGCTCATGGCACATGCGGCACGCAGAGACTGGACGAAGAAAGACCCTTGTGCCACGGCAGCAGCCGTGCCGACCCGTTCTGCGCTGCCAGCAAATGACCATAAGTCTGTCAGGGCTGTGGGAGGAGAACCAGATGGTCTCTCACCCCCCGACCCGTTTGATCCTGGAGGGGAGCCAGACAGTATCATAGAAGAGCTTGCGCCACCCCACGCCATGAGGCACCAGCTGAAGCCGTGTCGCAGTGAGTGGCTGGAGCTGGGGGGACACTTCCTGGTAGTGTGTTCCTTCTCCATTTGCCCTCCGCGTGGTGGTGGCAGCAGACGCAGTGGGGGGGAGCGTGCGGAGCCGTGGCAGTGACAGCGAGTGCGTGGCACCGGCGAGCACATGACAGAGCCACATCACGCTTGTGAGCACCACGCCGGCAACACAGCGGATCTGGCGGGGCGAGCGCGGCTCTCTGCAAACAGGCCAGGGAGTCCGGCAGCACCAGCAAAGGCAGCACTGCATCCCCACTCCCCGCAGGGCTTGCCCAGAGAGGCACAGCCTCTGTCCCATATGCTGGCAGAGCCCTGCGAGCTGCTCCCACTGGAGCCAGCGTTCCATCTCCTGTGGAACTGCAGGCTAGGCACTCAGGACTTGTTATCTTTTGAAACCACTTAGAGAGTTAATGTTAATATAATTGTAATATCCAAAGCCTGAATTTATATACATTCTATGAAGGAAAATTAGCAAATGTAGGTATTTTTAAGTCATTTTTTGCTTCTGTTAAAAACTTTTTAGTTTCACTAAACTGTAAATTTTGACATGACTGTTTATTAGAAAAAATTAAAGTTAGCTGTGTAATTGTAGTATATTTCTAGATCCAGATAACATTAATACATAAAATCTTTATAAAGAGATTTAATTTAATTATTTACTGTTACTTATATGCATTGCTTTGATTATATTAATAAAAGTTTGCTTGTAGGTATTTTAAGAAAATCCTCTCAGTCAAGGCTTGAGGCTCTGGCCAAGCCCTAGCCCTGGCTGACTGGCGATTACCATCAGACCCAGGCATTTCTGCCGTAAAAGTGTAATAAAGTCACTTTGACTTGATGATCTGATCTTACAAAAGCTGGACCCTCTTTTGAGGTAAACTTGGAAACCTTATCCGGAAAAGGTTCTCCAGGTCCTCACTGTAAAATGGAACTCCACAAAGATTACAGACTCTGGGTAATGATGAAATATTTAAGCAGTTGAAGAT
This sequence comes from Aleadryas rufinucha, assembly GCA_013397815.1. Taxonomy (NCBI): domain Eukaryota; kingdom Metazoa; phylum Chordata; class Aves; order Passeriformes; genus Aleadryas; species Aleadryas rufinucha. Next base: position 3,479 of record VZTH01013923.1, on the reverse strand, counting down.
AATACCTTGCTTATTTTTGCTCGGTGAGTGCTTGTTGTTTTATTAGATGTATTATTTTACTGTACATAGTAAGAAAAGTGCATGTTCCTAAATTTGGTAGGTTGAAAAATGTTCGCGTTACAGTTGTTAAAACAAGGGGGGTGCAGAGATGGAGAGGTACCCTCTACAAAAGACTTACATGTTCTTAACTTTTTAAATCGTATTCAGAATGACCTAACCCCTGTCCAACGACAGTTTGGTAAATCACAAACTCACTGAAAAAGAGATAACCTAGGAGTGAGGACATGCTTGTGTTTCCACAGATTCCAGTCCACGATGGGCACCTGCAAGAGTGGTCTGACCAGCCTTGGTTACTCTAGGTTCATCCTCAGCTTGTGGGGAAGCTGAGGAAACAAAATGCATGGAGCTTATATAATTCAGGCCATGGGTCAAACATGTTCTAATGTTGAGAGTGGTTTTTTCATGATTCTTATTTGTATAAAACAAAAAAGGGGGAATTATGGGAAAGATAAGATAGAATTGTGTTACAGGCTGTGGGATGAGCCTGCAAGAGCATATGGCAGCACAAAGGAGTACATGGCAGCATAGAGAGGCTTGTCTCTGCCGGACCCTGTGGGGAGGAGGTGTCACATGGCAGACTCCTAGAGGAGCCTGCCAGAAGCTGACCCCATGGGACATTCAGAAAGTGTACTGATGATGTGGCAATATGGGATAGGTCACATAATGAGAATTGCCATATAAGGAAATACTATGCCTTAGAAAAGTGTATAAAACCAGCTTGTTCCTTTGAATAAACGATTCAGATTCCCTGCCGGTCTGGGTTTGTGTTTCAATCACCGACAAGATGGCACTTCTTTTCCTTTTTCAAAATGTAACTTGAAGACTGTTGCAGTAGATTGTAAGAAGGGTTGGATACTGAGCAAAGGGAATGAAAAATCCACTCTCCAGCACTTGGCCGGGTTGGTGATTGCCCAGCCCTCTAATTTATCAAGGCCTCTCTGCCCTTGAGGGTGCTGACAGCTCCTCACAATTTAGTGTCATCAGCAAATTTACCTTCGAGTCCTGCATCCAGGTTGTTAGAAGTTGTTGAAGAGCACAGGGTGGAGGATAGAGCCCTCTAACCCTGTTAGTGACCAGACACCAATCTGATGTCACCTCATTCCCTCTATGCATATGGAAGGTTTCTCAAAGGAAAATCAACTCTGTTGGAAAACTCCTGCTGGTGATAGGCAGAAAAAAAGTAATGTAATAGCAACCAACCCATTGTCATGTATGAGGGCACGGACTCTTGCTTCTTCCAAAAAGAATCAAGTTTATTGCCATCAAGCAAGGCCTTATATACTGTACAACTAGGTAAGGCTTTTATAGTGTGCTAAAACTACTCTGGCTAAAATTATACTTGTTAACATTCTTGTGAACTAAAACAAACACCCATTGGCAGCATACCACCTCCTGTGTTGCTGTCCATGTGTCGTCTTGACCAATCAGAACTCTGATCATGTGGTGTCCACACACAGATTACATAACTTGTTTTTAGTCTTCATGTCAGCTGTACATTTCCCAAAGTGCTTTTCGTGAACAGAATAGAACAGAAGTGAACAACGGCCCTTTATTCTACAAGACTTCTCTTGTCTCCTACAACCCATGGCACTTAAGCACTTTGAATCAATTATATTTGTACATCCACTTTTCAAACACACTGGAAAAGTGGTGATAATTCCTATTTTCTTGAGGATTAATAAACCCCATGACGTAGGAATCAGACAGAAGAGAGGAGAGGGATTTCTGACAAAGTCCACCAACAATTTCTTACTGATCTAACTGTTCTGAATACAAGCTCATCACCCAGTGCTAAGCATCAATACACACCGAGGTATTTCTACTTCTTATTCTAGTTTGCACAAAGGAGGGAGGCAGTTGGTAACCCACAAAACTTTATATTAACTCATCAAAACTTTACACTATTTATACGTGTCAACAGAGGCATAAGCATTCACTGGTTACAGACTGCATAACTTTTTCATTAGTTAATACTCAAACCCCTATTTGCTTATTGTATCTCTTGCTTCTAATGTTAATTAGTCATGTGAAGTTCTTTCCTTCATTTGAGTCAGGGGCTTATTTTTGTAGGTGGTCAACCAGTCAGTTGCCACAATCTCCCACTGCCATAATTATCTTTTCCCCAGTTACTGCTCAGTTCTGCTCACTTCATTCCTGGTGGCTCTCATCCAGACAGCCCATTAATCTTGAGATTCATTTCCCTATTTCATAAAACAAAGAATTAGCTAAGTAATTGCTTAATCAGCTCTGCCTAGCTATAACTACTGATTAACACCTAAAAAAAAAAAATTGCAAATTTTGATTCAAGTCTTGAGGGCTCAAACCTTGAGGGGCTTGTGTCATAGTTTGACACTGGTTAGGCGCCAAGCACATGAAATCTTATTTACTTCTGTTACATTTGAGCAGAGAAGGGGAAATTAAAACTTCATTTTCATAAGGTGAAATAAGGATTATTGAGGAAAATGGAAAAATTCAAGGCAAAACAGGTTCACACTTAAACAGGTACAGTATAAAGAGGATTTATAACAGAATTAAACTAACAGAATTAAAAGTAAAAAGAAATAATAGAAATTAAAGTAACTTTCAAACACCTTTCTCTCCCAGTACCTCCCTTTTTTCCACCAACCCGTGCAAGGGAAACAAACCATGGGGTTTTGGTCGGTGCTTCATTTCTTAAGAGTCTTTCTTTATGTTTAAGGAAAAGAGTTTCTTCTGCTATGCCATGCGATTCTTCCCAAGGGAGATAGCTCTCTATGAACTTCTTTAGCGTAGTTCAAACTTTCACAAAGCAATAGTATGCCCAGAAAATCTGCTGCAGTGAAGAAATATCCCTCCCATGAACCTTGCAGTCTCCCCACACTGCGAATCATGGGCCATAATAGCCATGGGGTTTAGTCTTTTAAGGATGAGCTACTCCAACCTGAAAGCAAAAGTTCTCTTCTTCAATCTCTAAAAGGCTTTCACAACATCCATGGGCTCTAGCATTGAGCACTTTTCCACGACCTGCGTGCGGATTTCTGCATCCCCCCAAGTACTTCATTTCATGAGTTATAGGGAAGACAAATTGCTGCTTCACACTGACCTTGAAGTCGCCATGTTAGCTTCATCTCACATGATCTCACTTTTCCTTTCTCTCTGACCTGGAAGAAAGTTGGTCTTGTCTGGGCTCTGCATCAGGGAAATACTTGCTGTATTTCTCATTGCCAGCTGCAAGGTGTCTTTTTCAATTCGGTGCAAGCCGTGCCAGCTGTGGGGAGGCCCCACCGGCTCCGCACAGGAGCCGCAGCTGCAGAGATTCGTGCCACGTGGTTCAGGCTGCATGGCTGCTATGGGCTGTTCTCAGCTGCTTGCAGCTCCGGGACGATTTTCTCCCAGTGGTGCAGCTCCACGCTGCCACGCTGGTGGGGGAGGATGGGTGG
>VZTH01013922.1:2693-42235 GCA_013397815.1 Aleadryas rufinucha | reverse complement strand
AGCTGTCCATCAGCTCAGGCTCAACCTACCACAGACAGAAAAAAAAGAAACCGTTTGGCTCAGACTGCAGGTAGAATTTATTCAGATTTCTACCTATTCAGGTAGAATTATATCAGATTTTTAGCATCATTATTACTATTATTATTATTATTTTATTAAAATTAGCACTTCCAGAGACATTGGAGAAGAGTTCTGATGGGCTGCCATATTGTTGAGGGTCCAAAAATACATTTTCACAAACCTCAACTTAGGTGTCATTTGTTTTTCTAGCATGCATAAAATGGAAAATAAGTTTTGACTGCATTTAAAAGAATAGGACAAACCAGACACTGACAGAGACAAAAACAAATTTTTTAAAAATGCGGGCACAGAGCTGACAAAGCGTCTAACTCCAGAAACATCTGAGAATAGAACAGGGAAATAAATGGAAAGAAGTAGAACACCACCTCAAACATTTCATTTTGTGTTTACTTGTACAGATTTATGGTAACTAAAGTTTGAGAGTCAAGGATGTTGGTTCAAAATTTCACTAGTCATCACACATTTTATTTGCATTACAAACAGTTTGAACTGCAGAAATAAACATAAATTATTAAACTTGATGTAACAACTTCATTTAAAATGTAGATTTAAATTGACAATATTCTTTCCCCTTAGTTGCAATTTAAGAGATTACTATAAATTTTTCCCCAAATTTAGTAATTTGTCTTGAATTTACAAATGTAATCCCTGACAGTACCACATCCTATTACATTATCCATCACTTATAATCAAAATTCGCTTTTCTGAGTTTTTTGCATATTTATAATTATTTCCCCACCCACTATGCTCTTCATCTTTAACCATGCAAATTTAATTTTGAAGAGGCGTCATTAAGGTGTTCTGATGAATTTTTTGTATTGCTACAGTAATCTAATTTGCCAGTATTCAGAAACTTCTTCAGCAGAAAGGCTTTTCCTTGATTCAATTCAGTACTACTATGTCAACTTTAATTTTTACTCTGCCTCTCAAATCTGGTAAGAAGAAAATTCTTTAATAACCCCAAGTACCTAGCTCATATTAATAAAACGTCTTCTCCTTCCCTGCAGGGACAGATTTAATATTTATTACTTCACTGACACTACCATGTGCAATAGGCATAATGTCCACTTTTTCTGAGCCACAACAGAGTTCAATAGCAGTTCAGAGAATTCCCTGTGTCACTTTACTATTACTAACATCACACTTCTTTTATTTGCATTACAAATAGTTTGAACTGTAAAAATTAATGCAGGATGAACATAAATGATTAAACTTGATGTAATAACTCTATTTAAAATGTAGATTGTAAATTGACAATATTCTTTCCCATCAGAAAGTCGCAGTTTAAGAGATTACTATGAAGTTTCCCCAAATTTAAGTCATTTGTCTTGAATTTACAAGTGTATCACTCAACAGCACCGAATCCTATTACATTATGGATTACTTCCAATAAAAATGAATTTTACTGAGCTTTCATTACATTTTCCAAACGAAATCATCTGGTTCAAATTTTTTATTCTGAGAATGCATCTCAGGATGAGGTTTTTTGAAGGGTTTCAGTGTTATGTCTGTACATGTTTGTATTTTCAGAAATCACGGCAAACAAACAAACAAACCTGAAAACCAAAACCAGACATTTTAAAAAGATCATGCTGAAGATTAATTTTTGAAACAGATTACTCACTACTAAAAACGATTTTCAATTTGGCATTGTCATGTTCTTTAACAAGCTATAAAAGTACACTCATTTTCATATTGTGGTGTTCTTTAAAGGGGTCATTGTGGGTTTGGTTTATTTTACTTTTTTTCTATTCCCACAAAAAACTTTCAATATCTGATTGAGTTACACTAATTGAAATTTATCATTAAAATAAGAAATGCTGTGTTGTTCTGCAAACATTCATTAAAATGGATTAAATCTCCAAATATTTTTATTTTTTCTTCTATAAGTATGCATCATGCCACCCCTGAGGCAAGCTTGGGTGCTATCTGGGAGAAAGTTAACTAGCACTAGTCAAGACCGTGTTAACAACTTAACAGTTTGGATGGTTGCAGACTAGTATTGTACCTGTGCCACAGGTCTGTGTCATCAGCTAATACAGATGTCACATATGGATGGCACAATATTGATGACACATCATTGTATAAAGATGTCTTGAAATATTTTGTATGAAGACATCTGATACAAACATAGAAGAGAGAAGAATTGGAATATAAGAGTGAAACACATGGTATGATTGGGAAGAAGAGAGAGAATATGTGTGAAGAAAAATGGAATCACACCAGGAAGAAATCTAAGAGCTAGTAAAGGGATGGAGGGCGAAACAGAGCACATACAGATTGGAGAATACACACCTAAAAGGAGAGGGTAAATAGAGTAAGAAAACCTGAGGCCTGCATTATGTTTTACAATTTTTCAATGAAGTTTCTATTTGTCTGCAAGAACATTTTTGCAAGTATTTCAGGATGTTTATTAAAACTTAGGAGAAAAAAGGAACAAGATGTTTCAAGGTGTTACAAAAGATTATCCTAGGTTTTCTCAACACTTGGTGGAAGAAAAAGGGTGCAGACAATCCGTGTCTTCTTAAGAGAGTTATCTGGGCTAATGGAATGTGCAGCACTGTCTAGAAATTCCATACCATATAGGATGCCAATTCCCAACCATTTAGGAAGCTTGGCAATCAGTCTTCGAAGTGGCTAAAATTTGATAAGATAAATCATGCCTATCAGGGTATGAACACAACACAGACACGCAAATAGGAATATTTCAGAATAGAGTATACAGGACATTTAAAATATTTACTTTTTCCTATTTCTACAAACCTTTCTCTCATTATATTACCTAAAACATAAAAAACAAATGGTTGTCTGAGTTCATTTTCTGAAGTCTTGTCACTTCAATAAATCTCCTTTTTAGGTGTAATATTTTTAACAAAAATTTATCTGGAAGCAGCTTGGACAAGTGTTTTCTCCCCTTTTGTGCAAAAAGTGAACAAAGTCCTGGCAGGAATTTTCTTCTCCAATTTGTCATCAGCATGTGTAAAACCTCTTCTTTAATAAGTTAAAACCAGAAAATTGGTTGTGCATCTCTTCTCCGTTTTGTCTCTAGCTCACTTCAGATGGCATGTTTGTTTCAGTCATGTTGGGAAAACACCCTTAAATCTGTTTTCAAAATTTAAACCCAAAGCTGCTATCTATGCTAAAACATACAGAAACTGTAGTGTCCCACAGTGCTGTTCCTTGCTGTACATTCAGATGATGGTCACACATCAGCAGTTTGAAGCCAGAGGAGTGTTTGTAATTCCTGTAGTATTTATCCTGCTATGGAGTGCCTGTCAGTTAATAGTAACCATAATCCTGACCTTGCTCCATTGCTTGTCAATAATTTTTCAGCTTTTTGCTTTCCAAAATGGATAAAGAATCTTACGCAGCATCAGGGAACGTAGTCTTCAAATGCAGATATTCAAGAAATATTTTACTATTTTTCTTTTAAAAGTAAGAGTAAAAAAGTAAAAAGTAAAAGAGGATCAAAAAGAACCCTTGAGAAGTTTAGCCAGAGACTGAGTAACAAGGTTACTATATAAAGCATTTAGTGAAGGGCATTTTTAAATTGTATTAAAGTTTTGGCTTGAAGTTGGTAAAAATGATGGATAATAATGTTTTACTTCTCTGCTGTTCAGGAAGAAAGACTTCACATGTATGATCTGCAAGTAAATAGAAAACTACTTTATTTTTAAACAAAACAACATATTCACATTACCTTGTGCCATTTTGGAGCAATGTGAGGAATCCAGCTCTTACAGTACTTTTCTTTCATTATTGAATACAGAGAGCAGCCACACTACTGGCTACCAGTTGATGCTTTCATAGTTAGTGAAATTAATTTAGGCGTTACTGTCCAAACTGTCGTGTATTCTCTTATACCCACAGAAATCCATTTCATTAATACTTCTGCTTTGTACCATTGTAGCAGCTGTGAAACTACAGTGCTTCAGTCTCTGATAATCTAGCTTTGCATTAATACTCTGGAGAAGAATATATTCTGAATCTCTATAGACCAATGGATTAAATAATCTGGTGACTTGAAGGTAGAAAAACACAAGCAAAGCCTTGGAATGTATCACGGCAAACAACAGAACTCATTTCTATTTTAAGAGCTCATTCTGCAAACTGCTGTTTAAGGACAGCAACATTATATTTTATTTTTCATTATTAAAAATGCTGAGACTTTAGTGACACTTGAGTGTTAGTTTATCCTTGTTTTATTTTCTCTTTTATTGAACTCACTAAAAGTTACTAAGCCAATCATGATTTTTCTTATGTTTTCTTGGGTTCACTTTAGCAATTTTGGTACCCAATTCTTTTCCATCAAAAACCTTCTCAGAATACATATGAACTTGTGAACAGAAAAAAAAAATAGATTCTTCTTGATCAATGCTTGGAGCTTCTCATAAAATGCTAAACCAGCTTGCACAAGAGCAATTTCTGCAGCCAGCTAGTTTTACACATAAGACTTCAGAACTTCAGTTTTGTAGTGCTAAATGGCGACACTGCAACAGGCAGTGGTCCATCCATCACACAGTGAACTTATTTAAACCATATTGCTCCTCTAAGACAAAGTTAACACCATCTTCTCTTTTCTCCACATTCACAAAAACAGTCCTTTACTCTTGTAGTTTTGTCAGATATTGTTTGCCCACAATAAATCCATATGAAACATTCCCAGTCACCTCCTTGTGTTTCAGTATTTTCTCTCTTCCTCATTATTTAGACCAGCTGTCATGTGCAGGTTCAGCCAAAAAATGGATATTTCTAAACTGTTCCCCAAAACGTCACTATTGTATTTTTTTACAGCCTTATGGGATAAAGTAAATCCATCAGTTTGTGTTAAATCTCTTGTACTTGTTTTTAAAATATCTTTATGCATATGATGAATCCCCCGCCACAAACCTCAAGACCCTACCTAATTAATGGACAATTTGAATAATAAGTAAAATATGTGAGAGAGACACTCACTTTCTATGAGACCAAAAAAATACTTTGGATACGTGATTAATTTTTGTCCAAATTATATTTGAATTTCTTATAATAAAAATATTAATCAGATCTGATAAAAACTTTAGAAACTCAGAGATATTACTGAGAACTGCTCTAGGAGTTAGGCATGTGGATTTGCTAATAAACTATGCACAAGACAGAGAAAAAAAGATAAAATAGTTAGAATTAAATTAAATTTTGCTCAGTTGCTTCATTCACAATTCTCTGTGCACAGTGAATGACTCTTGTGAAAATAAATGTATGATAATGCTATTAAATACATCATAGCAAATGTACATTAGGGACAAAAGTATGCTCAGGCATGTATAACTGATGTTCCTTGGTATTGCCACCTTGTTTACTTATGCAAGGTAAATTGCAGCACTCAAAACAAAAATAAAAGTAGCATTGCTAACTTTCTACTCACTATACTTTCTGCCTCTCATTTCTGCATTTTCTATTGGTCCCTATAATCCTATAATTGGATGCATAAACAGATTTCTGCAACTTATAGGGCCCTACTCACCAAGTTTCATAAAGGCAAAGAACAATAAAGAACATCAGGATTTCTGCCTGTCTTCCTCTGTATATTGCATGCCATGGAATTTGTCCTTTTAGTTGTCTAAAGCACATCTATTGGAAATAAATCCAGTTCTTGAGGCATCAAGCTATAATGAGGATCTAACAGTTTTCTTGGTATTTTATTGCAATTATTTATTATTATTGTTTTTTTTTAAAAAAATCATAATTTACCTCTCTGTTTCAGAATACTCAGTTTAAATTTCTGGTACTTATTTCCTCTTTCTTGAGAGATGTTATAACCCTTGCTATGTAGCGTTCTTTTACGAGTCAGGATATTTACATTCAGTCAGGATGTTATCTCTTAGTCTTCTGATAAAAGGTAGGTAGAGGTCACCACGATGTCCATTTTGGTAGATTTATCTCTCAAACATCTTTTTGCCACCTTTACAATTTGTAGCATCCTGAAATTTCTCTTAGAAAGTGAAATGCAGAATGTCCAAATTGCTATATCATGTAGCACAATGAATTTCAGAATTTTTGATGCACAATATAATTCAATGTGTTTATTTTCATATTATTATTTAATTTCTTTTAAAAAATATTTTTTTTCTCTGAAGATAATTTGATTTATAAACTAATTAACAAACAGAAAACTGTATTATTTCCATATCTGCACTTGCTACTCATTATGAGTCTGCTAGTTGAGTCACACTGCATATCACTAATTACTAGAATTGTGCTAATTTAAAATAAAGATGTAAAATGAGATGATGTTGACACTGATGCTAATTTTATTTCTGAAGGAGGTTTTAATATAATTTATTACTAACTTGGCAATAAATATACCTTGGACACTTATCAGAATCCTTCTTTAACTTCTTATTAAGCAAACAGTAGCAATATTTGCTGATGTATTTCTATCAGATGCAATGGGAATAGTTGTTTTGTGCTAATATAGAGTCCCTAGAAGCAGGAGAAGAAAGTCCAACAGATGGAGAAAATTGCTTTTTATTCTTCTATTTTAGGGTCTGTGGGTTAGAATTTGTTAGCTCACTGGAGTATAGAATAAATCTCTGTAGATAACTATTATTGGAGTGCTTTGTCACTGAGGGGTAAGAGCCAACACTGAAGAGCATTATTCTTGTGATGTTTTTACATATATAGTCCATTGGTAACATTTCCATTTGTACTGCTGACAGGCCTTAATTGCACTTCTTTGAGGACAACATCATGCAATATGCTATTTGTGTTTCTCCCAAATAGTAGTAATAATGAAGGAGTGAAAGCCATCAAGAAACATATATGGGCAAGTTAAAACTGGTAAGACAAAACCAGAAACTTTGGAAATGAAAAATTATATTGTGACTTTACATTCAGGAAAAATTAGAGGTTGTTTTATGCCTCATTTATTAGACAGACATAGAGTGTACATTGCTAGCTGACGCTAATATAGGCTAATATGAGAAAAAGTCTGTGAAAAAGGTGATAACAACAGTGGTGAGAGGTCAATAGATCTCTAAGAGGAGTCTGGAAGGATCAAATTCACCAAACACAATCCACTGTCCTAAGTGTTTCCCAGCAAGAGACATGGGACCCTGAATTAGAACCCAGATCCATGAGGATTTGTCTGCCTGTGCCCCAGGATGGAGATGCAGGGCACTGGCGCATAGCTGGGGTCAGGATGAAGTGGGATGAGCTGTGTGAGCCAGGGTGGTGAGATGTTCCCAGGGCCATCCTCCATCTGGGGACTAAGTTTCAGCTCTGGCACTTGCCCCTGCATCTGTCCATGCCCTTCATTCAACCACAGCCATGACCTTCCAGATGGACCTGATTATAACTCCAGTTCTGGGGCTAAGCTTCTGTTCTGGTTTTAGAGACAGTGACGGCGTGTCTGCAGATTAGCAGTGAAATACTGGGGAAGGGAGCTCAGCAGGGGAAACAGGAAGACAAGGAGTGGGTTTTGTCTGACAGTGTCAGTCACTAGTGTTAAGTTGTCATTTGAGTTACTCACCCCAGAACTCCTTAAAAAACAGTGGGGAAAAAAATAGGCACACTAGAGAGATTCATCCTATCCAAAAAGAGGCTCTGAAATACAATTCAGATAAATGGCTTATTTGTCTCTGAAGACAGCTGGAACATAGAGAGATAAGCAGAAAGCTGAGTAAAATGAAAACTGTCCAGGTTGTCCCAATGTGAGTGAGCACTGGCACAGGACCCTGTAAGAAGCCTAGAACAGAAAGCTAAATGCTTAGACTGAACTATTGACTAAGACATGAAGCAGCTCATCAAAAATAAATTTTCACTTTATTAAGACTATGATCAGGAAAAATAATTTCACATAGTACCATTACATAAGACTGTCTATTCATTTTATTACCTTATCAGTAACTAGCATGACCTAATGGAGAAAGAATTTTTGGGCAAACAAGTCAAAAAGGGAGATAAAATATACTCAAGCCAGAAAAATTAAATATTTTCTAGAATTCAGGTAATAGAAAATAGAAATATTTTCTTTTAAAAATAATTAACTTAAATACTTCACAGGAAGCTTTATTGCAGAAAAGTTAACTGCTCTTTGAATGCAGTGCTATAAGTTAGCAGCCAAATAAGAATGCTATAAGCAAATCTTAAATGACTGTGCATCTGAACCTCAGAGAAGAAATTAAAAAAACCAACCCAAAATCAAAAAACCCTCAAAAAACCCAGCCAAGGTCTTTGGTTTCAGATGACCTACAAATAAATCCAAATTGATTTAAATGTGATACTTTCACCTTTAGATCAGAAGCCTAAAGAGCAGGGCAAATGAAAGTCCTTACCTTGCTTTTATTAATGTCTTAGAGAAAAATTCCACTGAGGTCAGTAAGGGAATTTTATAAAGGACATAAAAAAGAGATGAAAAGTTATTTTATTGCTTGGCCAGCTTGTGTAATAAAAAGGAAGCAATAAGAAGGGAAAAGAAGATGATTAAAATAAAATGACTGTAAAGTAGCTTTTGGTGTAAGTAGCATGTATGGCTGCCTATAATTCAAATAATGATGAAGGGAATCTCATCTCTTGTAAAGTGCAGTAATCAAGTATTGTTTAGCAGGTGAGCCAATCATTTTACTGAGCATGAGAGCTCCTCTCCTTTTGCTTAGTGTTGATTACATCCATAAAGTGATTTGGAATATTGCAAATTCAGTCATTATTCTGGAGATAAACATGAAGAGTTCAGGGTGGGGTTTTCTATCCTCAGTAGGGTTCCTTTCATAGTTAGAAGTATCTGAGATAATCTATGTATCATGAAACTTTAGTTCTTTCTGATGAGAATAATTATAAAAATGCTTCAGATGAGAATAATTATAGAAATGCTAGATACTAGAAAATCTTGATGAGGTTCTATAGCATGCAAGTTTGTACTACAGTTTCCATGTTGAACTGTTCTATATTATAAGGTCGAACATTTGCAGAGCTTCGTTGCATCACAGGAACTTGGTATAAGTGTCCTTCTATGCTCTGATTCTGACTATTTAAAGAGAGTGGCTGCACAGTGGTTTGAAAAGAAAGGTTTTAAAACCTGATCTCCACTCAGTTCAGTCTTGCAAGTTTGAATTCATTAGAAAGTTTTCAGGAATAAAAAAAAAAATTTGTTCTCCTTCTAGATAGTTGGGGACACCTTTTTTACCCAATACAAATTCTTAAGGAAGTAAGGATTTTAGAATTTCTAGAATCATAGAACAACTTAGGGTAGAAAGGACCTTTAAGATTATCAAGTCCAATCATAAAACTAACACTGCTAAGCCCACCACTAAACCATATCCCTAAGTGCCACAGCTACACATCTTTAAAATAACTCCAGGGACTGTGACTTAACCACTTTCCTGGGCAGCCTTTTCCAAAGACTGACAAACCATTCCATGCAGAAATGTTTCCTAATATCCAATTTAAACCTCCCCTGGCACAACTTGAGTCTGTTTCCTCTCTTCCTATTGCTCATTACTTTGGAAAAGAGACCTTCTATTTTGCCGTCTCCCTCAGCTTCTCCACATAAGACTTGTTCTCCAGACCCTTCACCAGCTCATTTGCTGCTCTCTGGACTTCCTCCAATGCCTCAGTGTAGTCACAGCCCCAAAGCTGAACACAGGGCTCGAGGTGCAGCCTCATGAATGCTAAGTACACAGGCACAATTTTTTCTCTGGTCCTGCTGGCTGCACTATTGCTGATACAGACCAGGATGTCACTGGCCTTCTTGGCCACCTGGGCACACTCTGGCTCATGTTCAGCTGCTGTTGATCAGCACTTCCAGGTCCTTTGCAGCTGGGACACTTTCCAGCCACTCTTCCCCAGCCTGTAGCACTGCAGGTCTTGTTGTGACTCCATGCAGGATCTAGCATTTGGCCTTGCTGAACCTCATATGATTGGCCTCAGCCCAATGATCCAGCCTGTCCAGATCAATCCACAGAGCCTTCCTGCCCTCCAGTAGAACAACTTGGTGTAGTCTGCAAACTGACTGAGGGTGCACTCAATCCCCACACAACGTTTTCCAATTCCTGTTTATTGCCCATACTGCATGTATTGCTGTTGGATGTACTTCAGCTGAGTTATGGATCCCACCACCTTTTAGGGGCAGAATTCCTACATGACTGTTCTCAGGCATTCTCCAAGGTTTCTAGCACATAAATAACTCTTTCAGGTTTTTTTTCTCCTTGTGATACTCCCTTCTTCTGACATTTCCATGATTTTGTAATTCTGTAACTACTCCTCGCTGACGTCTTTTTGTAGAAAGATGTAATATGGTCTTTGGTTGCTGCATCAAGGATGGCCATGGGACCTTCCTTCATCAAACGTGAATCAAAAAGTGTGAGAAGAACATATTATAAACCTGAAGGCTGTTATGATATGTACAGCAGCAATAATGTCTGAGAAACTAATTACAAAAGTTAAAATCAAATCATATCCATAGTAACACTTCATTAGAAGACCACAGAGAACTACCAAGAGATTTTTCATAATAAAAAGCTAAATTACATGCACTACTGGTTAAAAGCCAATCTATCTCTCAAAAACAATTTTTGGTATTTTCAGTTCTAAAATACAAAAATATTACAGATAAAAAAAGAGAACTAGAACTTCTTTTTAAAGAAATACGAGGTTAAAAAACAAACAAAAAACTTCAGCTCATTTTCATTAAGCTCTAGTAAGTTCACAAGTCTAACTTTTGACAAATGGTCTCTATCACACTAATGTTTTATCAATTAAACTGTATCTTCTGGGAGACTAGAAATTGTTTCTAATGATGTGAGGCAGCAGTGTCTCTTCCCTCACAATAAAAGTAGCTTTTATTGGCCTTTGCTAATACCAGTGAGATTTCTTTTAGTTAGAAAAGGGAAAAACATTCCATGAATGCTATCGTGGTAAATGCCTGAAAAGCAGACCTCTACAGTTCTTAAAATTTTTAATTTCATTTATACAACCTGGCATCATTTTTCTAAATCTTCTTTCATATACTGTGTTTTTAAAATGAATTGGGTTTATATATCTTCTTTGTTTATGTACTTTTATTCACTTTTTTTCTTAGCATAAATACATATAAGCAGCAATACCAAATGGACTTAACAAAATAAGAATTAGTCTTGTTTTTCTTTCCCCCAACAAGATAGACATGCAAAATCTTAAAATGCTACCTTAACACGTCATGAATTACCAACAGTAATGATTTTTGTAAAATTTGTAATGGAAAAATAAAGAAATTGGTAGAAACCTCCAATTCCAACCAATCTAATTGGTTACAGCCCAGTCAAGTCAATAGTCTTGGAGGAGTTTTTATATTATAATGAAGTTCCACTGACCTCTCTGTTCTAAATTGTTCTGGTCGTGGTATATTCTAGCATGAATGGATTTTCTATAAATTATAAAGGCAAAAATGAGAGTCAGTTGTTCAGATGTGACCAAAATTTCTTTCCAATAAGTTATCTGACATATAATAAGACATATAAGATGGTGTTTCCACTTAGTGTTCTAGTTTGCAATCTCATTATATACTCCTTCAATACAGGTGACTGCAAAGCAGTTGAGGTTTAGTTTAAATAAATAATTCTGGGAGAGGGAGTGATAAAGCAATTTGGAATAATTGCAAGATAACTGTTGCTTAAACTTGCACAATAAGGCAAGTTAAGCATAATCAAGATGAGTTTTCCTAAAATAGACTTTCAAAGGAGTTACTGGGAGAATTTAGGCCTCTTTTACATTTTATTTAGAATTTCTACTATTGAACACATATAACACAACATAAAAATCTTAAAACATAGGCAAGTACTGGTTTCAGAAATACAAACTCATTCCTTCTCACTCCTTCACAAAATCATTGATCCAAGATTTAGACAGCATCCACAGTTCCTACTGCTGTTTTTTGTTAATAGATCATTTGATGCTTTGAAGAGATGGAAAAAAATGATGAAGTCTGCACCTGAAAGCTAAAGCCACTAGGAAACAAAAACACCCTTAGGATTTATTATTTTTTGTGTGTATCTTAGATTAACCAAAAAATGCACCCTCCCCTTAGTAAGTTACAGTTGGTAGTGCATGTACTGTAATTGCAGTGCTCAATTTTGGTGTCACTGGTAGCTTTAGTTCCACTTTCCCTAAATATAAGCCATGGAATCTAGACTGATGGAGTCAAGTAATTTTTTTCATGTAGATAAACTGAGACAACTGAGTTGAATCTCCTAACTTGGGAAGTGCAAAATATCTCTGCTAAAATAGTTGAGAAAAGATAATTACTACTTTAATTTTCTTAGAGCCAAAAAATAATTGCTTTGCACTACAATATTTGAACATACTACTAATTAGGAATGTATTCTATTCCAGATTTAATGACAGATAATAAGCTGGAATTAGAATGTTCAAAAGTGCAATAAACATTTTATGGAACATAACTAGCTTACTTACCTGCCCAGAATAACTAGCTAATCCCAAACCAGAACTTTAATTTTATTTCCTAAATGAATAAGACTTACAAAATAGCTCTGTGTTTTGGTCCATCTCTTTCTCTCCACATCTGTCAACTGTCTTTTAATAGCTTTTGATGTCACTGAAATTTTTCAACCAAATTTGACAGGTGGTCTCAAAGATACTAAATTTCTATAAAATATTGAGTTTCATGAAGTGTGGTCAATGGCAAACTATCTTCACAAAGAAAATAAAATGGGTGAAACAGTTATGTATCTTTTTGTCTGCCAACCAGTCTGTCATCGTATTAATATCTCCTAGTCAGCTGCAAGACTTCCTACCTTCCTACTTTAGCTTTAGATAAGCAGGTAATGAAAGAAAATTGAAGGGGACAAAAGAGAGGTAGGAAAATGTGAAGGGAGATGGAAATACTTGAAAATAATTTTTTTTGCATTTTTTTTTCAAGAAAGACAATGGAAGAACAGCAGGAACAGGAAAATTGTAGAAGATATGTTTGGTAAATGGGGTTTTTTGGCAAAAGAGAAGTAGACAGCCCATTCCTGGAAAGAAAAACAGTTTTCTTTCTTTCCATTGTTCCCATATGCTACACTTAATGGTGTATTTTCTTATGCAGTGTAGAATACATATATGGTTATTTGACTTTGACTGTACTAAATTTTATATGGAGTTATATTTTTGATACCTCCACAGGATATACTAAAATATACATATTTTGCCTCCTTGAGGAACGTGCATTGCCCAGTTTTGATTATGCATGAGCAATTTTTTTTCTCTTTTCAAATGGAAGATAGCCCTCCCAAAGTGTAGTCAGTAGAGAACACAAATAAGATCTTAGCAAGCGTCTCATATTCTTTATCAGTGCACATAATTATAAAAATGTTGTGGAAAGAGAATAGATAGATGCATTAATAGATTATTTAAATGTTTTTTTAATATAATTTTTGCTTCAAATAATCATAACATAGTTGTGGTACTCTATGATCTTTGAAAATATATATCTATTCAGAATGATGTATTTGTTTATTACAATGTATCACAATTATTACAATATAAGACTATTTCCACTATATGTATAGATAATTCTAGTTTAACATTTGAGAAACCATAATCTTTAAGATAATTTAATTTAATATAAAATGAGCACTGCTTTGTTCAGTAACCAGTTTATTTATTGGTGGTGGAACAACCACTTCAGACTGGGCTTAACACTGCTAGGTTCTCTGATCTCTGGAGATCAAAACCTGAACAAGTGTGATGGCACTTTTTGAAAGCAACAGGAATCCTCTCACATTTAGTAGAAATTCTACCTAAATACACCACTAAGAAAGAGAATTACATATTACAGAATATTGGTTGGTGTGGTTTTCAACTCCACCGAAGTGCTGCTTGACTGTGACACACATATTTGAAGATGACATACACTGCACACAGAACTGGGTTCACTTCAGTACTAGAGCTTTTCAGGTTTATACTTCTCATTACCCTTACTGTATTTTTTCCTTCCATCTGTCTTTATAGTTGTCCTGGTCTTGGACATGAGGGAGTGGAGCTTGGAGCCATGTGGTCTCACCTAGGTTGTTGTTCTATACCACTCATATCCCTGTGGGTTGGAAGTACAGGATTCTCACTTTCCTGAAGAAGGAGCATGGCTTTGCTTGGAGGAAAAATACATATATGGAGGATCCCTGGGCTGCTGTGCCTTGGCTTTTGGTATGTATTTTTGTTATTAATAATACTGTTGTTACTGTTTGTTTTCTTATCTAATTGCTGGTTTCCAGTAAATTGTTCTTATCTCAATTCAGACTCTCTGCCTTTCGTTTTCTCTCACCAAAGGGGATGAGGGGAAAGTAGCAGCTGTGTGGGGCTTAATTTCCAGCTGGGTTTAAACCATAACATTTGTAAAAACATGTGGTTTAACAATTAGACAATATAAATAATAAGGAAGAAAGAGTGCAAACTGTCATTTTCCTTTCTTTCTTTTTTTTTTTTTACTTCCTCTACTCTATTTTTTTTAACTGATTTTGTTCTGCATTCTGGTTTATAATCTACTAGCAAATTTATGGACAATCAACAGAAAAGAAACATTAGAAAAGTAGAATTAAAATCGTATAAGTATTCTTATTCTTTAGTGTTCAAAAGTAAGACATCAGTTCCATGGAATAATAAGCCTAAAAATAACTAAAAAGGAGATTTTGGATTACATATTTATAACATTGCATTATTTAAGTTTTTCACTTAATTAATGAGAACTATTACTTCCTTCTAACAAAACGTGGATATTTATGCACCCAGATAACTTGAGGTCTAGGTCTTTAAAAGGAAGACACAGTAGCCTCTCTGAAGTTCAAGATATATTTTAGGTAGCAGTCACATTTCATATTTTGAAGGATTTTTGTAGTACAAAATGCTCTGGTTTTGAACAGAGGCATTCCCATTTTACATTAGTACAAATCATGGATGTTCTTATGTACTTAGCCACAATGGGAGGGTAAAACATTAAATTTCTCACTTATATGTCAGTACAATCTTGTTCAGATGCAATGTATGTGAATCTTCTAAATCTAATTACCTATACATTTAGCACAGTCTAAGTTTATCTTTCCAATTTCTTGTGTAGAATATCTTAGATATCTTTATTCTTACAGTCTTAGATATCTCTACGGTGCAGTATAGATTTTAGGATGGTTAAACTTTAACCTGCAACACCAGGTCAGCAACAGAAATGATCACTAATTTTTTGTTTCTTCTCAAGCACCTTAGGAAACCTGAAGATGAAAGGTCTTTCTAAGCTAAACTGAGAAAGAGATTTAGGTACATACAAATTTAGAAACAAAACATCTCCCTTTCAAGCTCTCCATTTCTGAAATGTGTACCTAAACTATTCTGGCCACTCCAAACTATTCTGGAGGTGGTGAAATACCTTCATCAACTGTCATGTAAGGACAAATGTACAACAATTTGCTTATATAGCAAAAAGGTTTTCAAACTTTCAATTGAAAAAATCTTGATGTAGACACTTACAACTTGAAAAGTTTTGCCAGTTTAGGAGGTGGGCACCTTTTAAACAGCCTGAGATGTAACAGGAGATGATCCCAACACAGAATAAAGGAATAGACAGAAACTGCTGATGAATGGAAAAGAGAGGAAATGGTGTGAGGAAGTTGTTAAAGGCTATGTGGGGGCCAAACATGCTTCAAAGTAGTTTCAGAGCTTTATAAAAAGAAAACCATATAGTCATTCCTTCTCTTAGGAGTTCTTTTACTTACTGGAACTGCAGTCAAGGTGGGTTTTTTTTTATTGTTGTTATTATTATGCAGACATTTTCTTTGTACACTCCAATCCCAACAGAGTTATTGCTGGGCAAGTCACATATTTTGCAAGCACAGCAAAACCTCTAAACCAAAAGAGGTTTATAATCAGACCCTTAAATTTACTCTAACTTCCTAGAGATGTTTAAAATATTCATGTCAGTTTGAATGGATTAATTAGCAGTTATTGATTAGCAAGGGTAATTGCTATGTCAGATGTATATAATTTATTGACAGCTGCATTACAATGTTTACAAAATATTTTTTCATAGAGTTTAAAAATCATTTGATGTAAATATATTCAAACATGAGTTTAATTTTCTGGTTATCATCATAATAACAAATTTTCTCCACAAGCTGAAGATAGGAGAACATAGTCAAAAATATATTTATGTGAACAGAACAGCCGTTTAGTTTACATATATATGAGTAGGAACAGACAGTAGCCTGCAGGCAACACTTTTGACTTTGCACTATAAGGCCTATCATATCCAGTTATTTTACCGTTAGTACTATAACAATTTCTGCTAAAGAAAATGCAGCAGTAGTCAGATATTGATCTGGTTTCTCCTACTATTAGTAGTTTACTTCTATAATAAACATTATAAATCAACATTATTGTCTGAGGATCTAGAACTGAATATTATTTGTTATCTGTCAAAAAATGTCCTCCTATTAGTTTCCTTTTATTCAATTCATACATAAAACTGTGCTTTTAAAGACACAAATGACACTCAAGGGTGCACCAAAAGTAGATTCTATGGGTGACTTCAGCTAACTATTGAAGTTCAGACAGTGCAGAGCTGAGGGATGTTCAGGGCCTTTTCTTTCATTTCTCTCCATTATGGACATTCCTACAAGGAAAAAGACAATGGACACCACATAGCTTACTTTTTCCAAGTCCTACTAAATGTTCATAGGTAGAAGAATGACTATTGATAAGACAATTGCCATATTAAAACAAAGCTACAAAGAACCAAACTAAAGGACAAAAAAGCAAAAGAAAGTCTACATATACAAAATATAGTTATAGCACAGCTTAGTGTCAAGTTAAATGTACAGACACGTGAACTCAGGCTGTCTGGTTTGAAGTGTGATTTCCTTTAGCAGTATGGGCATGATCATTCTGCATCACTTAGGCAGTTACTCTTAATGGTACAATACAGATGGTGTAATTGTATTTTTCCAAATATTTTTCCATATTTTTATATATAATGCATGACAATCTTAAGACCAAAAGAAATAATGACTAGGTTTTCTAGGATTTTTCAGGCCCAAGGCTTGAAATCATGTGTGAACTTTCAATCTACCAGAATGACATTTTTATAGTACAGTAAAAGTGATACAAGTTGGATGTGTTAGGAAATATCATGAGGGTATGTGAGTGGGAGCACTGCAAAAGACCTGCCGGAATTGTGTGATAAAATATATGGATGAATGGCATCACTCTGGGTGTGAACTTCCATATTACCCTTAGAGGCAGTGTCAGGAGTGAACTATCACCAAAATAGCACATGTTCCATGGAAAATTGATAGTTCACTTAAAAATAATGCCTGGGTGTTAATATGCTGCAATAAGGAAGATCAAGAAAGTAAGACCCTGGAGGAAATGAAGGAGACAAGTTATTTGACATTGCAGTTTATATCTTGACACTTCATATTATCAAACTGTGGAACACAAGAAAAAAACTCCAAAACTATGCATGGAGGAACCAATCCAATAAATGGATTTTATTTTCTAAGTAGTTTAATTTTAAGAGTAGACATCATGGTCTAATTGAAATGCATTTAAAACCAGTTTACTCCAAAAACATCACAGTACCACATCCAAAATTCTGAAGCTAGCTCTTATTTGAATCTAGAATCATAGAATCATAGAATGGTTTGGGTTGAAAGGTACCTTAAAGATCACCTAGTCCAGCCACCCTGCCATGGGCAGGGACACCTTCCACTAGACCAGGNATCACCAAAATAGCACATGTTCCATGGAAAATTGATAGTTCACTTAAAAATAATGCCTGGGTGTTAATATGCTGCAATAAGGAAGATCAAGAAAGTAAGACCCTGGAGGAAATGAAGGAGACAAGTTATTTGACATTGCAGTTTATATCTTGACCCTTCATGTTATCAAACTGTGGAACGCAAGAAAAAAACTCCAAAACTATGCATGGAGGAACCAATCCAATAAATGGATTTTATTTTCTAAGTAGTTTAATTTTAAGAGTAGACATCATGGTCTAATTGAAATGCATTTAAAACCAGTTTACTCCAAAAACATCACAGTACCACATCCAAAATTCTGAAGCTAGCTCTTATTTGAATCTAGAATCATAGAATCATAGAATGGTTTGGGTTGAAAGGTATCTTAAAGATCACCTAGTCCAGCCACCCTGCCATGGGCAGGGACACCTTCCACTAGACCAGGTTGCTCAGAGCCCCATCCAACCAAGCCTTGAACACTGCCACAGGTGGAACATCTACAGCTTCTCCAGGAAAGTTGTTCCAGTGCATCTCAATCCTCACAATAAAGAATGTCTTCCTAATATCTAATCTAAACCTACTCTCATTTAGTTTGAAGCCATTCTCCCTCATCCTATGGCTACAGTTCCTGATGAAGAGTCTCTCTCCAGCTTCCCCATGGGCCCCCTTCAGATACTGGAAGGCTGCTCTGAGGTCTCTGCACATCCTTCTCNTCACATCCTTCTCTTCCCCAGGCTTACAAAGCCCCAACTTTCTCAGCCTGGCTTTGTAGCGGAGGTGCTCTACACCCCTTATCAACTTTGTGGCCCATCTCTGTACTTGCTCCAACAGTTCCATGTCTTTCAACCTGAAAAATGAAAACCACAACAGTCCATGGTGCTGAAAAACCNAAGAAAATGCAGCAGTAGTCAGATATTGATCTGGTTTCTCCTACTATTAGTAGTTTACTTCTATAATAAACATTATAAATCAACATTATTGTCTGAGGATCTAGAACTGAATATTATTTGTTATCTGTCAAAAAATGTCCTCCTATTAGTTTCCTTTTATTCAATTCATACATAAAACTGTGCTTTTAAAGACACAAATGACACTCAAGGGTGCACCAAAAGTAGATCCTATGGGTGACTTCAGCTAACTATTGAAGTTCAGACAGTGCAGAGCTGAGGGATGTTCAGGGTCTTTTCTTTCATTTCTCTCCATTATGGACATTCCTACAAGGAAAAAGACAATGGACACCACATAGCTTACCTTTTCCAAGTCCTACTAAATGTTCGTAGGTAGAAGAATGACTATTGATAAGACAATTGCCATATTAAAACAAAGCTACAAAGAACCAAACTAAAGGACAAAAAAGCAAAAGAAAGTCTACATATACAAAATATAGTTATAGCACAGCTTAGTGTCAAGTTAAATGTACAGACACGTGAACTCAGGCTGTCTGGTTTGAAGTGTGATTTCCTTTAGCAGTATGGGCATGATCATTCTGCATCACTTAGGCAGTTACTCTTAATGGTACAATACAGATGGTGTAATTGTATTTTTCCAAATATTTTTCCATATTTTTATATATAATGCATGACAATCTTAAGACCAAAAGAAATAATGACTAGGTTTTCTAGGATTTTTCAGGCCCAAGGCTTGAAATCATGTGTGAACTTTCCATCTACCAGAATGACATTTTTATAGTACAGTAAAAGTGATACAAGTTGGATGTGTTAGGAAATATCATGAGGGTATGTGAGTGGGAGCACTGCAAAAGACCTGCCGGAATTGTGTGATAAAATATATGGATGAATGGCATCACTCTGGGTGTGAACTTCCATATTACCCTTAGAGGCAGTGTCAGGAGTGAACTATCACCAAAATAGCACATGTTCCATGGAAAATTGATAGTTCACTTAAAAATAATGCCTGGGTGTTAATATGCTGCAATAAGGAAGATCAAGAAAGTAAGACCCTGGAGGAAATGAAGGAGACAAGTTATTTGACATTGCAGTTTATATCTTGACCCTTCATGTTATCAAACTGTGGAACGCAAGAAAAAAACTCCAAAACTATGCATGGAGGAACCAATCCAATAAATGGATTTTATTTTCTAAGTAGTTTAATTTTAAGAGTAGACATCATGGTCTAATTGAAATGCATTTAAAACCAGTTTACTCCAAAAACATCACAGTACCACATCCAAAATTGTGAAGCTAACTCTTATTTGAATCTAGAATCATAGAATCATAGAATGGTTTGGGTTGAAAGGTACCTTAAAGATCACCTAGTCCAGCCACCCTGCCATGGGCAGGGACACCTTCCACTAGACCAGGTTGCTCAGAGCCCCATCCAACCAAGCCTTGAACACTGCCACAGGTGGAACATCTACAGCTTCTCCAGGAAAGTTGTTCCAGTGCATCTCAATCCTCACAATAAAGAATGTCTTCCTAATATCTAATCTAAACCTACTCTCATTTAGTTTGAAGCCATTCTCCCTCGTCCTATGGCTACAGTTCCTGATGAAGAGTCTCTCTCCAGCTTCCCCATGGGCCCCCTTCAGATACTGGAAGGCTGCTCTGAGGTCTCTGCACATCCTTCTCTTCTCCAGGCTTAACAAGTCCCAACTTTCTCAGCCTGTCTTTGTAGCAGAGGTGCTCTACACCCCTTATCAACTTTGTGGCCCATCTCTGTACTTGCTCCAACAGTTCCACGTCTTTCAACCTGAAAAATGAAAACCACAACAGTCCATGGTGCTGAAAAACCTACCTTGGAAGTAAGGGGAAATTTGAAGAAAATCAGATAGAGAAATAGTCAGGCTTAGAAGCAGACAGAAAATTTTTACAGGAAAATAGTAATCCCTTAGCAGGAGACAGAAAATTTTTACAGGAGGGAGAAGTCATTAGTCAATTCTTTTTAAAGGATTGAGAAAGGAAGAGATGGATAAAGCAAAATGAACTGTTAAAGTTCTTTAATTATATGATTTGGTTATTAATTGTAAATTATTAATTTGTGTGATAGTGTTTAATAATACATCTGATCGTTTTGAGTGGTTGCATTTTTAAGCACATTTTTAAATGGAGCAATTTTAATGAAGCTCTTCTGGGAATCTGTTCCAGTGAGACAATTAAGGGTGTTTCCAATTTACTTATTTTTCCTTTTGAAACACTTGTACTATGCTACAAACATGTCCATAGTCCACGCTGAAGATATAGATATTGCCAGCCTATCTAATGAAAGATTACTGCACTCTTACAGAGGCATAAATCCCAGCAGGAAAACTAATATTGCCTCTGCTGTCTGAGCCAAATTCAGATTAGCATAATTGAATTCTGCCTACCTAAACTTGTCCTGCAGGGTATAAAGCANTCTGAGGTCTCTGCACATCCTTCTCTTCTCCAGGCTTAACAAGTCCCAACTTTCTCAGCCTGTCTTTGTAGCAGAGGTGCTCTACACCCCTTATCAACTTTGTGGCCCATCTCTGTACTTGCTCCAACAGTTCCACGTCTTTCAACCTGAAAAATGAAAACCACAACAGTCCATGGTGCTGAAAAACCTACCTTGGAAGTAAGGGGAAATTTGAAGAAAATCAGATAGAGAAATAGTCAGGCTTAGAAGCAGACAGAAAATTTTTACAGGAAAATAGTAATCCCTTAGCAGGAGACAGAAAATTTTTACAGGAGGGAGAAGTCATTAGTCAATTCTTTTTAAAGGATTGAGAAAGGAAGAGATGGATAAAGCAAAATGAACTGTTAAAGTTCTTTAATTATATGATTTGGTTATTAATTGTAAATTATTAATTTGTGTGATAGTGTTTAATAATACATCTGATCGTTTTGAGTGGTTGCATTTTTAAGCACATTTTTAAATGGAGCAATTTTAATGAAGCTCTTCTGGGAATCTGTTCCAGTGAGACAATTAAGGGTGTTTCCAATTTACTTATTTTTCCTTTTGAAACACTTGTACTATGCTACAAACATGTCCATAGTCCACGCTGAAGATATAGATATTGCCAGCCTATCTAATGAAAGATTACTGCACTCTTACAGAGGCATAAATCCCAGCAGGAAAACTAATATTGCCTCTGCTGTCTGAGCCAAATTCAGATTAGCATAATTGAATTCTGCCTACCTAAACTTGTCCTGCAGGGTATAAAGCAGGCAGTTCAGTCTTCAGAATCATGTAGGCTACAACCTCTTTGAGAAAAGCAGCAAAGGTGCCAAAAAAGCCAGCTAGGAGAGAATCTGAAAAAAAAACATATAACTGTTTAGATGAGAGTGGCTTTACATGTCAATATCATTTATTTCTCAAAATAATGACTATGATGCTATTAAAAATTAATTGTCTTTGAAAGTCAAACAGAAGGATGTCTGGAGATTGATAATGGTCATACAGTAATTGCACTGACCTTGAATCGTGTCTCTGTAATTCACGATTTTGCTGTTATTTACATGACTTTTCCATTACATTCCTAAAATATGGACATTTTGATCAGCTTTCCTGGTAGGAGGAATCAAAATAGTATGCAGGAGAGCACATTTCCTCTGGGAAGCCTGAGGCTCTACCGAAGTGGGAACCTGGGTTGTGATCCTCTCCAGAAGGGTGTGAGCCTTGAAGCTAAGTATCTGCTTGTAAACTAGCTAAAGGTTTTGTTCTCTGCTCCTGAGGTCAACTACATGGTCTGTTCAAATCTATAGCTGAGAACATCCCCTAATCCTCCAGTGCAAGGAAACTGTATCCACACTGCTTATGGGGCATGCCACCTGGTCAGTGATGTGTGTGGGAATTTTGCAAATTAATTTTGTATGTCTCAAGCCAAAACTGAATCAGACACCATTTTAACAATGTCACAGAACAAAGAATATAATTCATCATCTCAGTCATTGACTTAGTGTAATTTACTACAGCTAGCACAGCCTAAGAGATTAGAGCAAAGAAAGACATGAAAAAAACTACCCAAGCATTCCGCTTCCCCTTTCAAAAGAAGTAAGAGAACTCTGGAATTGGAATATTCTTATTCAGATATTAATTATTATTCTGATATTAGGTATTACATGAAATTAGATATTATATGCTATTAATATTAAGGTTTCTGGGGGGAGCTTGGGATTTTTTGAGTTGTTTGTTTTTGTTGGTTTTTTTGGCAGGGAGGGTTGAGAGGCAGTTGGAAATGAGACTCCTACTGAACAGTTTGCACGCATTGAAAAAACCATCTAGTTGTCCTGGGTTTCTTATTGCCTTTGAATCACAGAATTGTTAGAGTTGGAAGAGACCTCTGGAGATAATCTAGTCCAACTCTCTTGCCAAGGCAAAGTCACCTAGAGATGGATAATTAGGCTGGGTATTAGGAAAAGGGTCTTCACTCAAAGTGTGGCTGGGCACTGGAAAAGGTTGTCTGGGAACGTGGTCACGGCACCAAACCTGACAGAGTTCAAGAAGCATTTGGCAGACACTCAAGCACATGCTGTGATGCTTGGGGATAGTGCTGTGGAGGGCCAGGAGTTGGACTCGATGATCCTTGTGGGTCCCTTTGAGCTCAAGATATTTTATGAATCTATGATACTATGATTTCCAATTATAAGTTACATGATCTATAGTAGCTCTACTCAAAAGAAACATAAAACTGATTTGTACTTGGGAATCCTGTGAGATCAAGAAAGAACCAGTAGCAGAATAAAGCCTGTCTTAAGAGTCACTAGAATGATTCAGAAAGCATTAATATATGTCACAGTAAACATAAAAAATATTAATAATTTTTTGACTATATTTAATCAAGACTTTAGCTAGTCAGAACATCAAAATGATCACACTTTTTTGTAATTAAAGTGTTGTCCTTGATACTTATAAATTTAATACTCATGAAATAGAAGTCATTCTCACTCACATATATGTCAAAACACTATAAAAGGAGTAGTGAACACATATAAATTCCAGCTGTTGGGACTGCTTATTTGAAGATGTCCTTTTTCTCTCTCTTATGTACCATCAAATAGGAATAACTTTAAAAAATTACATAGAGATATGGTGCAAAACACCTTGGATAGAAATTTCTTGCATTTTAATTATTTCTAAATTACATTTTTTAGATTAGGAAAAAAAGCCCTACAATCTGATTTTAAATAATTTACTATAGTATAATATAGAATCCTTCAAAATATTAAATGCTTTAAATAATTCTTATTTCGAAAAATGCTAAACTATTTGAATAGAATTTCAGTGCAAAAGTAGCATAACGAAGTTGCTTGCTAGTGTAAAATTCCCTCAAGGTGGAGAAATTATCAGAAAAAAGTCTTATTTGAAACACATTATTGGCAAAAAATATTTTGTCTAACTTCAAAATGAATAGTTATTATTGTTTATCAGCCTTGCTTCCTCTCATTTGTACTGGTGCCAACTTGGAGAAATGCCAGTAAAGTCAATGGATTTGAACTTGTATAAAACCCTGATATAAAACTGGGATGAGTAAGAGCAGTGTCTCTTGTGAAATACATAAACTTTATAATCCATGCAAAAGTTATGCTTCAGTGATTACAGTTAAGATGTATCCTTGCAACAACGTGGCAATTTGCAAAGATCATGAACTGGATATTTTATGTTCATATTTATTTCAAGCTTCATTTGTGGCAAAGAATCACTAGGATTGGAGATGATTAAAAAAGAAATAAGAGGAAAAAGAGGAAATAGAGGACTATACAGCTTTTATTACTAAAATTATCAGTTAATTTTTACCAACATACTTTTTGAAAGTGGATTGGATTCAGTGAAATTTCATCAGGAAGGTTCCTTACGTCCAAAATAGTATTTCTCTCTAAGGGAAAAAAACAAATAACAGGACAGGTAAGATTCATATCCTTTAAAGCCCTTTAGCGTGTTTTTAACACCTGAGTAGTCATTTGGGGCAAGCAGAGAGCTTTTTCTTTTCAGATCTTTGTTCCACAAAGGACATTCTTCTTGGAATTGTCTCACTGTTAACATATCAGCAGGGATGAGAGGAGAAGACAACTATCAAAGTTGTCAGAAAATGATGTTCCTGTTTTATATCTTGCCTTATTGATGATGAATGCTCAAGTGACAAGGTTTTGCTGATAGCAGAGCACTGTCTCTAGCCTAACTAGCTTCTCATTAAAATTATACAGTCAATGTTCTCCTGGGCCTTGACATTGGTATGTCTGTTTGTTCAGCCTCATCTCACTAATCCTTTTATCTCATATTTAGATTTACTTTAAAGGAACAACTTTGTTCACGGTAGCATATGTTTATATTGCCAAGAATATTTATTCAAACTTTGCTAATTAGTACCCCTCAGAGAGCAAAGTGGAATACTCTGTAATGAATTAATATATTAAATGTGAGGACAGTGTGAAAAGACCATATTAATGTTTCTTGCAATGTGATCTCTGTTGTATCATTTTTAAAATTACTCAATAACAAATTTCAGTAGGAGATTTCACAATCCCACTTACTGAATATATGTATGTAAAATCTTTGCCTCTTTAGAATCAGTGGGAGGATTTCTGTGTCTGAAGAGCAACTGAAGTTTTGGCAAATGTTCATTTCTGTCATGGAGTAAGAATGTTGCAGCATCTTTTAATTCTATTGTAGGCAGTAGAAGTTTTCATTACACCTATAAAACTCTAGTCTTTTTTTTTAGTATGGTAAAAGTCTTGGCCTGAACAGTAATTGTGGCATTGCTTACTACAGGATTGCTGTGAATTTCATGTAATTTATTGTGTTTTAGCATTATGTTTCTTGTGTATCAATTTTACGGCTCAAGTCCTTGTTCTTGCAGTATGAAAAGTAACACAAGAGAGTCAGTTTAAAAATTCTAGAGCACATGTTACTTCATGAGCCTCTTTCATGTCCCTCTTTACTCAAGTCCCTCTATCACAGACAACACCACATTTTTAAAGATACATCTTCGGTAGTTTTTCACTAGCCATTTCTGAATGCTTCAGTTTAAAACCTTCTGCTAGAAATTTGTCTAGAAAATAATCACAGTAAGCTGCTTTAAGGCATGCTTTTCCTACAATAAATTTAATAACTCCAATACCAAATCCAACCACCAATCAGGTCTAGATACCTGCTTTGGAGCAACTATAAGAAAGAAAGATATTTTTCTGTCTACAGTTCAAAAGTCTGTTCTTCCAAATTTTATATCTTTCTGTAAAACTTCAAGATAATTCATGGCTATATGGCAAGACAATGGTGTATTGATTTCCTGAAATGTATTAAATCTTTTGATAAAGTTACTGATCTGATCTTGTCTGTAGTCAGTATTAATCCTTTTAATTATAAACTTGTTTCTCCTGATTATGCTCTGAAATTATTACCTGCAAGACCAGTTTCATTCATGTGTATTTACATTTTATGGATTCCATACTATAACACTAAGACATTTTTAGAGATATCCCACCACCTTAGTTCTAAAATGTTGTTTCTCTGAAATCAGTTGAATTAGCTGAATTACTCAATGGCTTGCATTTCTGTGTTTGGCATTGCAAAGAGCTAACTGAAAAGGTTTGACTTACCTTAGTAGGTAAATAATAAAGCAGTTTATATATTCACTTTGCTAGTCAAGGTATATTGATATGTACCATGCCAATGACAGCAAAAATCAGACACAATTATCATCACTCTTCAGATAGTTACACAACATACTGATTTCCTAACTGCACTTTTATATTTTCTTATTGAAGTTCAATTTCAATGTGGTAACATACCAAAATTTGGGCTACAATAACCCAGTATGTGTTTCAGAAATTTCACTTAAGTTTTACTGACAAGACTCTGGAATAACTAGGCTGTATTTCACCCTAAAATGAGAGTTGTTTGCAAAAAATTGTCATTAAAAGTACAAAGTTCCAGCATATATCTGCCTTGATAGATTCCTAAAGAAGAAGATATATCCCAAGTTAGTGATTTGTGTGTAACAAGTCTGAGCTAGTTTCTTTTAATGTTCTTCTGGCCTTCATCCTGTCCATTCAACAGTGATAAGAATCAAATAGCTTTATTAATTAAATCTCTAATTGAATCAATTCAAGCTGGTCCAGGCATGCAAATAGGGACAAGAGAGTAGAACATGCTTAGTTAGGGATCATATATGTACTTATGACACTTCCTAGTGGAAAAAAGTTGCTGGTTAAGCATAAAATTGTACAAGAGAAAATATTATCCTGATAATTGAGAAAAGAAAAAAACAGAGGATTTGCACAGCAAATAATTTACAAATGCAGGGCTTTTCTTGCTAATTTGTAAACTGCATAGTTCCAGTATACAGGACTGCAAGTTTCATCACAACTTCAATTTACTGATTTCTATTGAATAGGAATGTAAATTCTATGGCAGCATCTTCACATCCATAAAAGTAATTTTAATACTATGACTTCTTTTCAAATATTATTCATGTGGTGAATCTGAAGGATATTCAGATATAATTTATAAAAAAGCAGATAGGTTTTATCATTTCAACTACATATTTAAAGAGCTGATATTTATATAGTAATACAAATTTTTCAATATCCCTTAAAGACGGAAAAAGCAAACCAACCAAAACTGCATTAGTAGGAAACACAATATAGTTTCTTATTTAAGATTTATATATCTCAGCATAAGGTATTAACATTTCAATTATTATTATTATTATTATTATTATTATTATTATTATTATTATTGTAGGAAAGGAAGGGACTGAGGTATGTGGCTCCTACATCATGCTGAAAATCTGCCTCTACAGTATAGCACATATTTTCCAATTGAATAGATAAAAGAAAAATTGCTCCTTATATTTCCCAACAGGCAGACATAATCTACAATCTACATGCATTTACAACTATTGACAGATACACAATCTGGCCTGGAAACTGAATTAGACCTAGTGAATATTGTATGAAATCCTATCTTTTCAATGTTTTGAACTTCTCTTACTTATTCCCATCCGATGACTATTTTACCCGGCTTTGAATTTAACATTCAAAACTGTATCCAAAAGAATACAACACTCCTTTATAGCGGACTTTTAGGTCCCAAGACTCATTTAATGACAAGTTCTTTCTACAGCAAACTTACTTAAAGTATATCCAGACCTTCTGAGTGGTTCAGAAGAGTATTCTCTTCTTTTTTCTTCCAAATTAGGGAACCCAGTTTTGAGTCAGAGAAAGATTAGTAGTAAAGTATACACTTAAAATGTGCCAAAAAAAGTCAAATGGGAACATGTATCAGTTTCTTTTTTCACACTTGGAATTGGTCTTGCTCCACAGTGATGTCTGTTTGCAGCAGAGTAATATCAGTACAGAGATACTAGACAGGACTGCAGAGCAGAACAAAGTACTGGAGCAATCTTGTAATTTCAGATTTTGTAGGTTTTCCATCACTGTTGCCGTTTTTACTGGTGTTCACTCACCAATGAACTTTTCACCTTCCTCAACTGGCTTAGACTGTCATCATGGAAGACAGCTTGGCTTAAACCTTGCATGTAATAAGAGCTTGGGCAGGGATTATTTAATAAAAAGTGTTTGAGGGCTGACTATGTTCCAACGAGAAATGTGTCAAAGTAAGAACTCCTTCAGTTTGTTCATTGGAAAACAATAACATCAAGAGTTTGCTTCTCCTAAAACATTCTCCAGTTTAGTGTTCATCTAATATCTTGAAATATCTAGATATGTCAAATATTCAAATGGATTTCAAAGGGATATGGGAATAATTTTTGAATGAACTGAGGCCGCAGAACACGGAGCTTCACTTACCTGTGGGAGGGGGACACTTCCTGGCTACTGAGATAGCATAGGAAAGTATGTACTGAGATACAGCAAGAGATGAGACCAGCATACCCATGAATAAAAGGAAGTATTTTGGTAAAATGCATATGGCAAGTGACAATTTCCCTTTGTATTCCAAATATATAACATCCCTCCTTTTTGTAAAATCTGCATCTTAAAAGGACCTCCTCAACCAGAGTTAGACCTGAAATTTGGACAGACTTTTATGGGTTTTCTCTTTCCTTATTATTTTTTAAATACAAGCTCTTTAAACTTGTGGAATCCACAACATTCTGCAGCATTGATTTCTACAATTTAATTATATATTGGATAATAAATCTTTGGGATATTTTGGTAAAACTGCTTGAGTTTTTTCTTCTGATGCCTACTGTAGTGTTTTAGGTGAAGTAGCAGACAAGCAGTAGCCACTTAATTTTTCCAGGTAACTAAATTTTTATCTCCCTTTGCCACATACCCTCCTTATTCACCTCTCGTTTCACAGAAGTTATTTTCATCATTTAAGTAGTTTTCCCTTTATGTTTACAGTACGTTTTTTGAGAACAACCAATTTGGTTCGTCCATTTCCTAGAAAGCTGGGGAGTTATCAGTTTTTTTTTTTTTCCTTGTGGATGCTATGATAAAGAATGTAACAGAACTGAACAGAACCCTGAAAATAAAGATAACCTTTCGGAAGCTTCCAGTTTAGAAGAAGGAAATAAAACAAGATCAGTAAAGGAGAGTCGTTATCACACTGTCTGTTTCACGGACATGATGACTGGTGACCCTGCCTAAGTGTGTGTCTTGAAAATCCATTTTCTATTGATTAGGTCAGTACCTGCCTGGTAGTTGCAAGATTTGCTGAGGCATCTTAATAAGACTGTGAGTGAGAAAGACATCAGAAATTGCTTGTGTTTGTTCTTATCCATACTACAAACAGGGACGAAATTCAGTGTGCTGTCAATACTGTCCCCTCCCCTATTCTCCTTCACATCCAGGTTTCTCCATGAATACAAACAATGAGGTCAGCACCAAACTGACATTGTAAGTCAGTGGTATGGGCTGCTGGGCCAGGACACAATTGTGCAGATGCACTCATAATCGTCAACTTCAAAATGAATGAAACTAAAAAGATCAGAAGGAGAGGTTGGCTCATGAGTACTGCTTGTCACAGGGTGCCTCTATTTCTCCAGTTTACAGAGGACTTTGCTCTGCACAGACCTACCATGTGCCAGGCAGTACCTTTTACATCATGTAACTATAAACTTATATTTAATATATCACTCGATGCACAGAACATTTATTTTCACATGGGAAATGACATCCCATCATGGAAGTCAGACTGCATACCTGCTTCTGGGGAATACACAATATGAAGTTAATTAGTAAAACCTTGGGACCCCAGCCAAGGCCCACAAGACAGCTCATGTCCCTAAGTGCCACCCATACATCTTTAAGATACCTCCAGGGTTGGTGGACCACCCAGTTCCCTGGGCAGCCTGTTCCAGTGCCTGACAACCTTTTGCATGAAGAAGTTATTCCTAGCATCCAATCTAAACCTCCCCTGGCTCAACTTGAGGCCAGTTCCTCTCATCTTATCACTTGTTACTTGGGAGAAGAGACCAATTCCCACCTGACTACAACCTTCTTTCAGGCAGCTATAGAGAGTGTGAAGACCCCCCCGGAGCCTCCTTTTTTCAAGGCTAATCTCCACCACCTTGGCTGCTCCTCATCAGATTTGTGCTCCATATCCTTCCCCATATCAATTTTTTAATGAGTACTTAGTAAATGGCAATAATATGCCATTTCTTTAAATTGTTGACTTTTCTTCCGTCACCTGAACAGTTTCCATTAACACTCTTATAAGATTAGCAAGCCTCTTTTTCTAACATTTGATAATACTACTCCTTCAAACTGATTTTTCTAGTTAGAGAATATAGCCCAGCTTCTGTCATTTCCAAACTTTTCTCACTTCCAAAGAGTTTTCAGGTAAACACCATTATATTTGGACTTGTTATCTCTATACAAGAACTAGCTGTTTGTTAGAAACCTCTGAATCCACTTTTAAATTGAGAAAGTCTTAAAATGAAAATAAGCTTTATCTGAGTGAAGCCAAGGTTCCAGGTCAAAAGTTTTTCATTTACAGACTATTGCTTTTCAAAAAGTCCCCAAATAAACCTGGAGGTTAACAAGTCATTGTTGACTAAAAATGAAATATATGAACGTTTTTTTTACTTTTCCCTCAACTCTAATCTTCTTCTTTCCAGTTTAAAGTGAGGGGATATATTTGAGCTTTGACTGACACTGGTTGTTTATGAGAATGCAAGTAGAATGCTCTTTAAATATGTCAGGTTTAAAGAGCTGTCAATATAGCCTAGTGTTGTCTCAGTAAAAAAATTACATAAAATTTTATCTTACTCCTCTATTCCTAGACAACAGATCTGCCATTATAAAACATTTTGAGCTTAGGTAAGCATTTCAGGGAAACTTTAATCTAAAAATTGCATCCTAGAAAATGAATTCACTGTGTGAAAGTTATCATCTAAAAATTCTCATTAAGCTACTGGTTTCTTATAGATATCATACATAGTATGCTTATGTCCATATTTTCTGCCATTTTGAAGCTTTTATCAAAAAGATTTGTCATAGAAAAAGCTTTAAGAAGACATTCACAATTCTCAGTGTCCTCTAAGAGAAATGAAAACGCATCCATTAGTACAGACTTTGTAAACCTTAATCAGGAATCCATGTGTTTGAGGCACACAGCCTGAGTTAAAGAAACTAAAAAATGGACAAGCCATTTCAAGGGAAAGAAGTGCATTGTTCTGCTCCATAATTTTTCTGTCACAGAATCACAGAATCATCTAGGTTGGAAAAGATCTCCAAGATCATCACGTTCAAGGCTGCTCCTCATTTGTCTAGTGACAGAGAATGATAAAGTCACCCCAGAGCCTCCTTTTCTCCAGGCCAAACAACCTCAACTCCCTCAGCTGCTCCTCAAAGGACTTACTCACTAGACCATCCACCAGCTTTGCTGCCCTTCTCTGAACACTCTCCAGCACCTCAATGTCTTTTTGGACATCTGCACTGTACAGTGTTAAAAGCTTATGTATGATACTTGAATAGTACACTGTACTACATAATTCAGTAGAGATGTGTCATCTCAAAGCAATGCAAACAGCTTTCAAAAGTTTTTCCCAATTAATGCCACAGAAAACCTTCCGGAACATTATAACAGTTCATATGGGAACTATAAGAAACAGAACATGGAAAATATCTCAAAATAAGATTATTTCATGTTTTTATTTATTTTATAAATAAATTTTATAATTTTTTTAAACTTTATTTTTAAAGTTTATTTTAAAGTTTGGTTTTATTTTTTTTATTAATTTTATTTTTACTGGTTTACATTCAGCAAGAAAAAGTTCTTTTACTACAGAGCTATAAAACTACAGTTATGAAGTGTTTTGTCTGTCCATCACAGCTGTGAAATAAATACAGCACAATAATTGCTCTGAGTCATCTCTAGCTGAATTTCTATGCTGAGTTTAATGGCCCATACTACAAACATCATGTCATTATTCATCTCCAGGGTTTCAAGTTGACATTTTCACATTCTGATATACACTGCATTTAAGCATCGCTACTTAGAAGTGATTTATTCTTCATTTTCCCCCTGAAACTAAGAGTTACCTCAAGACGATGTAACTCAGCTTAGCTATAGGGTAAGGATTGACTAATCCTGCCCACATTTGTCTGATTGCACCACTGCAGAAAGAACCCCATTGCTCACCAGGCGGCACCCAAATTGCTGCAATTCCAAACCCAGGGTAAGAACACAACTGGCAACAATTTCCCTTAATATATTGTATCAGGCTTGTGGTGCATGGCTGTTTAACAGCTACTAGCGGCACAACAGAAATGTCCTTGCAGTAGAGGTACAGGCAGCTGTGTCTGGGTTGAAAGAGTCTGCACACATCCAAGAGTGAGGATATGCATCAGAACTGTACAATTTAGAAATCCAAGATTAGTGGGAAATGCAAAAAAAAAACATTTATTAAGAGTTTGTTTCAGGTGTCCAGGAGCAGACCAGAGGCTCAGATTAGTAAACAAAAATACAAAGGAAAAATAAAACCAAAAACTGATACAACCCCCCACCCCCCAACACATCCAACCCTGAGTTATGAGTAAGCCTGTCTGGTCATTTGCGGGAACAGAAAAATATGGTTGGGGGAGGCATAATTGTGATCAAGTTACACTGAATAAAATAGTATATGGCAGCACCTCTGAATCCCATATTCTGAGATTGTTTTCCATATACACAGATAATTTCTCCTGTCAACCTGAAAACAGTCACCACAAGAGATTAGGAGGTTGGTTGGATTTTGAAAAGGAATTTCTCTGACAGATATAAAGCATTGTTCCTCTTGTGGAAGCACAGAGAGGTGTTTCAGCAGCTCATATATTAGGAAACTACAGAGTGCTGGGGCAGGTGTCCAAGCACTGGAACTGCATCTACTGGACAATTAAATTGTGAGACTGCTCTCTGGCAGGCACTCGGACAGTTCAAGTAGCTTTCCTCGATTCAATGGTTTAACATTAGTCTGGAAGCAGCCATCCCCTTTAAAAAGACAAGACTTGACACTTTTCAGATTGTTGGTCTTTATTGGACTACACAAAGTCTTTCTAATGCAGAGAAAACCCTTATTTCTCCTATTTTGTTCCTTGAAAATCAAGTTTAAGCTTTTTTTTTTTCTTTCCTCCCCCCCTTAATTCTTTTCTTATCTGTAGCTTCTGATCTATTTAAAGAGAATACTAAGGTACACTTGTAATGGTGAGATTGCTCAGCTCAAGGAAAAAATAAAGAATTAATTAATAAAGCTACAGTATTGCATATATTGCACAAGATAATCTGCCAAAACTATCGTTCATGCAGTCACAAATTTATCTTAAAAAAATTCTTATATGGAGTTTCCAAAGGGAATTTCTTATCCTTCTATAACTCTTGTTTTTAAGGGTGGGAAGTAAAGAAACAACTTTTTTTGGTCAATTTAGACTTCCTCTAATTTTTTTAATATAGAATTAAAACACATATTAGTTAATGAGAGAAGGAGGAAATGAATCAGCTTGTGTTTAAACGTACAGGCTTCCTTTCTTCAATATGATAGCAAGAGATAAATATTTTGCACTGTTTCATCAGCAGAGCTAATAAGTATTCTTAGACAACCTAGAGTAAAAATAAATGTTTTGTTTTTAAATGGATAAAATCTTTGAGAGTTTCATTTTCAGTATGTCTATGTATCACTCTTGGAGGTGATTTACTAATAAAATTCTACAAAGAAAAAAGACATAAAAAGAAATGATAAATCAAATTAAATCAAATCTGTGTACTCCTTTGACAATCAGAATGTTCTGAAAAAGGTATCACTGAACAGATAAATTTTCAAAGCTCAAATGAAACCTCAGAGGCACACCTGAGAAGAAACCAAGAGATTTCTAATAATGTTTTAGGGTGATTGGTGACTGTGACACTTGTTTCAAAGATGCAATCCATGCCAGATAAAATACAACTTTTATAAAAAATTTCTGCTGCACTACTCATATAAAAAGCACTTTTTCTGTCCTTGGCTTTTCTTGTAGTGAAAAGAAAAAAAAAGTATGTATGAGAAATTATAGTATTGCACAGAGACCCAAAACCATTATGAGCCTTGTTTGAAGCTTTGTGTGCTATATCTTACAGCAGGGAATCACAGGCATTCACTTCTTAATGGAACACTTATTAAATTACTTGAGGGATGAATGGCTCAGAGAAGCAGCAATGGGAGGCAGAAGCTGCCTTTTTCTTGATGCTTGTCTCTGCAGTAGCTCCTGCTGAAGTACAAGTTAATGTTCTACCAGCATTTCAAAAATATACAGAACGTGGAATTGTGCAAAGGGAGCGTGGAATACACAGAATATACACATAGAATATGTACATGGAACATAATTTTTTCATCAACGACAACAAAAAAGGAGAAAACTGGAATATATGAGTTCTATAAGAAGGAGCATACATTTATACAACTGGCAGCCTAAAGACCAATAGAATAGTCCTGAAAGAGCTGCACAGTTCTTCTGGCTTAGTAAAAGAAACGAACATACATTATTCTTTTCAAATTGGCTTAGGTGTTAAAGAACTTTTCTATTGAATTGTGATTCACAGCAAAAACAGTGTGAACCTTTGAATACTAAAGGGAAATGGGTGAGTAAAAAATAAATTGCACTAGACAGCTAAACTGGGGTTGGGATGACTGGAAGTAGACATATGCCTGTGAGCTAATCACGCTAACTCTTCTTATGGTTAATTGAGAGAAATTGGCACTTTCAAAGTAAGATTGATATCTTCCTGAAATAAGGATTTGAACAAGGTCAAATGAACCACCTTTTGAGCTGATTTTATTCCCTCATTGATTTTAAAGGGAGCCTAAGGTGATTATGTGTAGACTGGGATGACTAAAATTTAAACGTCCAACAACTAGATAGACAAAGCACAAATTTTCACAATTATTTCAGAGAATGTAGACATGCTG
This sequence comes from Aleadryas rufinucha, assembly GCA_013397815.1. NCBI lineage: Eukaryota > Metazoa > Chordata > Aves > Passeriformes > Aleadryas > Aleadryas rufinucha. Next base: position 7,114 of record VZTH01013922.1, on the reverse strand, counting down.
CACTAAAGTTTTAAAAAAATATACACAATACCTTTAATGTCTGTTGTGATAACTACTCTGAAGAAATGAAGTAAATTCAGTTGTGAATGGATCACAAAGGCAACCTAAAATATTAATAAACCGTGAACAAAAATTGTCAGACTGACAGGAAAAAGGAGAAAAGTTGTTTTACAAACAGTGTACAAGGCATTTAGAATCTGAATTACATTTACAGGTTTATCTGAGGTTGAACTCAGGAAGACTGTTATACTGAGATACATACATTGATAAATATATATATATATAATTAGATACGTGGTTAGATGGGGAACAGATATCCACTATTTTTTAGGTAAAAAAATATGACATCAGAGATGCTTTGAATAAATCATGAAACTATTCTTAAGTAGAAAATGAACTCTAACAACAATAAATACATGCATCATATTTGAGACACCATATTTTTTCATATAGAATTTACAGCACATGGATCTTTAAACTCCCTTTCTTCATTTAAATGAATGCAGCAGTGAGCATCAGATGCCTTCCCACAGTAATATAGGGAGCATGAGCTGAGCAAGGATGCACTTCACCCATGCTCTCTCTGCATGTTCTCCCACCCTGAATTCTTGGTACAATTTAGAATTCATATTTATTCAATAGTTTCCAGTTGAGGCTTCTGATCTATTCCAATCACTTACTTCTTTGAACCTGCACCTGCAATTTAGTCTAAGACCTTAAGCCTGAAATTATTCATACAAAATCAATAAAATTAGTCATCTGCATACTTTTTTTTTCAATGAAAAGGCTTACACAAGAGAATATAAACTTGGAAGCAGGAAGACATTAGGAGATTATTTTTCTGTGTTCAGTAGAAATTACACTTTGAAATTACATCCAGAAGAACACAATGTACATAAATTTTATTTTAAAATAATGAAATTTAAAGACGTGATTCAAATTAGACATATTTCCTGAATTTCCTGAGCTTAATTTGAATTAATCTGCCTTCAAATGGACCTAAAGTTGCATTAACATCAAAAAAAGGTCTGAAAATGTACCCCTAAATATTTAAGATGTATCTTTAAAATATGTTACAGGTCATAACTAAAAAAAAGGTAAGCATAGGTCAGATGTATAGGCTATAAAGCATAGTGAGTCTTGACTATTTTTCTAAGAAAAAATAAATAAGCAGATTTATCTTGACAAAACCACGCAAGAGAGTAGTTAGAGGAAAGGCAAATGATAGATTGCTGAAATTAGGCCTATTTAAACAAAGTTGAAAAACTTTCTTTTATTCAGTGTCCTTATACTAATGTCTTTTCTCATTGGAAAGCAAGACATTGATCCCTGTAGACTTTAGAGTTAATTACATTCTGATAGCTCAGATGTTTCATCTAGATTTGTTCAGACAATTTGATACTTTAGGACTGAGGGGAACAGAGAAGTAAGGACAGATACGGGACAGTATAGATTTCTCAACACACTTTAAGTGTCTGTGGTAGGATTCGGTTCAGTATAAAGGCAACCAAATAGAAATGTTTATATGTAATCATCTATAATCTGTGCAAAGCACGTGTGAGCCTACACAGGACTGGCAGATACAGCTCAACACCCATGGAATGTAGGTGTCTTGTTGGAGGACATTTCAAATGGAAATTTATGCTTTTGAATTGACAACTGAATTGCACTTTGAATCAAAAGTCGCTTGTGTCCTAGAACGGATATTCAGCTGTTCTCCATCAAAGATATGATTCAGTTTCCTAAAATAAGCATTTAATTGTGCTGGTTTTGGCTGGGGCAGAGTTAGTTTTCTTTGCAGTGGCTGGTATGGGGCTCTGTTTTGGATTTGTGCTGAGCATAGAGTTGATAATATAGAATTTATTTTTCATTGCTGACCAGGGCTTGCACAGAGCCAAGGCCTTTTTTGCTTTTCGTGCTGCCACATTGGTGAGGAAGCTGGGGATACAGGGGACGCTGGGACACACAGCCAGGACAGGTGATCCAAAATGACAGAAGGAAAATTCCAGACCATATGATGTCATGCTCAGACTAGAAAATGGGGGGAAGAAGGAAGAAGGAAGAAGGTGGCGGGGGGGAGGGATTTGGAGTGATGGCGTTTGTCTTCTCAAGTCACGGCTATGCGTGATGGGCCTGGCTCTCCTGGAGACGGCTGAACACCTGCCTGACCACGAGAAGCAGTGAATTAATTGCTTGTTTTCCTTTGTTTGCGTGTGTAGCTCTTGCTTTCCCCATAAACTGTCCTTATCTCAGCCCAAAAGTTTTCTGGTTTTTACCCTTCCACTTCTCTCCCTGATCCTGCTGGCAGGGGAGTGGGAGGGTGGCTGTGTGGTACTTGGTTGTTGGCTTGGGCGAAACAACAACATTGGTGTAATTTTAGTTGGTCTTGGACAACCAACGTAATTTCTACTAGATATTCCTAGAGCCTCTTGGTCTCCTGGGATCTCTGTTACATCTATGAGTACTATGTGAATATCCTGGAAAACTCACAACATCATAGGAAGCACTGAATAATTCCTTTAGCACAAAGTAATTACTCTGCAATAATCTGCTTTATAATAAGATGAATTATTTTCCAAGCCCCATTTGCTGTACTAATAACACCTCCATTGCTGAGAGTGGGAGACATATAGTATACCTATGTGCAGACATACAAAGGTGAGCTTCTTAATCTGCAGCAGAGTCCCACGTGAGACAGTTACAATAAAATATGAATTCTTAATTTTTAAGGATGGTTTCTTAACAGTGTGTGTCGCCTTGTGTTCCTAGGCTGCCCTTTGGCCAAGGACGCCGGCTGTAAGGCCCTGCTGGCCAGCACGAGGCGGTGCCGCTGCTAGGGCAAATCGTGCGGCTGGCTCGCACCTAGGGTAGCTGGCTCCTGGGAAACGGCGAGCGAGGCGCAGTTGACAAAAGGCAAGGAGGCAAAGGGTGCGGGAGGGGATCTCCCCCGAGGTCTCCATTTATTGAGGTGAGGGTAGGAGGGGTCTGGAGCAGTGGAGGTCGGAGGGAGAACTCTGGGGATCTGAGGGTCTGCAGGGTCTTAAAAGGGAGGGAGAAACTGGGTGGAGCAAAGGGAACTGGCCAATGGGAGAACGGGTAAGGGGCGGATACAGAGGAAAGGGATCCAATAAAATTTCAAAAGGGGAGGGTACAATAACAAAGGGCCAATGGGCAACCCAAGTTAACAGAACTTTCCAGAACCTTATCAACTATGCAATGAACTTATTATTAAACATATGGAAAAACAACCAATAACCATCCTGGGAACCTAGAAGGTTCCAGAGGGGTGGGCAGGTCCCAATTCCAGGGCATGCCTCCTCACACGGAGGGCTCCTCCCCTGGCCGCGCCTCCAGGGTGGAGCTGTCTTCATCAAAGGAGGAGTCACCATAATCGACAGCTGCCACCTCAAAGGGTGGGACTCCCACAAGCGTGCATGCAGGAACAGTCTCAGAAGAAATTAAATCTTATAAAATAAAGAGAAGAAAATTTTGAAACACATTATAACACTGTTGATAGGACTCTGGCAAAGAGTTTGTACTTAAGTCATTTTGTACCAAAACCTTCCCATATAGCCTTAGAAAGTAACTTTTTCTTTACACCCTAGTATAATAAATGAATTTTTATTTCAATAATTTATCATGATTTTCTGAGGATAATTGCCAAAAATTGAGGGAACACAAACACTTCAGTGTAAACGTGTGGGAAAAGATATGGTAACACATGGAATAACAATTGAAATAAAAGGCTACCCCTATTCCTGCATTACTTTTTTTTTTCCCTTCTTTTTAATGAAGAAAGTATCCAAGGAAAGTAAGTGCATTTTAACTGTGCAAATATAAGAATATTTTAGAGAGCAGTTTGGGGAAAACACTTGTCCATTCCAAGACATCCTCAAATCTGTCAAAAATGTTCTCAAAGATTTCTACTGAGGAAGTTAAATGATAGGATCCATAACAGGGTCCCCCAAAGGGACAGACCCCCAGTTCTGCTCCCCTGGATGGCAGAATGCCCCCCTCTCTCTCCCTGTGTTCTGGGGCCCCGCCTTTGCCCCACCCCCCTGCCCAGAATTCTGTGCTGGAGCCCGGGAAAAGTCAAACCTTCCTGGGCACAGTTCTCTTTCGCCTCAGCCTCTCGGAAGGAATAAAGCTCTCCTGGAACCTACACGAAGTCGTCTCCATTCATAGTGCCGGGCATGTTGGGCCAGCCCAGCCGGTGTCAGGGACACTGGCCAGGACCCCAACAAATGGCGCCCCAACGTGAGGCTTCTTCGGACCACGCCAGACAGCTGCTCCAGTGTTCATCGCCAGACATCAAGTCACGGTTGGAGCTGCAACCCCCCAAAGGAAGCTCTAAGTTTTATTAGAGTAATCCGAAGGGGTGACCGACAAACCTCTTGGAAGCAGTGGAGCTGCCTGAAGAC
>VZTH01013921.1:53373-88992 GCA_013397815.1 Aleadryas rufinucha | reverse complement strand
ATGGTCACCCCAAGACACCATGCAAAGCTCAGAGAGCTGGAAGTGCATTACAGGAGTCAGTGGTATTCTCAAGCAATGGATTTCAAGGTCATGTTTGGCCCTGTGCCTCAGAAGGCTAACCAAGAAAGGCTGAGAATATTACCTTGGAAATATGTAATTAAGTGATAACATCATTTCCCCTGTGATTTGCAGAACAATTCATTTGTGATGAACAATTTCTTCTCCAGCCTCATAACTGAGTCACTGAACATTCAATTATTCTATCATAAAACAAATGAGCAACAATATTACTGCTGTTGGAATTCCTAAATGAAAAAAAAAGAAAAAGGTAAAACTTGCCAAGTGAAAACAACTAACTACCCCTCACCTCATGATGAAATTGTAGCAGGTAAGATTAATTAAGTCCTATACTTTGATACAATCTTGTGTAAATTACAGAAAATAATAAAAATCATGACTTTTCAAAGCTTTCTTGACCTTTCTTCCAACAGAAATTGGGCCACTCAGAAGATATTGCTCCCACATCAGCTTTTCTGCATTCCTAGGAGCACCTCATTTAACCAGGTCTGAGTAAAACCACAGTCTTGAGCACTTGGTGCTCAAGACTGTGGCTATATTGCGTCAACTTTGCCCTTCAAAATAAAATGCAACATATTCTGACCCAACTTACACAGGCTCAGAACAACAAGATTTTAATTGGAACACAGGGAAAAGCAAAGCTCCTTCAAGACAGCATCATGTGATTTTTGTCCCTATATTGCCTTTCTAAAGTTCTTTTTTAAGGAGGACATTCATGTTCCCACACATATATAGGATGTCACTTCTTTACTATTTCTAGATATTTATCTGCCAGTCTGGTGGTGCTGAAATTCTCATTGCATAGAATATAAAATGATGCATAAATTAGCAAAACTGAGGGTATAATCACCTCAGCAGTCTTGTCTTGCCAACCCAAGCCGTGTGAAATGTATTCATGTGTGTCCTGAAAGTAGGGATTTTATTTGGGCAGTCTGCCATGAGAGCTAAGAAAAAAAATGGAAGTCTAGTGATACAGCATGGTCCAGCTCTCAATAAAGAATTAAATTTTTCTACATTTCATTCTCAGTCCCTACATGTAAGATTAGTTTATCTGTGGAACAAGAAGTGAAGCAAAGCACAGAGAAAGTCCCAGTCCCACCTCAAATAACACACTATTATTGCTAAAATATTTATGCCCTCATTATGCTACTTGCTAGTACCATAACTTGCTTTCTGTAACAGTATAATGAAAAAACACTCCTAGAGTCCTGAAAGAGCCAATTTCATCTTCTTGAGTTCAACATGTGGGCAAACCTAAGTTATACCAGATCCAAAATGATACCCAAATACTTTCATAATTCCAAAATTGCTCTGATCAATGGCAATGAGAGGATGGGGTATGAAATTTTCTATACATGAGCAAATGTAGTTTGCAGGCTATAAAATCCCATGAGAATCTTAATAACAAAACTGGGCATTACATACTGGCTTTCAAGCACAACTCTGGTCTCATCAGAACTGAGGCAATCTCAGCAAAACCAAAGTAAATATTTAGCACAAATCTGGTCAAGTTCTAAACATTTAAAACAAAGTTTTAAATTTAGAGTCTCAATTGTTGGCAATGTTGGAGCAAAACTTGATATATTTGCAAAATTGCATAAGAGGTTATAGAGCAGAATCTGACAACAAAAAGTAGCTACTGGCCCTTTATAGTGATGTTTGTTCTAAAATTTAAGTGGACAATTATTTTGGTGAGAAAATCCTACCAAGATGAGACAACTGTGGCTTTCAAAGATATTTTCTCCTGTTATTTTGGACATTTGGCATTTGTTTTGAACTATGAATGCAAAACAGTAACACAGAGAGGGAAAGAAAACACCCCACAACTCAGTGCATAACATCACACTGATTTGGTGGAACAATACAAACACCATGTTGGCATCACATTCTTGTTGCAGGGAGACATCTAAAAATATTTCCATGTGTTTTACAAACCAGGAAGTATTTACGTGAAAGATGGGCAGTGAAAGAAGATGAAATAAGAGCACATTAGAAAAAGAATTTCTGCACAAATTTTTGTTTTATTGATAGCTGGAAATACAAGAATTGCTGTATGCACATCATGAACACATGTAGAAAATCTTACCAAGCGCCTAAGATCAGCCCTTTATTGGATGATATTTAAAAATTATTTATTCTTATGATTGATAAAGTTCACAGCATACCCATTTCTAACACTTCAACCTTCAGTCTGTGAAGCTTTGTCAACATGACAGGTTTTATCACCAGAGATTTATATATAGACACAATTTCAGATCAAGCCAGAAAAATTACATTTTTGAATTTTTTAACATCATCTCCTTAAAAGCCACAGGCCCTCAGCTAACAGGAAACAATCACCAACACTCTACAGCAGTCACAGCTGTTTGCATTGGGCAGTGGATGAATTCTGCAGTCCTGCCCTGCCTGTCATCAGAGCAACTGGAGTCACTGAATATGATTCAGGTGTGCCATGACTCCTTGCCCATCCCCTGGCTGGTATTTCACTCCCAAGGGAACCACAGCACAGGGAGGGGGATACATCAGGTGTAGGTGTTTGGAAACAGTTCTCTGGCCCCACACTTTAACTGTAGGCTCTATCTTTTTTTGTTGAAGGCCCATTGCACCCCAGGTTTAACCCCACAGCACCCAAACTTTTCACAGTGTTATGATTTCAAACTCCTCTGACGAGGTCTTCTGCACTGGGGGTGAGGTGGGAGAGAGATGCCACAGGGCTCCTTTTTAGCAAAGTCTTAGCAAGAAAGTCTAACTACAAGTGGCTTAGTAAACTATCTAGTTTGAGAAGATTAAGCAGAAAAAAGATAGGTAACAAGTAGTTCTCATGACCCTTCCCACACTGGGAACCCCACATTCGCGCGGCATCAGACACACCCCGGCTGGATGATGCACAGTGTCATCTGTGGAGAGAGGTTCCTCCTTTCTGGTCATTTGAGCTACTGTATCATTTTCTCACAAGAAGACAACCCTCTTCAACATTTATGCTGTCAAACAGAAAGGATGTTGGCTTGAGAACTCACTAGTGCACTGTTACAAAAAGACCAGACCTGACAGATAGCTGCAAGTGGAAGATGCCCATAGGCTTCTCTGCTACCATGAGTGGGCTGAGGTGATGCTGAAGCAAATAGGCTATAAAATCACAGAATCATTTAGGTTGGAGAAGATCCTTAAGAACATTGAATCCAACCGTAAACCTAGCACTGCCAAGTTCACTGATGCTCCATCCAAAATAAAAGTATCCCCTACATATTATACTCCTACCTGCAGAATCCAAGGGTGTCTCAGCATGATGGGGGTGGGGGGGGAATAGAGGCAGACAAGGACGGCTCAACCCCAGTTGTCATGCAGAAAGGGATGGGAACGCTACTGAAAGCATCTCAGGCAAGGCTGAGAGCCATGGGCTTTGACAGAGACGATCAGTAGCTTTCAAGAAGAGGCCTCTCAAGCTGGGTTACCACAAGAGAAGGTCACACAACAAAGCACCAGGAGCTAGGCCAGCAATTTTCCCTTTCACACGTGGTGGGGAACCACCCACACTTTGCCCCACACCACAGTGTTCCATGTGAACTGGGCCACATGCACTTTCAAGTACACAGCAGGGGAGAGAGGAAGGCAATGCCAAGGGTGATGTCAACCCATCTGAGAGAGTCTGGAGCTCTCAAAAACACAGCAGGTCTGCAGCTACCCAAGTAACAAAGAGCAGTCAGGAAAGACGAATGTCAGAGATGTTAATTTTTCTTCACTTTCATGCCCATTCTTAATTGAAGGTCACGATTCTTGCTAATTTCTGATAGTTTTCGTTTTCATTTCACAAACATGGGATTACTAATATTAGGTAAATCCAGAGGCACCAGGCATTATTTTAATTCTAAGCTATTAGAAAGTCATTTTCAGTGCAAAGCATGTTACAAGGAATAGAAAGGAAAAGTAACTTACTCTACTAAAAATAGTGAGAGAGAGAGAAAAAAAACAAATATCTCTTTGAAAGGGTTTGGATTCCTGATGATAAGAAAGAATGAAGCATAAAAGGAGCTGTCACATTTACCCCTTGCAAAAATTCTGGGCTGCAAAAACACTGAGAAGGGGGAAAAAGCAAATACATGGCCTGTTTTTCCTTAGTATTAGAAAATAGTTTCATGCTAATCCAGTATTGGACTACACACTTCAGTGTTCCATGATTTTGCACCAAAGCATGGAAAGGAGGTCTCTGCTTTTTCTATCAGAGAATAAATCAGCCTCAACTGCTACAGTGGTCAGCTACAAGGTGATATGTGATCAGTATTAGCATCCTGATGTCACTGTGTCACCCATGCATGCATCTGGTAACTGCTACTTGATAACAAAACCTGGAGCAGCACAATTTCGCAGTGCAGATCTGTTTCCCCTGAGCATCTCTAATGACTTCATAGACCCATAGAGGAATAGACTCAGCACAAGTGAACATGTACGACATAACTCAAATATTGGAAGTCACAAAATGCAGAGGATAAATCCGAAGTGTTGCACTACCTCTATTCATTGTAGAAAATATTAAAGCATAGTGTTAAAAACCAGCATAGTTTTGCCTCTTGACAAAAGTCTACAGGAAGCCTGCACTTTTTCAGGAAAACATTAATAGTAGCTGAAAATTGAACCCCAGCCACATTTCTGCTTGCAGGTGTAAGTGCTGCATCCTTGTTTTCTACTGAAGAGCAAAATTCAAAGCATACAGTCACTGAAAGAGAACACTAGCTCCTATGTCCTTCTTCCTTTGAAGTTTCTGTCTGCAGGGGCATCAAAGGAGGCAACTTTTGTTGTTGTTGTTGTGGCAGATGTAGCAAATTCTGTTCTTCTGAAATATTCTAAAAGCTCACAAAAGGTCATAACAGTATGAATAAGAGCTGTATCAGAGGAGAACATCAACCTATCTTGCTGCAACTCTTGCAGGTGAGGCAGGATGGGCTGTGGAGGGGACACGCTGTTTGTAATTTAGCACTAAAAAGACTGGGATGGTTGCAAGTGTGGCTGAGGGATGAAGGAGTCTGTAGATATTTACAAGCTCTTAAGAAAGCACAGGTTTGGTGGAGACTGTTACCAGAGGGCTTGAAACTGAGACATCCAGGGGAGCTTCAGAGATGCAAGGTTGCTTTATTTCTCTGCTGCAGCAAGAGCCCTTTCCCTGTTTTTGTGCCAGTTCACAGTGGTGCCACAGGGACTGGAATATTAATATTCAGGGAAAGACCAGAATCTGACTTTTGTGTTGTTCTTCTCTCTTGTAGGGAAAAAAAAGGCAAAAATTATTTTGCATCATTTTCATTGAAGGTTTTCTAAGCTCAACAGGTTACATTAAAGCACTAAAGAGTATCCTTTATTTGCCAAACCTGTAAGTTCAGGTGGTCAAATTTGAGAATGTAACAACAACACATGTCAGAGATATAGACTAATTTAATAAATTAATTAATCTAAATTAATAACAGATTTATTTTCTTCATTTTTGTCAAATAAAGCAATGCAGTAAAAGGCTGACTACATACTTCAGTGCTAGGCTCTCTCTGTTAGACTCTTAGCTATAACATCTGATGGCAGGGATCTAAAGAGATATCTCTTAATAAGTCTAAATACATCTATATGTCTGATCATGACCTGCTTAGCTTGTTAACAGAGCCTGAATCATTGTATTGATAGTGGTTTAAATATGTAATTTTTGCTCATATAAGTGAAGCCTGTGAAATATCATGATAGGTTTTCTCTGAGGATTTGAAATCGACCCACAACTTACCCACTAGAAATAGTCATCATGCACAACTTTTAATGAGAGTCACACTAATTGCCTGTGCAGGGCAAAACAAACAGGGATTTTTTTAAAAACAAAACAAAAACAACAAAATAAAAAGAAAGCAAAGCAGACTACAGGCTCAGACTTGAGGTGGAATCCAAGCTCTTGCTCTGACAATATTAAGTATTACACCTCCAGGGCTGAGTAAAACCACAAGTAGAAATGACCCTAACATCAGATATTTATATTTATTTTTATATGCTTTTTAGAAGTGTTTTTACACTTCTAAAAAGCACCTTACTTGAAACTATATTTATAACCCCAGCACAGGGGAACTGATTCCCTCCAATTTTTATGAGAAAAATGAAGCTGATGTCTATTAAGTTCTGCTAAAAAAACCACCCCATTCTAAGTATCTGATTCTCCTGAAACATATTAGATCTTAATTTATTCAATCTATTCAATGCATGGCTTTTGCACTACTGGTGCCCTCCTGTTGCAGAAGTAGGAATATTTTGGAGGGTGCTGAACAATAGAATAAAGCTCAGGAGGCAAATATGCAGCAGGGCCCTTACCTTAATTCATGGGAGCTGCATCAATTCAAGTCAATTGAGGACTTCACCAGGACAGCCTACACTGCATTAAACCCCCAAGTGAAAATCTGCCATTCCTTTGAAGCCAAAGGCAGAAAGAAACTACTGAAAATCCAGAATTCTTCACATATAAAAGAGCCAGGTTAGAAAAACATGCTAACTCCTGAGTCAGAAAATCGCTCCTGTTTAAATGGGTGGCTTTTATAGACATATTAAATGAGAAAGCTGGTTTCCATTCAAACATCTCCTCCCTGCCTAGTTATTTATTGCCATTTCCAGCATGTTCAGATCACCCTAAATCCATACAGCACCCTGCAACTTCCCCTGGAGCTTCCCCAGAAAGCAAGTCCTGAAAGCTATTAAGAAGTCACATGACACAAAGTACAAGTCACACAAGACTTTCCCCACCAGTGATAACCTAACCTTAAAATAAGTCTGAGGGATGTCCCAGCTTCTTCACGGGAGGGAAAATCTCAGCCCCTGCTGGAGTGAGTTCCACGTCAGCATCATCTAGCCTGGTTATTTCTACACATGACAACGTTTTGTTTGAACTCCCCTGTGGCTGACAGGGCCTGTTTACCAGCTGGATGTACTGTCCTTGGGCCAAGTTCAAAGTTTTGCCCTGAGAGTCACTTCTCTGCGTGGCTACACAGACCAGTAACAAACAGGAGAGAGAGCAGCAGCACAACAGCACAAGTTAGGAGAGGGATGAAAGGCTCATGGCAGGGAACAGAACTGTCCCTGATGGAGTGATGTAGATTTACAAGGACTCATACTTTGTTTCCAATTACCCATGCTCTTGCTTCTTCTGCCCACTTCTGTATTTGTGCAGAAGAGAAGCTTGCCCCCTTGATTTTAGCATACTCCAGTTCTCTCTATTTGTCCTCATTTCATTTGAAGCCTCCAGCTCCCTCCCAAGAGTTATCCCATGCCCAGGAGGACATGGCAATCAGTGCACACCAGTGCCACTGGATGTGGTAGCCAGCTGATAGACATTGTCCTGGCCATGCATGTCCTCACTGGCCTCAAAATCCCCTTTTCTACTGCTTTTCAGGTGACAGACTTCTTTGAGAGAATGATTAAAACCACTAGAAAATACAGCTGCTTCTCCTGCTTCAAACCGGTCTGGTGAAGTTGTCCCTTCCCATGGTAGGAGGTTGGGAACTAGATGGTCTTTTAGGTCCCTCTCAACCCAAACCCTTTTGTGATTCTCTGTCCTAAACAGATCCCACTGCTTGCAACTGCTTACTAAAAAAACTTGCTTTGGAGTTGTGTCTGTACAAGGCAAATAAATGGTCACCAGGGTCAGGGGTGCAAATCTGTGCATTTAGTGTGTTGTGTGAAAACTGTGCTACATGGCCCACCCCTCTGCTCCCCCCAAAAAATATCAAAAACAGAACAAAAAACCATACCTTTCATTTTCAGCCGAAGAAATGAAAAGTAAAGAAGAGCTTGATACTAAAGGATTAAGTAAGAAGCGCGGGGTGCCTAGTTAAGAGAGAGTCCTCAAATGCAGTACATCAAGAGATTAGAATCTGAGGCATATTCTATATTTGTGCCATGTAAATAAATTTTCTGTCTGGGTATAGGTACACTGTGATTTTACTGTGCTTTCTGCATTCTAGTACCTTCTGTTCAGGAAGTGACAAAAAGACTGGATTTGATGGAGGGCACTGGAAGTGGAACAGTCTGTAATCCACACTGCTGAATTCCTCGCTATTGGATTCACATCACAGCATTTTCCTTAAACAGAGATTACAAGAGAAAAGCAAAGAAAGACAACTTCCTAATTTGAATTTCAAATGTGATACAGTGGGTGGCAGAAGTTAATAACACACATTTTACAGCACATTAATTGCATGACAAGCACTTCAATGTCTTTTCAGAATTGTTTTTCCCCCTTGCATCTAACTCCCTTTCCTTGCCTTCATGTACCTCAGCATTTCTTCCAGATTTTTCTGTTTTTCCATATTTTATCAAATTAATATCTCCTCTTCCTTCCTTATCGCTTCCACTTCTAACCCCTGGCTGCAGTTCTCCACCCAAACAGTCAGATCGATTTTTGTTTCTCCTCTCTGAGGCAAAGAAAGACTTGGGTTTTTTTGTTTTCTTGCTCTTCTTTCTCTGGCCATACAGACAACATTGAAATCCAAAGCCATTGCATAGTCTAAAGGAGATCTTGTACGAACAACTCTCAGATATATTTTCATGGATATTTCTTCTACCATTGCCTTAAAGTCATGTTATCCTTTCACTTTTCCAGCCTTTCACCAGATATTTTAACTGTTTTTCCCTTTGAGTCAGAGCAGATTTGTAGACCACATGCAAACACTGAGTTGGGGAAAGAAAAAGGGATGTTATGACTGGGTGTGCCTGCCTGAAGCCACTGTGGAATTAATCCAGACCCAGGAAAACCAGGTTTAGAAGCCAATGTTTCTCAAGTTGGGGAACGTTCAAGGACTATTTTTAGTGTTTAAGTTTAATGCTACACCTGAAAGGACTTAAAAGAAAAAATACTTCTGAGAATCTAGAATCTTCATGCAAACAAGATCCTAATACAGTTCTCCATCAGCTTCCAGGGGGCAGCATGCTTGAATCCAGAAGTTCAGACACTTACCTACACATACACTCATCTGCTGCCTGTTAGCACTCACAATTTAAGTGCTTTTGCCACCGACAGCAGCACCTGAGTGCAATACAGAAATATATTCTGTTCCGTGATAAAAAGTAAGCCAGGATAGCTATAAACAGCAGCTTACACTAGTTCCAATACTGTTTTAATCACTTCAAACACCACCTCAATCTTCTCTCTTTCATAAGACTGCCAATAGTCTGGAGCTACTCCAGATTTAGCAATTAAGAAGAGACAACCACTCTTTCAGAAAGAGAAGTAGTCTGGCTTCCTGCTATGAAACCACAAAATCACCCAGTTCTTCTCTGAGTCACCACATGTCACAGTGGAAGTCGGCCTTTGATTTTGCAAACTCAAAGATGTTCAACATCAGTTTTCAGAAATTACCACATGACCCTGTTGTGAATGAGGTACCTCAACATGGTCACAGATGTTTTGGTGAATGCAGGATGTGGATCTGGATCAGTTAACTGCACAGCCTCATGTACTGAGGGAAGTCATAAGACTAAAATTTGAAATGAGGAAGTGACAAAAACTGAAGAATATTTTTCTCCCAATTAGGCACACCCACACACATTCATGACTGAATCTCAGAGGCACAAATTATGCCTAATTTCAGAAGAAGAGGCAAAGGGGAACATGACAACTCAACAAAAGCCACAAGATACACTCCACTGTGCCCACTCTCACTAGACAGCCTATTTCCCACCCCAACACACCCTGCAGCTTTATCCAGCAATGCTGCACCAGCCTGGCAAGTTGCATCAACCTGGCTAATTGTGGAAATTAGCTTTACTGACACAGATAAAGCATATTTAAATACTATAGAACAAACTGTGGCTACCATACCATGATTTAGGATGAAAAGGAGAAAAGATACCAATAGAAAATACTGTGGTGTAATACTTTATGTAGCCACAATGTAATTACCCAAACTGAACTTAGCGTAAACATCAGAGTTAATAAACTTCTTACTGTGAAAAGTACTAAGAAATGTTTAGTGACAACAGATGATTAGGACCACGGCTTAAGTCTCACAGTGCAGTAGCTCAGAGGTCTTTGCTTCAGGATTGCTGCCAAACACTGATGAAAACAGTTTTTAGCCACAAAAAAACAACTTTTTATTGATATGCATTTTAGCCTGTAGTGATGGTGGATTCATTGCCAAGGTACTTGAGGGAGACAAAGGACTTCGCTAGGGAGGAGCCCCGGCCGACTGGCCCCTTTTACCTAGGAAGAGGGGGCTGGGCGAGGCCCCTACTTCCACTTGTGCTCTGGCATTCCAAGGGGAAGGAGTCTGCATCGCTGTGGAGAGAATCCACCATCACTACAGGCTTCTACCTTCTGCTGCTTTTCCTCCAACCCTGAGTGGAGCTTGCTCGCTGGAGCGGCTCTTGCACAGGGGACCCTATTTTTACACCCTACCTCACTAAAAGGAGATACCTTTCCATCATCTGCTGGGGTGCCTCAGGGAGACCCCTCCCCACCTGGGATCCTAAGCCCGTTTTCCCTNCTATTCCTCATACATTTGCCTGAAAGCCCCTTAATTTCAAAATTATAGTAATCTGAAGGGAAGGGGGTTGCGTTTTCCATTCCAAGGGAGGTTCCTGCCTTCCTTACAGACACCTGTCTTTTAAAACCAAGACATGCAGTTACTTTTTATGCCCCCTGGTTCCTCTGAAGGTCAGCCTGCTGACAGGACACCATTGGCCCAGTCCAACGTTCCACTGCAGTCCATTGGTGGAGGCCTTTCGCCATCTGATTGAAGAACCTCTCTGGAGGGTACAGTGCTGACTGCCTGTCCCCTGTCAGATATGAAATGGTTGCCAGCCGAAGTCTCTCCACAGACAAAGCTTTCTCCCATCTTCTTCTGGTTGCCTCCTGCAAGCGGCACATGTGCAACCCCTCCCCCACATGCCTCTGACAACCAGTGTTGAGACAGATCAGAATTAAATTGGCTCCTCGCATGTATTCCAGAGGTTTTAAATAAAGGTAGAAGTGTTTAAGCCACTCCAGGAAATTCATGAGAAAGTATTTTAGATCACATCTCCATCCTCCTGTGGAGAGCTGCCAAGAGAGGCACACATCAACAGCTGGGCAACAGCCCTCCCACTCTCCTCAGCCCAGCAACACTTGGGGAAAGAGACAATGCCAACAGCTTGGGCCTGCCCTGCCTTCCCAGTAAACTGTGCAAACTGTGCAAACTGTGCAGAAATCTAAAAAGGTTTTGATCTTGTTCCAACACCCTTTCCCCCAGCCCCATGCAGGCAGACAAGTCAACCCAACCCATCTCCTGCATGCCTCTGCTAAGCCTCACAAGCCCTTTGTTGTGCTTCCGACTGTGTTGCCTGTAGACTCGTGTTTTTACTTTGGAGACTTGCCTCATAACCGCCCTCTGTACAGTTTTAGTCCTTCATTAAAGGGTTTTCTTTGTCTTCAGTAAGTGTTTTTACAAACCCAAAATTGTATTTTTAAAAAGCATATTCCAGGTTTGCAAATCAGCACAACAATGTGACACCTCATCCTTGGTATCTATTGCAACTGAAGGAAGAAAAAGATCTTCACACATTATCAGAATACTCTTCTCACTTCTTTTGTTTCTAAATCTATTTACTGAAAAAAACTTATAACGTTACAATGTCAGTTGTTTAGTGATACACCACCAAAAATCAAAATCATGTTTTCCCCCAAAATGTGGATATTTATATACAGAAACATAAGGTCTTACAACAACTGATCTATGCCTGGGAGTAAGAAATAATAATGAGAAAACTTGTATTTTAAACACTGAGTCTTTGTCTTACAGTAACTTTGTCTTTCAGCAGCTAGTCTTAGCAGAATTCTCTGCACAACTTTGTGACCCGAAGCCACCCAAAACACAATGGAAACAAAGCAATTATGAATACATCTCTCCCACTCCTGCCCTGTGTTGTTGTGGTTTTTAACCAAATGGAGAAAAGGTGTGCATGCAAAATAAGGTCAAGTGCACTCACAGTTCAGAAAACTGGGGCTGAACATCTTCTAGGTCACTGAGCACAAAAACAAGTTTCAGCCATACACAAAGCTCGTTTCCTCTGCGTACAGAGTGTACCTCATCTTAGTGAAGCTCAGCCATAACTGAGGTGGTTCTCTCATCTCTGTATTCCAGCACTTTTTGTCAAGAGAATAAAAGAAAAATGTCACAGAACTGTAAGAACTGCAAGGGGCTCATCTATATGACAGGATTTCCCTCAGAGTAACTCTGGTTGTTCACCAGAGTAGTTAATGCATAAATGCTGACCTTACACCCAGGCTCTCACCCCAGACTGGCAGTGAAGATGATGCCCAGCTGTAAACACACAGTGTTTATTAGCAGAGTGTGGGACTGAGGGACCCCTGTTCCCTCTCAGGGGGAGATTCCTACACTTGAAACTCAATTTATAAATAAGCAGGGAAGGTACCAAACCTCCATCACAACCTCAGTGCTGCTCTGCACAGGGCTTTGGTTACAATGGAGTGGAGAAATGTGGCGGGGCTGGAAGAAAAATTTGGCAATTTGTGCTTATTAATACAGTGCCTTCTGCTGCTGTAGGTAATGCAGGTAAAGCAACTCACAGAGAATGTATGAACTAATTGGGGATTAATACTTAAATACCTTTAAGAATTACACTTCTACCAAAGCCTCTTTTAGAATATGAAATTGCCCTGGCTTGAAAAACAGGTGTCTGCCAAGGAGGGTGGGAACCTCCCTTGGGACCCCCTTCCCTCCAAATTATTGTAACTTTGAAATTACAGGGCTTTCAGGCAAAGATATGGGAAAAGGAATTACAGTTATTTACATATATTTTATATATATTTTTATATATATATAAAAAGACAAACAAACAACAACAACAGCAGCAACAACAAACAGAACCAGAAACCCAGTGCCAGCCTCTCTCGGCCGCAGGCCCTTTCCCCTTCGGTGCAGTTACACTCACAGCCGGCAGGGGCACTGGTGGCTCCCGGCTGGGCAGGGTGGGTGCGATGATTCCCCCGCGCCTGCAGGGGGCGCTGTGGCGCGAGTTCAGCCACTTCTCCACATGGCAATGGCGGCTCAGCAGGAGAGAGAGAGAGAGAGAGAGAGAGAGAAAGAAAGAGAGAGAGAGGCTTTCCTTTGCAAACTCACAGGGGGGCAGCCGGTCTCAGTGCCGAAGCTAATGGACTGCAGCAGGAAACCTCGGAGCAGCAGGCTGGAGCAGCAGAGGTGGACACACCCAGGGTGGCAAACAAAGTGTACCAAAGACTCTGGAGCCGTGGCAGGAGCTGCCGGTATCCACGCAGACACGGGATATTGAGTTAAAGTGCAGCAAAAAGCCTTGAAGCAGCAGCAGAAAACAGCAGGGCTGCAAGGTGGCAGACTGGCTGTTGCAGGCAGCTGCTGCACGTAGCTAGAGACGCTCCTTCCAGAGGGGGTCGGTGAGGGTCCTTCCCAGTGAGGTCAGGTTATGAAAAGGTCCAGGGTCAACAGCTGCTGTTACGAGCAAAGGCTCACCCACAGTAGGAGAAGTAGTAAAGGGCTGAACTCCATGGTAGCAGCAAATTCTCTCCCGCAGTAGCACCAGCCTGACCGTTCCCCTCTGGTCCCAAGAGCAAGAGAGAGCGAGGGATAAGCCCAGCCCCCACCCCCCAGCCAAAATTTCACAGTGTCTCAGCCTTTCCCAAGAGAAAGCCCCCCAGCTAAGAGACTGCAGCCACCTGCACCCCTCCCCCTATCTTGGCCACATCCCTTGTGTCTCTTAAGTATCCATCATTCTTGTCTCTTAGGCAACAAAAGGGATAAAAATTCCCAAAGAGAAAGAAAAAAAAATCCTAACCTCCAACAGAAATACACATTTATTTTAAAAACTTCTGTTAAAATGACTGCAATTTGCTGATACACAAACTTGTGCAAAATCTTGGAAAACAGCCCCACCAAACTCAGACATTAAAATCATACAAAGTTTCCTGCACTGTAAAAGACATCTTTGTAAAGGAAGTCTCCTCCTGAGCCTGAGTTGGTTTGGGTTTTCATAAATTCAGATGGAGAAATAGGACAGAGGTGCAAAGGGAAATATTGACAAGATAGCACTTTAAGATACAGCAAAAGAAGCAATGAGAGAGAAGATGCAAAACCTGACATTTTGAGCATGCATTTGGGGAGGCTGTTATGGGAAGGAAAATTTGCTATGTCTAAACTCTTTACATTCACATTTGCCCAAGACTAAAACAACCAATCCCAGGAACAAACTGGTGTGTTAATTCTAAGCATCCCCTAACAAAGAATAAGCACAAATGTGCTTATTCTTTGCCCCAAAGGGCCACTGGTAGCTTCACCATGAAGGTCTAAGGACCCTGCTCAGACTGCAAGACACAGCATATCCCCAGTCAGACAGCCACCTTTCCCATCCATGTTACTTTTCCCAAGGTATCTTCATGTTGTCCCAGACATGAATCTGGGTGGAGAGCTTCACACCAAAATCCTGTCCCCCTCCATCTGTAATTCTGGAGCAGTGCTAGATGGGTGATTCTGTCTTTCATCTAATGACTTGCATCTACTGCCTCACTGAAGCCCTGCAGCTGCCTCAGCTGAGATGCAGCACAAGGGTAATCCAGCTTGCTGGTCCCCATATCTGCTATTCAGCCTTACCGGATGAGCTGGGGTTAGTATTCAGAGAAGCACAGATGTAAATACAAACCATCAGTATGGCAAAAGGCTTAGGAGTCAAAAATACATACATCCTTTAGGTATGACAAACCCATCTTTTTAATGAAAATGGAGTGTACTCTGCCTGGATATGAGGTGAAGAACCCACAAAAAGCAAGTTGCAAAGGAAAGCTTCTTCATGCAAGAGACAAGGCATATGTCATGTTAGCCCCACAGTCTTCTTTTCCTCCTGACCAGCTTCCCAGTCACACACCACAGGTCAAGAGCCTCAGACCAGAAAATCCCTTCTAGAACAAGCAAAACCCAAACTCCCAACAATCTGACATTTTGCAACCAAGGAGAATGCAGAAGCAGACCATAGAGGATCTGGGCAAATACAAAAAGATATTTTTGGCTTCTAACAAAGACAACCTAAGCATGCTGGCACTTTACAGAAATTTCACTTCTGGTCATGGGAGATGCAGGGAGCATGGGAACAGAGCACTCCCATAGCAGAGGTCTGGTGCCTTTCCTGAAAGTCACACTGGCACATCATTAGACCACCAAACTGCTTCAGTACAAAGGGACATCAAATCAGCATAACTATGCTGTAAGTAGGTTTGACGCAAAATTATGCTCACTTCAAAAAGGAAAAAAAATTCAGACTATACTCCTGAAACTATGCCACTACTTTTTATAGGCTTAGGATTTTCCACATCAAAGTAAAGCAGTTTTCAAAGATACTCAAATAAAGAACCTCATGCTTTTTGATACACTGGGCAATCGGAAGATACAGCAGTGAATGAAATTGCAGCAGCATTCTGTTACCCTGAACCACCCGAGAGATGAGAACAAGGATCTTCTGTGCAAAATGTGTCAATATATCAACCAGTTCAAAGGAGACACATCCAGCAAATGCAAACATAGAAGGGTGTGTTTTCTCACGTCCAGCACAAAAATCTATATACACCGATAAGCGCTAAAGCAGATGAGAAAACATGGTCTCAGAGTAAGAAGTCTGATTGTCCCAGAGACTCTCCACTCTTCCTGTGGCCTTCCAAGCTGCATTTAAACCATACGTTTTACTACAGCCCTGAGTGCTCAATGGTCTGGAAAATTGCACAGTAAATAAGATGGCTGCCAATGTCTACTTGTACAGAAATACTTCCTGTGATGGCCACAGAAATGAATAAAATTGTCGTTTGCTGCAGTGTTTCTATTTCCCTAATGCTGCTTAGAATCTGTGGAAAGATCAGTCCTTGGTGAGATGTGAATTTGGCTAAACAAGTACTTACAGGCCCATTTGGAAAAGCTTTTGTCTAGCTGCATTTCCTTTGTTTAAGCTCAGGAAGATCTGTGAGCCCCAAATCTGCCAATACACCTCTATTAATATTTGGAGAATTAGCTTTTTTTATTAGCATAAAAGCACAGACAGCCTGAAAGAGATTTTGTAAGCTCAGAATAAAAATAGTAGTGAGCATTTATTCATTTGTAAGTCTGTTTGCCTTGGATAGTTTTTAATTGATTTTACTGGGGCTCTTTCAGCTCTGTCAGCTTGGAAAGCTTTTAACAAAGAAAGGTACTGCTTTGTCAGATGGGGTGGTTCCAAGGTTTCAAAGCAAGAAGCTCCCTTTAACTTTTGTGCCAAGCCAATAAATAAAAAGGATGATCAGGAGGGCAGAGTTTTACCCTTAGCAGTCTAGATCTGTATAATCACACATCCCCAGGGAGTGCAGGCTCCTCTTCCTCACACACATGCAATGGCCAAACAACCACATGGAGAGCAGGACCCATGTATGTGGCAGGTCTGCCATATACACATTGAACTGTGTCCTTGTCTCCCAGGTAAGCAGCACCACCCCAGATTAATGTAGGAAGAGAAGTGACATACAAGATGGAAAATCATACAGAATTAGGTAGCATGCTGCTGGAACCTTGCCCCCTTTTGCATTAGACCTGATACTTTTCTAAAGAGTATACCAAAGCATTAATTTAATTTGTCCTATAAAACATTCAAGAGGTCCTTCGGTTGACCGATTCATAACTAAAATGCAAATTCCTCCAATGTAGCAGAAATCATAAATCAGTTGGTAAGAGAAAAGGTGGGGAAGATGGGTAAATGTGCTGCTGTCCTGAGGAGATATTTAGTAGATGGGAAATTTCACCCACAGAACAGCAGCACTGACCACTCTCAGCTATCAAAGGTCCTGCAGTGCCTTCTGGAGTCTTAAGGTTGCTGCCTTAGGCAAACACAGGTGATTATATTTTCCTTTCCTCTACTCCTTTTACAGCATCCATTACAGAAGTTATCCTCTTGCTTTTGCACCATGCATGTTCCTGCTGGCAGCTGCTGAGTTCCCTCAGATGGGTCAGTAATCCTCTGCGGGAGGAATCACTCTCTATACACTGTATAATCAATTCTTGGTGTCCCAGTTAGATCCTCTGGGGTACAGGGCATATCTTAGATGTCCCATGCACTATACACTGCAAAAGTAGCTTAGCACAGAGTTTAATTAAGCTAAAACCACTTTCAGAGTTTAAAAGACTATCTCTGCATGTGATTTAATGCAGCTTAGTGTGTCCAATCACAAAACCTGTGTCTCACAAAAGAGATCCTCATACTAAACAAAGGATTATCCAGTGAGTGTCAATGGAAATAAACTGGTTGCTTGAAGAAAATCTTTTTAAACACTCTATTACCCATTTCCAAAACTAATTGGAGTGTATTGCATTACTCATGTGAAGGATGTCACTGATTAACATCCCCATGGAATCTTAACCTACTTTACCAAACATTTCAAGGCCAGAATTCTAAAGTAGGACCACTAATATTAGTGCTGTCATTTCTGGGTAAAAAACCTGAGGGGGGTTTCAAAGAGAGTTGCTTTTAAGAGAGTGCCAAATCTCTTGATTTTTGAGAATTGGCATTCAATGTCCAGCCCATTGAAGCCAATGAAAAACATTTTGTTCCTTCTAGTCAGGGGACAATTTCATGTGCCCACCTTCTAACTTTGTCATAGGAAGAGCAACTGAAAGCAGACTAAGCAGGCTGGATCTGGAAAAAAAAGATCTGAATGTAATTACTTGGTGCAGTTCGTTTCATTTTAATTAATAAAAAAACTAAGTGATCCTTTCAGAATGTATTCTGATCTCTCGTATTTGCCTTCTTCACCAAGTGTTGGATAAGACATACAGGTATCTCTACTTTAATGGTGTTTTATATAACCAAGTGTATCTTGTGCTATCTCTAAATTAAATTCAGACCATGACTTCCCAGTGACTATTATTAAAATGAAAAGCACATAAAAATGATTATCAAAACATAATACATACATAATATTCCTTTGTCTTCACAGAGCAAGATAAAACGTGCATCAGTAGTCATGAACTTCAGTTTCACTTGTATTCCCAGATTTTTATTTAACATTGCATCTCATAGTACAGTCTTTTTATTGTCAGCTAGCTCTAATGTCTGTATTTCAGCATTTGGTTATGGATCAGAAGCACACTTTCAAAACAAGTTTCCCAGTCATCTTCCCTTTCATCAAAGTTCAGATTTTGAAGATGAAGTGATAGTGTTTGTTTCTATTTTCTCCCTACTCCTTCACCTGTTTTTCCTTTGCCTCAGGGAATTCTCCCAGAAACTTATTTTTTGCTGTTTGCATTGCAGCTGCTCAGTGGATCCTCTTCACTTGGCATTTGGAGCCTTCATGCTCTGAACAGCCACTCATCACAGCTATAATGATACCTACTAAAACATTGCATGTCTGAAGATCTTACGTGCCAAGACTGCTCAAGCACAGAATGTGGACTACCATTCTGTCCTCTTAAGCATATCATAGGGACACAGAGCTCATCTCATTTCCTCAAATGACATAAATTGAAAAGAAAAATTCTTCTTGAAGGGTTAGTTCTACCAAACCACATAACCAGTGCATATCATTTATAGATGCAGGTTTTAGTACATTTACTGTAATTTTATTCATCAAAGTTTCAAAAATATCTTTATATAACCCCTGCTTACTTCTCTCTATTAGAATTAGGTACTTTTAAAGTGTTTCAGAATTTACTGGAAAATTATAACAGGCATTTTCATTTTTCATTTATACATATATATACACACATTTTTCATATGTATGCATGTTTAGAAACACACATGTTCAACCCACAAGGAAAGCATAAAGCAGAAGCTCAATATAACCTTAAAGGGAGGGTGGGCTTTGATAGGCCCTGTTGTTGATATCTGTGTATTTCAAACCTGTATCATAAACTAGGAGTGGAATATGTTTGTCACAGGGTAAAACAAAAATATATATTTCACCTTCTATTTTTCACAAATTGTTTCTCTTATTGCTGTACACAATATATAACATTTATTACAATTTCAAGCAGAAGCACATGGGCATTTTTGGTCTCTGTGACTAAAAAGCACATGAGGAGAAAGTGTGATTAAATTATTAGCTGATACAGGTTTACCACCACATCCATCTTTTGATAGAATGAGTCAAATGTTCATTTCAAACAGAAAGAAATCCTTTAAAAACCATCATTTTGATTGACTGATATGGAGGCTCAACATACACATTTTCAGATCCCTTTGAAAGCTGTATTCTGCAATCAGAATAAACTATACACTGTAATACAATAAATAACATCTGGCCAAAAGCAATGCAATTTATTGCTTATTGCTGGTAAATGTTTAAAATTGAAGCACAGAGCCAGACTGTCTGGTTCAGCCCTAACATCCAATATTGTAAGTGATGCTGAAAACAGCCAAAAGTAAAGCAAAGCTTGTCACCCAACAAATCCCTGCCTCAGCAAAGCCACAACGCACACACTTGGAGAAACCCTCAGAAACTCTACCAGGAACTTGCCTCTTCACCGTATTTTGGCAGACCTCATCCTCCATTTGATGGGCACAATTGCACCTCAACTCCAGGTTTATAATCACAAGCAATCAAAATCAAAATTTAGGACCTTGAAGTAAAGTTGATATGTAAATTTTCAGAATTTAGAAGTAAATATGGCTGGGTGGTTCTCTGTCTCACTGAGGAATTGGGGGCAGGGCCCTGAGAGCATCAGGAGGGTTAAAGCCCTTAACAGCCCCAACAGCCTCACTCAACAAAAATAACAACAATTATTTTAAAAACTGAACAAAACAAACACCTAGAGCTTTTCCTCACTAGGAAAACAAAGTGGTCACAACTGGGTTAGCTCTAGGTGATGATGAGTTGGTGGTGAAGCAGACCAGATTAAACCCTCTGATTCTCAACACATGGTGGAACAGGACTGGCAGCCCTCTGAAACTGCAGGCCTTTTACCTCCTGGTGTCAACTTCTTTACATCTCTTTACCAATAAGGTCATCCTTAAGAGAGGCTTTGACCACCCTGATCTACCTGGGATGTCAGGTCTGCTTTGAGCAAGAGGCTGGACAAGATAATTTCTAGAGATCTCTTCCAACCTCTTCACCCTTCCCATTTTCACAGGCTTCTCTTAGACAGACTTTACAGAATAACAGTGTTTCAACAACAGCTATACTCATTTACCTTTTCACTACAGGCATCTGTAAAACTAGAATTAAAAAAATACTTTTTGCAGTCTTTAGACCGAGAGAATGGTGTAAGTCTCCAACCCAGCAAGCCTCAGGACTACATTTCAAAATACACTATCACTTTGAGAAAAACCAGTTAGTGTATGAACAGGAAGAGTAAGAGCAGAAAGCAATGCTCAAGCAATTAAAGCCATTGTTTGGAGTGAGAAGAAATTAATGCAGGTGAACATTTCACTGAGGCAGGTCACAGATACTTCAAGAAGTGTGGCAAAAAGGTGCTATGTTGATTTCTCAGCTATAACCAATATTTCCAAAGTGTTTTGTGAGACTGAAAAGAGTGCTAGCACTCATTTTGCTCCAATAATACCATTGCAAACAAGTTTGGGGCCAAAGCTCAAATGACCACTCTTTCTAGAACAAAACCTATTTTCTCTCTCTCTTTTTCTCTTCTCTTTTTTTTGGTGGGGGGGAAGGGGAATGTTGGTCAGAAGACATAGCTGAAGTCTTTACAAACCATTCCATTCTACTGATCACAGCTTAAATTTCATGAGATCAATTGAAAAAAAGTGAAAAAAAAAGCCACCCTGCATGAAGCTCCCAGTGATTCTTAAAGCTCTCCTGCCATCTTCCTTTTGTCTGTCCCTTCAGAAAGGTTTCCACACTATCCACTCAGGGTTCATGAGTTCTCTGATAACAAAACTGACATATCTTGGGAAAGGGATCAGAGGTCTCCACCCAGAGTTGCCCCATATCATAGTGTAAAGCTCTCTCAGTTGTTCTTTTTGAATTATTTGTGATTCATAAACCAAACCACAAATCCCCACTCCATTCCCTCTTTTTTTTTTTGAAGGATTAGATCTTTAATCTGACATCTTCACAGATCTGGTACATCTCTCCATCCATCAAGTGAAGACAATATCATTCTCATGTAGGGCATTTATGCATAGATTTAAACAGTTCATGTTAAAATCTGTCTTTCAGGGCCCCTGTGTTTCATTTATTTTTTATTCCAAGTAGGTGCAAACTAGCTGAAGGAAAAAGTTCATGCAGCACTAAAGAGGGGGAGCCTTGTGACACATTTGGTAGAAAGAAAACATGACCTAGCAATAAAAATACAACTCGAAACCCAGAGACTTGAATTATAAGTTTCATTTCTCATCTGACTGGGCAAGTCGTGTTAAATCCTATGAGTTCCAAGTGAAAACATTTTCTCATTGCTCATCAGTGCTCATAGACCTCCAAGACTCCCATAAAAGACTTTCTGCAAGCTACAAAGGTCACCCAGTCATATGGTTTTTTCTATTTTACTCTGCTGGCTTAACTTGTGATAAATACTCACTGATTCTCCTGTATGACATAACTGTGGGCATTAAACCTCCTGCACTACTGTGACATGTTAACAGTTCTCCACACTCAACCTCTCGCCTTCAAACTGGAGGTGAGTTTACTTTTCCATTATGTAACACACCAGGTATTTTCTGAGGCACACTCAGGATCACTACTGCCTTTTTAAGCTTGATTATTTCCTAAGTAGACTCCATGCATAAATTTTCTTCATTCTGCAGCAAATTGAACTCAGACACAATCAAAACCATGCAAAGACAAGAGGAAGAGTTACACGCACAGCTTGAGGCACCTAATGACTGACAATAAAATGCAAACATTCAGGATGCTGAAATCCAGGCTATCGATAAGATTTTTCTAAAAAAAGGCATGAAGAAAAAGCTGCTCAAAAAGATATTTTTTCCTATTTTAAAATATTTTTAGTGTAAACAAAAATTCCCAAAGGAAGTAATCAGCAAATCCAGAGACAACACTTGAAAGATCCAAGTAACAGAACAATTGAAAAGTTTTAACAGGTCTCTAAGGCTGAATAATTTGTTCCCACCAGGAGATTTCCCGTGGAAGTCCATCTTATATTTCAAATGCCAAAACACCAACAAAGTAAGTAATAAGTGTCTCCGAAATCAATCAAATGCAATTATTTAACTGCAGCTATATTTTTATTGTCGTTTCTAAAGATTGCTATATTTTATTAGTGCTGTCACCAGTATAACCTTGTTTTATATCTCCATTTATCCCCACAAAGAGACTTGGCAACTTTATTTTTTTGGTTTTCTGTTGTTATTTTGTGTTTTACACTTTTACTGTGTTACAACATCAAACAATTGGGCCCTGGAGGAAACCATTTGGTTAATCTACTTTAGCTTTCTGTATCACAGAAGATATGTCACTGAAATCTCCTTGCTAATCTCAGCTAAATGTTTCAAGTTATTTGAATTTTAGATTTACATAAAGGAGTAGGAGGAGAAGAGTACTTTGCTGCAAGAAGCAGCCGGAAAACAATCTCTTACTGAGGTATTGCGACAGTTCTTACAAAAACAGACTTGAGGTCCAATGTATCTGATGTGTGAGAAGCTCCCATACAGGGCAGAGATCATGCAGACAGAATGAATAAATCCAATTATAAGAATTAAATATTTCTTCATCAGGTTAGGTTTTCTACCATTCCCATTACTCCTCCTCCGTAGGAAGGTAATGTTTTTAAGAAGTTTGTGGATTGTAAGAGAATTGTTAATTTTCTTCCATGTAATCCAGTGTCACCTCTTGGGACACTAGGAGAATATCTGGCTTCTTTTCACACATTTAGTCTTAGGCAATACCTATTTCTTAACCTCAGGAGTCTTCATCTGCCATTTCATGAACGACAGATAAACAAGGAAGGAAGGAAGGTAATATTTCTGACAAGTTTGAAATTATTTCTTGGCAGTCTTGTGAAAATTGGCAGGAATGCCTCCACCAGCTTTACAGAAGTAA
This sequence comes from Aleadryas rufinucha, assembly GCA_013397815.1. Classification (NCBI taxonomy): domain Eukaryota; kingdom Metazoa; phylum Chordata; class Aves; order Passeriformes; genus Aleadryas; species Aleadryas rufinucha. The sequence goes on along the minus strand of VZTH01013921.1, from coordinate 65,924 downwards.
CAAGCTAAGCAACAAGCTAAGCGAAAAAAGATCTCCATTTCCAGTAACCCACATTCTTTTAATTTCTCTAGCTGAAGAAGAAAACCTGAGTTGCTGGTGAGAGCTCTGGTGAAGGGCCTGGAGCACAAGTCTGATGAGAAGCAGCTGAGAAAATTGAGGTTGTTTATTCTGGAAAAAGGAAACTCATGGGGGACCTAATGGCTCTCTACAACTACTAAAAGGAGATTGTGGCCAGGTGGGGGTCAGTCTCTTCTGCCAGGTAACAAGCAATAGGACAAAAGGAAATTGCCACAAGTTGTACCAGGGAAGGTTGAGACTGGCTGTTAGGGAAAGTTTCTTCACCGAAAGGTGTTCAAGCATTGGAACAGGCTGCTCAGTGAAGTGGTGGAATCACACCATCCCCACAAGTGTTCAAAAAAATGTGTAGATGTGGCACTTAGGGACATGGCTTAGAGGTGGGCCTTGCAGTGCTGGGTTAATGGTTGCACTCAATGATCTTAGAGGTCTTTTCCAACCTAAATGATTCTCTGACTCTAATCAGCTACAAATCAACAATATTTAATATCTTCATTAATGACATAGACAAAGGGATCAAATGCACCGTCACCACATTTGCAGATGACACCGAGCTGAGTGGTGCTGTTGACACACCTGAAGGACAGAATGTCATCCACAGGGATTTAGACAAGCTCCAGGAAATGGGCCCATGGGAATCTCATGCGGTTTAACAAGACCAAATTCAAGATGCTGCACCTGGGTCACAGCAACCCCTGATGTCAATCCAGGCTAGATGATGAACAGATGGAGAGCAGCCCTGCCCAGAAGGACATGGGGGTCCTGGTGGAGAAGAGTCTGGACATGCCCTGGCTGTGTGCACTTGCAGCCCAGAAAGCCAAACATGTCCTGAGCTGCATCCAGAGCACCATGGGCAGTAGAGGCAGGGAGGGAGGAGATTCCACCCCTCAGCTCAGCTCTGGTGAGACCCCACCTGCACAGCTGCATCCAGCTCTGGAGTCCCAGCACAGGAAGGACATGGATCTGTTGGAGTGACTCCAGAGGAGGCCACCTGTTGGGTTACACTATGTGGTGATAGAGAGATAGGCCCTGAAGGCCGGAGAGAGAGCCTCTTTCCTGGGCCCAGAGGTGACCCTGGGACTGTATCCTGGTCACCGTGGACAGGCAGAGAGAGGATTGTGGTTTGTGGACAGGGCTGGACCTGTGAGAGGTGATGGTTGTAGTTTGTGACCTTATATATTGTTTACTTGTTACCATAATAGGCAGTATCTGTGCACTACCGCAGGTGATTGGGGGACACTGTGGTGAACATCTTTCCTGTTTATATGATGTTATATCCTGTTGTGTGCTGGTATTAGGGGAATTCTGGCTGCACAATAAACGACTTTGTACCTCCAGCTTGTGTGCGGAGTCCATGCCCATGCGTGATTGCTGCAGCCACCAAGTTAATTAGAGGAATGGAGCACCTCTCCTGTGAGAAAAGGCTGAAAGAACTGGGTTTGTTCAGCCTGGAAAAGTCTTTAGGGTGACCTGATTTCAGCCTTCAGGTACATGGAGGGAGCCTACAAGATGAAGAGAGACTATTTACAATAGCATGTAGTGACAGGACAAGGGGAATAGGCTTCAAACTGAAAGAGAGTAAGTTTAGATTAGATAGTAGATTTTTAATTAGATAAAGTTCTTTGCTGTGAGGAAGGTGAGGGACTGGCACACGTCGCCCAGAGAAGCTGTTGATGCTCCATTCCTGGAAGTGTTCAAGGCCAGGTTGGATGGAGCTCTGAGTAAGCTGGTCTAGTGAAAGGTGTCCCAGCCCACAGCAGGGGGTTGGAAGTGGATGATACCAAAGTAGTGACAAGTTCTGTTTTCTAAAGACAAGGAAAAGGCAAGTGTTATAAATGTCTTCATTTTTTTTTCTCAGAAACTCTTTCTTTAATCTTCTCCATTTTTTCTTGAACATTCATTTATGACTTGGTCAAACACTGAGTGACTTTGCTAAGCTTTACTCATCTGATCACAGAGAAAAACAGAGACATTGAAAAATACCTTGATACATATCTAAGCCCAGACAAACTTTAGGTCTTAATGCAACTACATGCAACTACACTTCATAAAACCATCTCCTTCATTTTTCTATAACTTTTATATTATGTTTTAGGGAGGAAAAAAGGCCACAAGTTGCCATTTCCAAGGATGAAAACTGGTTTGATTATTTTCAATAATTTAGGGACAAAGTCTCAAATAAAGTGAAGAATTTCTACTTTCTCCTATCCCTAGATATTATACCTACCAGCTGGTTCTGTTTTGTTCAGAAGAAAGCTACTTTTTGTGTTATAGCCAATTCTAATTAAAGTTTGAAAAATTAATATATAGACTGGGAAGCTGATAAAGATAATTGGCACTTTAGTCCCACATGATCACAATTCCAATCACTTATAGCTGATTCATTCTCTTGATTTGCACTCTGCTTCACTAATCCTCTCAGTGTGTCCTACCATGCATAGAAAAGACCAGCAAGGGGTTCTGGATTCTAAGCTAAAATCAAAATTTAATAACAAACATTTAAACATAACATCTTAATATTTTAATCCCTTACCTTTATGTCAGTTGTGTCCCTGCAGATGGTTTCTTCACAGCCCTCTAAACTTTCATAATCCCTTCCTTCACATATAAATCTTTTCACTCTGTCATGTAGACACTCTAGGACAAAAGCTCAATTTTAGTACATTTTTCTTCAGAATTGAGTGAACTAGGTTGGACAATAAATGTCATATGAAAACAAAATGAGTTCCACAAAGTGACAGGCTAACAGTCCTAGACTGTTACAGCCCACTTTATGCAAGCCATCATCTTATTAAACCTTATTACTGCTGCTCACTGGTCAAGGAATTTAAATAACGTGTATTAACACAACCTCAATCAGTTTCATCTTAGGCATGTAGGAACATATTCTAAATTCTGTGAACTGAAGCTGCAGATCATCCATCACATTATTCTTTGAAGAGCTCGTTCCTTCATCAGACAACAGTACAATGCAGCAACAAAAGATGAAGGTTTGTGTGGATCCAGAGCTACTGCAAATAACAACAAAAGGAGTTCATTTAACTACTGATGGATCTCCCCTCTGCTACCTGTAATTATTTCATCTCCTTACCAGCTTGCTTCAATGAAGATGCTGCTTATTTTATGCTTTTGAACTCAGTTTCAGGAGGGTAAGGAAAGGACAACTTTGGGAATTACAAGATCTTTGTTCTGCATGACAGAATTATGACAGTGTGGATTTGCATATAATTCACTTTTTTGCAGAGAAATGTAATTTCTCTGCAGAGGTTTATATGCCTTAGGAATTCAGAGACTGGATTTGTTTGGCTTTGTGCAACACTCACCATCTGGCTTCTTGTGTCCCTTCCGTAGAAAAGTTTACTTTCCTGTCAATTCTGTGTATTTGAGATGGTTTTAATCTTTCTTTTGAGATCCTAGAAATGGCTCCACAGAGGCTGGCATGTAGCAGCATTTAGAGAACTTTTATGAGTGAAAATTAGTCATTTATTGCGCTGTTTTCCAGCTCTACTTTTGCCTGTTGTGTCTGTTTTCCTCATTGCAGAGAAGCCATTGAATAAAAGAACACAAGGCATGAAAAACCTCTCTATTCTTCATACACTCTGGGCTGTGTATGGAGACCACCGGCATCTCTCTTTCTACTTTTTATTGAAAGGATAAGGTGTCCTCAAAACACAGAGTTGCTAAGATGTCATTTGCTTTTTGGCCAGTATATCTACAAATACACACAAAAAAAAAAAATCCCCAAATTTAAAATACCTGCCTCCTTATGATGGCAACTACTTATCCAGCATGGAGTCCATCCCATCTGTGAGGGACCAATATATATATTGGTCCTCAACGTATGTCACAAATGAGGTGAAGAAAATTCCTACAAAAAACTGTGTTGCCCTGTTCTCAGAGAGGCTTCACCTGGCAACCAATCAGGACAGAGAAAACTTCCATGAGTAGATTGCGAGCAGCTCCCTCCCCGCCTCCCGCCACGCTTGCTGGAGAAAGCAAGTACCTGGATGCCCATGAGGAATGCCCACCAGAAACAGGCACGTGAAGGCAAACGAGACCATATGCCAATGACAATAATATGGGGTTTATTGTATAGTATGGTATGAGAGAAAGAGAGAGAAGGAAAGAAAGAAGTAGAAAGAAAGGAGTAGAAAATAAGTGGGGGGGACAGAAAGAGAGTGACAGGGACAGAATAAGGAAAATATCACCACTCCATGGATCCCAACGATGTTCCATTGATCCTCTCCAGCTGGTCTTCTTGATGGTGAAGGTCCCCCCAAAAAGCATAGAGTCTGATGGGTTTATATACCCTCGAGCCAGGTGGCAATGTCCAGGCATGTCCCCCTGGGGGAGGGGGGCAGTCTCTTACAGCAGACTCTGGATCTGTTGCATCACGTGCAGCCCTGTGGTGCGAGCCTTCTCACGTGAAAGTCCCGGGGATGTGGCCTGTGGGGTTGGGGGTTCCAGAGCTGGGCCAGTTTGTGCAAGGGAGGATGGGTGTTCAGTGCCCAGAGCAGAGGTTACACCCAAAACTTCCTCCCCTCCCACCTCCTGCCTCGTTTCAGGCGGGAGTCTGCGTAAACCTGGCTTCTGTGGGCTGTGGTGTCCCCCATCCCAAACTCAGCCAGGGAAGATCCTTAGCACAGCTGCTGGGTTTGGCTCACATTCTCTTCTTTGTTTACTTGTTTGTTTTTCTCCAGGCCTGAGGTTGATGAAAGAATGGGTTTTCCCTTTATCTAATCTCAGTAGTTTGACTTACAGCCCAAAGTTCTTCAAGTTTTCTGTGGTTGTAGCTTCTTTAAAACTTTATATCAATGTTTGAGGCATGAACTATTTTCAGTCTCTGACAGCCACCCCGTGACTCAAACATTGTAATAAATGTCTCTTTCTTAGTGATCTTCTTCACTTTATGGGTTATCCACGGAGGTGATGAGGAAAGGTAATAGGAGAAAAGATAGAAACAGTAGAAGCGATAACATAAGTAACCTTACAGTGTCCAACAGTTTGAAATGTCAAAATGTAAATTCAATTGCAATCATCAATTCAATTTTCATTAATTAGGGCTTCCACCCCTTGAATCCCAGAAATCTGTGTTTTCTAATAGGTAGTAGGTGTGAGGGATATCACAGTATTGTATCTCTTGGATGTTGGTCAGTATGTTTTGAAATTAGTTATAGAACTATGCAGCAGGTTTTCATTTTTAAATTCCATAGAGTGGTATCCTCAATGGGTACATGTTTTAACATGTATCAATCAGCTGAGTTACAAGAGGATTCCCAGCTCTTGTAGTATAATTGATTAACTTTGCACCCTAGAATAAATGTGGAGGAATTTGTTGAGGATATGTGTTTTCTTCTTGACTGCATTCATATATAGTTAGAAGAATTTTGTAGGTAATATTTTTACTCTACTGGATAATTCTATGCATTATGAGGGATTAGGTTTTATGATACAAAATTAACACACAAAGAATTTTCATACAAAATGTTTTCATGCAAACATGTTCTTACATCAGGGCTGTGCTCTGTTCTCCAGGAGACAGATTATAGTACTATTGTTATTTAATCTTGACACAAACCAGAAAGTGTGGCTTTTATTATTGGTGGGGTTAAAAATGAAATTCATTCCCTTTCAAATTTCAACAGTACATTAGTTTGAGAGCTGGTAGAAGGTTTTCCTGTATTCTGCCTGGTTTAGGAAGGGGGATTTTAACATTTTTCATGTAGCATTTGCTTGTGTTTTGTTTAGCCAATTTATAATAATTTAAAACCCTTCCGAGGCAGAACTTGGAAGGTTAGTACATATTTGTATGATTTCAAATATGTATAAATTCTTATACCAACTCTCAGGATAAAATTAGTTGAGGCAAATTATACATCCATAAGACCTTTAGTCACACCATTTTTCAGTAAAAAGACAAAATAAGTTAGACAAAAATTAAACTCAAGAATATATAGAATGCTTTAACTAATATTTGATCTCCTACCAAGTCACTTGCAACGAAAGCAAAAACTAACAAACTGACAATGCAAGCAGTTACGGTGACACTTTATATTTCATTGGTTTTCATGCAGTTCTATCTCATGTGTTGGTAGGTCCCTATAAAAGAAAAGGGAAGATTTGGTTTACTAGATCGATTATTAAAAAGAAGTAAAAACTTTTTGGGGTTAACACAGAGTGACAGTTCACATGAAGCAATGGTTATCACATTTAGGTGTGATTCTGCTGCTTGCAGTCTCTCTGCTCTCAAACTGTGTTCTTTATCTTCGATGCAGGGATGTTTGACATTCCTAGAAAAGAGAAAATAAACAAACTTCCCAGAAAAATAAGTCTGAGTGAAACAAGTTGTTAATTGCATTAACTTATGCAGGTGGAGTTTAACTTTTATTCTATGAAGTGCTTGTTGCACCATTTTTGTTGTTTCCCACAGGTTTTCAGTGGGTTTCTTCCGACTGGTTGTTTAGCAGAGAGAGTGAGATTGCTTTTAAAAGTTTTACAAGAGTTGCAGTCTGTGAATTAGGCATTTGAGTTGCTTTTCTTTGTAATAACCAATCATTTTTTTAGTAACCAATTGCTCCTTATCCCATTTTTTTTTTTTAACCATGTCCACCCCAGGAGTAGAGAGGTGACTAATAAATTAACCAAGGAAGGACAATGAAACATTTTCTTTGCACTGGCCAGCTAGGACAGGCATTTTCCCCTGAAGTTTTCATATAGCCCCCACAGACGAGACTGCATGATAAATATGGCCTGCATAGGGACATAGGGACAACACCATCCTCACAAAGCAGTAGCTGCAGAATTGGCCTCAGGATTAGAACCTGCTAATTCTAGTTCTCCACAATAAACCACAGGCGGGGGGGCGGGGGTCCCCCACAGGATAGGAGCTGCAGAATTGGCTGCAGGACTGAAACCTGCCAGTTCTGGCTTTTCATAACAAAACACATGAAAGGGAAGTAAAATTCCCCAATCAGTTTACTACAACCTCCACAACTTCCTCAGAGAAGGCTGCATCAGAATTTCCCAAGAGTTTGGGCCCCCACAGATGAGGCCTCAATCTTTACAACCCCCTCAGAGAAGGACTAGCAGGACTGACCTCAGGGCAATTCTGACTCTGTGTAACACACCACGTAACAAGAGCTTTAACAAAACCCACTATGTTCGGGCAAGGCTGCCCTCTAAACAGGAACCTTTCGGCTTCGCACAACTGTCATTTAGCAGGAGCTTTGCAGCTCCTCTAAATGTTGCAACGAGGCTCCCCTCTAAACAGGGGTTTTTAGGCTCCACACAACCATCATGTAGGAGGAGCTTTGCAGCTCCCTGCAAACACCAACCAAAAAAAAAAACAAAAAACAAACTCCAGTTCCACAATACCACAACTGCAGGCTTCAGGATTAGAGCTTGCCAATTCCAACTCTCCACAACAAAACACACGAAAGGAAACTAAAACACTTGAATCAAATCACTATCACCTCCACAGCTTCCTCAGAGAAAGCTGCATCAGAATTCCCAAGAGTCTGGGTCCCCACAGAAGAAACCTCGACCTCCACAACCCCCTCAGAGGAGACTACGCCAGAATTCGTAGGAGTACCTGTGTCCCTACAGAGGGAAACTACAGGGGAAAAAAAATACATTCTCAGAGGAGACAATACTATTGTCAAAAGGCACTTGGGGTCAGAGAATGGTAATCCTGCTGACTACGCCAATAAAAGGAGTCTGAGGATACATAAAAACAGTTAGCTGCAACACCACAAGGTCCTTTTGCTTTGAGTCGCTTGAAGGGTCAGCATGGTCCCCTCTGCTCCTGCTTTTGCGCCCTCTTCCCTGTGGTCCTGCCTCCCCGCTTGCACCTAGCTTCGTCTGCCATCTGCAGCTGCTGCCTGTGCTTGCTTTCGTCTTGCTTTGCCGTTCCTGTGAACTAGCTTGTCACCATGAAGATCTCGTGCTCCCCAATGCACCACACCAACCTGCTGTAGCACCAGCCCGTAGCGACCAGCCTGCCGTCACTCACAGCCACTGCACCCCGACTACAGAAGGCACACTGCCGCCGCTGCTTGGAAAATCGTGCCCAGCTTGCTACAAAAGCTATATAAACACATTGCAGTTCACAACACACACGCTCCGTCTGCTGAGCTGATGCTGACAAAGCGCCCGGGGTTCTGTAGTAACACTTTCCCCGAACTTCTGTTTCTTCCTCCTCCACCTTTAATAATAACAACACTTAGTTGTTGGGGTTTTTTTATTTCAATAAACAGTTTCCAGATATAATATTGCCATGTTTGTGCTTGATTTTTCATCAGAAAAATTTACCAAAAGAATCCCTCCCAGTTTCCTCTTTTATAGTGGAACGGCACACCATCATAATGGCAAATACTTTTTCCCCATATGGCACTTCATTCACTCCACATCAAAATCCACAGTTTCCATCCAAAGGGGGGCATTTTCTGTTCTCTTTTTCTAAGCAAATCTGTCTTCCCACTTTCTCAATCTTGTCTTGAGCACCCTTCTCCATTGCCAATCTTACTCTACACTTCCTCCAAGTCCACTTTGAAATGGGAGATTTTCCTTTTATTTCACTGCAAAAATAAAAGACGAAAAGGAAGAAAGAAGATGAAACATGAAAAAAAAACCAGAGAAGATTGTTAGAGAATTACAACCATCTTAGGACAGTTAAAATGTAAAGAAGTCAATGTGCCAAACCTACTCATAGGGGAAGGAAAGTGCAGCACTGCCAGATGGGGCAGGTGTCCATATCCATGTGTTACATTCAGCAGATGCAGGTCTCAGTTTTCCTGCACTACCTTGAAAATTATCCTCTGTCTTCCACTGAAAAATGAAAAACATCTCACGTGGGAAAAAAAACCCAAAGCAAAACACAAACAAGCAAACAAAACTGAACAAACAAATTGGCTCAGAAATCCTGTAGAATGCTGACACTATCTGCAATTTTTGGAGTATATTTCTCTGTAACTCAGGAGGAGCATTACAATTACTTGCAGAGAGCTCTGCAGGCTCTCCATTGCACAGGAGTGGCAGGAGAAGATGACAGAGCCCTGATAGAGCCATGTATCTTACAGAAATCTCTAAACAAGCTGTTTAACTGACCTGGCAAAGAAGTGTTTTCAGCTTAGACAGTGAAGGTTGTTGTTTCCTTTAGATTTCAGACCTGGGTTTACATACCTTCTATATAAATAATACTTACTTTGTCTTTATTAGACTGATAGAAATCAGGCTCTGAACTTCTGTGGGTTCCTTTCTTTATTCCCTTCAGAATTTTGAAAATACACTGTCCCTGTATTTGTCTGGAGAATCCAGGCAGTAAAACAATTCAAGTGCTGTACCCCTGAGTTGAAGATAACGTGCTTGAGTAGACACTTCTATGCCTGCACCCCACATTAAACCCTTCTGGTGGCTGAGATGGGTATCTGTGGGTGCCTGGATTTCAGACAGCTATTCTGTGTATCAAATTTCTGTATTTAGTGGTGGACTTGGCAGTGTCAGGTTAATGGTCAGAAGGTTTTCCAACCTTAATGATTCTATGCTTTTGTTCTGCTATTTAAAAGACATCTTGGGAACAGCTTAATCTACTGACTAATGAGCTGTCTACTGAAATGGGAGTAAAAATACAAACAGTTTAAACTAATCTTTTACATTTTTCAATCTAGTTTCCCAAGATTCTTAAGTTGGATTCACAAAACAGGAACAAGTCTCCAGACACAACAGTTTGCCTTTCTCAGTTCAGCCAATCCCCCCACTATTAATTCCAGCCCGGGATCTGACACTCAAAAGAGAAGTGAGAAAAAATTATCCTCGCATAACTCATGCAGTTGGACTAGATGATTGTTGTATGTCCCTTCCACATTGAACTATTCTACTCTATAACTGGATTTGCAGCTAAAATAACAAATTTTTCATATACTACAGATCTTGGAAGAATAATATGAATTGCAATGGTCTGTGAACATCTTAACCATACATTCCAGCTTAACTCAGGCAACTAATAAGAATCCAAATATGATTTTAAATCTTGGGCCTGGGTTCCCAAAAAGAGTTTGATAATGACTCTGTCCATGAACAGAGAACATATATGCCAGTGGCTGGGCACTCCAAATGTCTCCTCATTTCTTTGAGCTCTGCATTTAAGGCAGAATAACACAATCCTTTAATACCTGAACACAGCAGATTGAGGAGAGAAGCCAAAAGAGAGGTGAATTAGACTACAAGTACCACTTGAGTTAAACCTTGATATTTTAAACAATGTCTGATGTTATTAAACCTCCACACACGTTTATTTTATAAGAAGAGAAAATATCTTTGATCTTTCTACACAGCCACAAGAGAAAAATAATAAAAAGGAACCGTATCTGGTTTCCTCTTTTCATATAAATAAAGCATAATGCAACATTATGACTGTTTCAGTCTGGTAATATAAAACACATGAAAAACCTAGGGGAAAATTACTTTAAATGTTTAAAAAGCTGTTTTTCCATGCTAAATGGCAACATTCATTTCTGTCATAAAATCTGCTTGAGGCTTCCTAAGGAACTTCAAATGTATCCTAATAGACAGGTTTGTACTAAAAAACTTGGAAGGAGCCAGGAGCACAGTATCATCTCAGTGTTCAAAATACAGGATTTGTCCCAGAATAGTGCTTAATGGATTGGACCCAAACTCCAGTATGCTATAACTAATACAACCCACTTAGAATACAAACTCATCTGCCAATTCCACAAATTATCCTTATAGTAAAGACTTTGTAAAAATAAGAATAAATATAAGCATTCTTTGTAAATACGTTGTATGTTTCACAGGTGGGAAAATAGTGCAACAAAATCATCAGAAGATACATAAATTCTTCCAGATACAAAGTCTTCGGCATTTTTGAATTGCTCCTAATTCTACAGGATTCCACATTCAATAAATGGACTTTCAAAGCCAGCTGCAGTCACACCACAAATGTGGATGCTGAAAAGCTTTCAGCAGAGAAATTTTCCAGCTTTCTGCAGTATTCTGTGAGACTGNCCTGCCAGGACGTGACCTGCACAGGGAACCCAGGGAGCCATTCTGCCCCCGGGCAAAACCCGGGGAACCAGTCTTATGGAAAGGCTCAGGAGTGGCGATGGAATGGCGCCGACTGGCCATTACAGGGGGAAGTTATACAGGGGGAGGAGAATGGGAGGTACAAGGATACAACCAATAAGGAAATGATAAGGAGTGACACATAACCAATAACATAATACAAGAGGAGGAACTTATTTAAATCAGCCAATGAGAAACATAACAGAACAGATCTTTCTAGACATTAATTGCTTAATCAGTGAACTTATTATTAAACATAAATTGACTTAGCCAATGAGTGACTTAGGGGCTAAGAGGGTTCTAGAAACAGGGAGGAGATGAGCCTTGGAGTGACACCCAGTGGGTGGAGAGGGAAAACCCATGTCTCCTCCTCGGATCTGCCCTCGGAGGCAGAACCCAAGACGGGGAAATCCACCGACTAGATGCCCTCTCTGATGTACAGCCCAAAATGGGCTGACGCACCGCAGCACCTTCTCTCTCCCTTCTCGCAATACAGCGACACACAAAGTTCTTCTTAAAAAGCTATTAAAAATCTACTATTAGTTCATGGTTGGTAATAATAACTTATTATCCTTACATAAACATCCTCAGTTACGTCATTCCTTATTCAATGAGACACCAAGGAAACCACCAGTGCAGTGGAAATGGCTGTCATATACAGCATAAAGGCATCTATAGTGCACAAAGGACATGAAACTCCTCTGTAGCTCTTCTGGCATCACCTCTGGAACAAGCCAGCAAACAGAAAGTGTAGAGGTCTCCTTCTTGCTGTGCCAGTTGCTGCTGCAACATTGCAAGTCCTCTAATCAGATTTTGTTCATATTCTTTCCAGGACTGCTGAGTCATGTCAGCAAGAAGTGGGCAGAAAATGCCAACATGCAGCGTTCTGCAGTCAATTTGGTGTTTTCAATTTGGCCACCTGTCGCTGTTGTACTGGGGACAGAGAGATATCACATCACAAAAGTTCAAGTTGTAAGAGACGGTCCGAAAATCCCTCATCTGCCTCACGATCATCGACTAGGACAGAGACTGAGAACCCTAAAACCCCAAGAAGAAAAGAGGACTTTTGCATAGGAGTCCTGGCCTGGCTGAGGTGGGATGTTTGCCAAGCGTTGCCTGGCTGAGGTGGGATGCTTGCCAAGTGTTGCCTGCAGGTGCGCTGAGGACTGATACGTATTCCTGAGGAACAGGTCGCACTGGTGCCGTTCTTGCTGCCCAGGCGGGAAGGACTGCACCGAAGCAAGAAGGAATGGCCTGTCCTGTACACCTGCTCTGTACCCCAAAACAATGGGCCTCGTTTCCCCCACCTTTTGGCCAGTTGCCCCTCGCCTGTGAACAGTTTACCCCAAACAGTGGACCTTGTTTTCCCCCACCTTTTGGCCAGTTGCCCCTCGCCT
>VZTH01013921.1:0-53158 GCA_013397815.1 Aleadryas rufinucha | reverse complement strand
TGGGTTCTGTCTGCTACATAAGCAGAATCAGTGACCAAATTCAAAGGTACCTGAGAGAACCGCTGAAAGGCCATGGCAACAGCCCTCAGTTCAACAAGCTGGGCAGAGCTTGACTCATGGCCTTCCAGCACCTGCCACCCAGATTCATCCTTCCAGGTAACAATGGCTTTCCCACTTTTCCAGAACCATCAGTGAAGAAGGTGGATCCTTGCACTGGCACCCGACTATTTTTCGGCCGCAAGGTGAAGCTGGTCGATTTTGCCAACTGCAGTAATTTATGGCTGGGCAGGTGATAAGCAATCTGCCCCCTAAAGCTCTGCAGCACACTTTGCAAAGGAGTGCTGTTGGTAAGGCTCCACTCAAAGTGTTCCTGCTGTACTGGAAGAATAATTGTTGCGGGATCTGCTGCCATTAATTGCAAACACCGTTGGCGGCATTTGATTATCAGACAAGCAATCAATTCAAACAACATGGGTGCTGTATTTTTTGGCTGATGAGGCAAAAAGACCCATTCCAGGATATGCAAAGGGTCAGGCCATTGTTTATTCCACTGGCTAATGATATCTGTAGGATGAAGATCTGGAGTGGTAATGAAAAGAGTGATATCAATGGAGGGATCCACTCAATAAACCTGATGAGCAGAAACAGCCTGTTGAACCTCCTCCAGCACTCGTCGTGCTTCAGGAGTCAGTTTCCGAGGTGAATTCAACTCGGGGTCCCCCTTTAAAATATTAAAAAGTGGGGAAAGTTGTGTCATGGTTAGCCCTAAGTAAGGACATAACCAGTTGATGATGCCCAGCAATTTCTGAGCATCATTCAGGGCCTTAATAGAATCTGAGAGCTACCTTTTGTAACCCATGTAGCTTTTTCCAGAATGCAGAAAAAAAATCCTGAAAAATAACCACAAATCTTGAAAATAAACTTGTTATGTTTTAAAAACACATAAGGACTCGTGAGGTTGGAAACAGGCATACGAGCTCTTAATTATTTGGGGCTTGCATATCCTTGAAGATGGACATGAGTCAGTATCTTCTTTATACATTAAGGAACAATGTGTAAATGTAGATGTTCTTTATACATGTCCTGGTCTAAAAGACATGTCTGCCAAGGAAGGCTGGAACCTTCCTGGAATGGAAAGAAGGCCCCCTCCCTCCAAATTATTATAACTTCAAAAATACGGAGCTTCCAGTCAAAAATATGGGAAAATGAGTACCAGTTCTTTACTAGCAAAGATAGATATAGATATAGATATAGATATAGATATAGATATAGATATAGATATAGATATAGATATAGATATAGATATAGATAGATATAGATATAGATATAGATATAGATATAGAGAGATATAGATATAAAAAATAGAACAAACAATAAACAATAACAACAACAACAACAAACCACCAGAAGTTTTCCCACTGTGGTTGTTTGTAGTTACAACCACAACCAACAGGGGGCACTGTTGGCTCCAGGCAAGGCAGAGGGACTGCAGGGACTCCCCGCAACTCCAGGGGACACTCCAATGCAAGCCCTGAGCCTCCCCAGGAGTTTATAGTGGCCCCAGAAAGAGAAAGAAGGTGGGGCAGTTAGTTTCCCTGGGCTCTCACGTGCACGATGTGGTATCCTGGTGTTACGAACAGATTTAAACAGAGAAGAGCAAAGAAAACTTAAGTATCTGTGAATAAAATGGATTGAACCCAGAAAAGTTCAAAATATACCCCAAAATTTGATTAAAACCAAACAAGGTTAGATGTTGATGCCAAAAAAAACTGATTTATTTAATAGTAAAAGAGAGGCAGGAAGGCAGGAAGGAAATAGAAAAAGAGGGGGACAGGGACAGTGACAGCAATTAGGTAGAAATGTATCACCATTCTGAGGATCCCAACGATGTCTCATTGTTACCCTCCATCTGGTCTTCTTGGTGGAGAGGGTCCCCCACGCCCAAAAGTATAGAATCCAATGGATTAATATACGTTTTGGCAGGTGGGAACGCCCACGTGCCTCCCCTGGGGAGGGCAAGTTTGACACTGTCCCTTGTAACACTGTGGATCTGTTGCAGCATGTGCAGTGCTCTGGTGCAGGGTCTAGGGACCCCTTTGGGGAGGGCCTTTGATGGGCCATGACATCCCTTCTGCTGTCCCTCATGTGTATGAGGCTTTTCCCAGGGGCAGGAGCGGGGGGGCCCACAACTGAGCTGGTCTGCACAGCAGAGTATAGGCGTTCACTGCCTCAGATCAGAGCCTTTTCACCACACACCCAAAACCTCTCCTCCTCCCCGCTTTGGTGTGAGGGTCTGTGCAAGCCTGACAGCACATAAGTCTGGGGCTGTGGTCTCCCCCCCGAAGGTGTGAGGTTTAATCCTCCTGTGGAAGTATTCTTCTTCCCCAGCCCAGACCTGAGTGACTTTATCTTATCTCCATCAATGTGCAGTCCAGGGCCTCAGTCAGGAGGCCTATTCAGGGTGTGGCAGTCTTCCATGCAGCTTTTGTTACACAGTTTGCAATAATGGGCAAAAGTCCTTCATAAAAATGTTTAAGCCATAAACTATAACATTTCAGTCTCCCGACACCTGGTGATGGCAGCTGCTGAGATTCCAGTCAACCAGCAGCTGGGACCCTCTCTCCAGAGAGGGGGAGGAGGTGGAAGGCCCAGCTTTTCCCCTGAAACACTCACACAATGGTGAGGGCCTCCCAGCAATGGCGAGTGCTGAAAAGTCCCTGTCAACCAGCAGCTCCTGCAAGCACCAGACTTACCAATATGCAGCAAGGAGAATTGCACACTAGCACCAAGCCCCTGGGCAGAAGTCCAGCGCCATAAACCACAACTGTCTCCCCTCCAAGCAGGGCAAGGGCTGACTACCCACAGCTAAGAACTGCCAAAATCCTGTTCCTCTCCCCTCCCCAAAACCATTTCAGTGTTATGTTAAGGTACTTGGCTGTTCTTTTTGTCTCTTAATTGCTAGAGACATTTTACCTAGAAAGCTGCCCCCACCACCCCGCATNCCTGGGCAGAAGTCCAGCGCCATAAACCACAACTGTCTCCCCTCCAAGCAGGGCAAAGTCTGAACCACCCCCAGCTAAGAGACTGCCAAAAACTCACTCCCCTCCCCAAAACCATTTCAGTGTTATGTTAAGGTACTTGGCTGTTCTTTTTGTCTCTTAATTGCTAGAGACATTTTACCTAGAAAGCTGCCCCCACCACCCCGCATCTCCTTGACAATAAATAGGAAGAAATTCCTTTGAGAAAATCTAATCCCCAACAATACATTAAGGCAGGGTGTTGTGGTGTGTAAACCGCAGCATGTGTATATATAACCCTTTTTATATGTATGTCCTCCTTTTATGTATGCCTTCTAGAATGGTTTTTGTACTTTAAAGCCCCATTAGTCCCTGGTTCGCCTGTCCCTCCCCACTCTTTCCCCATGGGTTGTTGTGTTGCCACTCAGTACCCTCTCCGCCCCCTGGCCCTCACCCAAGTGGTTTGTGTTGCTCTATCCACTCATTGTACTACCCCCTGTATAACTCTGAGACCCTCATTATCTGTGTCTTCTGCCCCTGGTCTGCTTCAAGGAATAAACCCCTTGGAACCCCACGCAGAAGGCCCCTCTGCCTCCTTTATCTCCGGTTGACGTGTCCAAAGGCTGTGTGAGTGTGAGAGAGTGCTTCCACTGCACAGGTGGGTCTGGGTGGCTGCAAGGTGGCTCGTGAGGCCCCCCCGAGAATCCTCTACGGAGGGTCCTGTGCGGACGCTCAGGGACGATGCAGTGCATGGTCCGTTCTAGCCCCAGTGCACGGCTGCGTCAGCATGGGATAGAAATAAACATACAAGGGATAGGGAAATTCAGGAAATTTTGAACTAAACATGACATGTGAAGCAAAACAAAAGAGGTAAAAAAGCCCTACGGGTTTCTCTTTCCAATTCGTGTTCTTTATGAACCCCATCTTCAACCTTTTACAATAACAATCATTAAAAGTCAAAAAAGGAGCAAAGCTATAGTAGCTAGTTAGAGAGGGTTGTTTCCTCATCAGGACATATAGAAATGCATACAATAATACCTGTTTTTATGAAAAGATACATTACATACTCTTTTAGAGAATTATAAATATCAATGTCCTAATAATCCCCCATCTTATTTTTTTCTAAGGAATAGTTGCCTGATTTCTGTCATTCTATTTTTCAGTTAACTAGTTAAGAAGAGCACCATTTCTCCTTTTTATACTGCTTAATCCTGAAAAAGTAAGACAGGAAAAAATATTTTCCAGTGTGTGTTGTGACAAAACTAGTGGGGTTTTTTTTTCATTTTACATTTATGCTTATAATCTTCAGAGGTATATTCCTCCCCTCTCGACACAGCATGCTATTGGTGTTGCATATGGTTCACAGCATCTGAAAGGTGCTGCAGAGTTTAAATGCTTTTATCAATAAATGGTTTTGTCTCTAATCCTTGGAGTTTTTACTACCTCCAGAATAATATTTTTACAAGCAAAGGCATGCATTGTCATCTAAATCACAGCAATATCAATGAACAAAAAGATATGCCACTTCTGCTGTGAGGAAGAGCTAAAATCAATTCAGTAAAGTAAAATATCTCATATTATTCAAACCCCAATGAGCCTTACAATAAATAAAGACAGGATTCACTTACCAAAAAAAAAAACCAAACCAAAAAAAAAAACCTGGCACATAGCTTTCAAAATCTCTCAGATATGTTGGTAGAAATACATAAAGCCTGTGGGTTACTTTTCCCTGCTTTCTGCTGTTTTTTATACTGTACAGACTGTATGTGCTGGAGCACAGACTTTTCAGCTGCCACCTCTACTTGATGTAATATGCAGCAGTGAGAATTCCTATACCATTCTCACTTTTCCCCCTCCCGCCCTGGAACAGGCTTCTTACACTCAAAGTATCATTAATATCCAGGATGGTTGATAATCTTCTGTCAAGCAGCCTCTGGGAATGACTTGATACTGATGAGGGTGAGATGTAAAGAACTGCTTGTCTTCCATACTCACTTTGATCCAGGCTGATTCCCCTTAGGAAATTATGGCTACTGGACCATCTAATTGGAAAGTCTCTCCAAATACAAAATAGTATAATGCAATTTAATATACTAGTAGTGACTGGCAGCAAGTGAAATTAAGTGCTGCCCAATTGGCAGTCTGCTTGCCCCATGAGCAGCTCAATACAGAGGAACACTTCTGGCTGCTTTGACAGAGCTGCCTCCTGAGATGTGATTCAAGAGGTCTTGCACCAATTGAAAATGCTTGGAGCTATAACTCAGGGCCCATTCCCTGCAGGGAGTAAGGAAAAACAGTCCCAAAGAACAGGCAAGACATGTTAAAGAAGACTTCATGAAACCAAAGTATTTGGGCTAGACTGTGTTGGGGGTCAACAACTTTACAAGCTAAAGTCTACTGAAAGTAAACAGCAAAACCAGATAATACTGGGAAATTAACCTATATTCATTGCAAAGTATAGCAGTAGCCTAATCTGTTTTGCATGAAAGTTGCATGGAAAAAACTCCTCATCCATTCCCAGTAAAGCGATGGGTGAGTTTGATTGATTTATTCATTTTCCTTGCATCATTTTAAAAAGTGCCGTAAAACCCTCACCAAGCCAATGCCATTGGTTAACTATGTCTATGCAGACATTAGGAGACAAAACGATTCCAACATCAATCTCTTTTTCTACTTTCTTGCTGCAAAACACAGCAATAAATTGCAGACGGTTCACTACAAGGCTAAGATGTAATGCTGTAAAAACTTCAATAAAGCTTCAGCACCAGATGTAGCTCCCGTGATGGCCTGCACCACAAGGTCCTTCTGCAGTGGCAGGAGATGGCTTTGCTAAAACAGTAGCAGCAAATCAATTAAAAGTTGCAGTAAATAGCACAAACCGTGAAAGCTTTCACAGTACAAACATGGTAATGCTCAATGTTATATTTAGGAATGAGATACAAATAAATTATAACTGCATTTACAACGCTTCAAGCTTTGCTTAATGATAAAACGTAACTGTCTAGAAAGTTCCAGCACACTGCAATAGCAACCACTTTTTTTGTGTAGATCCATGCAACACCAAGACCAGAAGAGCCCGAAAACCAACTAGAGGCTTTGTGTACAGATATAGTAGACCTAAATTCGCACATACCTTTCTTAGGTGGTTTTTCTGTGACAGGAAATTAGGTTGTAGGCTTACCCATTTTAGACTAGCAGCTTCTCTTCAGATCCTATACTAACTACCAAGGATATTCTCCAAGGCCACCATGTTGAACATTATGTCACTTTAAAAGGATTTTAATGTGGAAGCTAATTTGTTATAATTGAGATCTCATACCTGGGCTTCTAAAAGCCCTTTTCAGCTAATGTCTGTGTATCAAAATTATACTCTGGCATTAACAAGCAGAAAATTAAAAGTAGCAAAATTGGTAGAAAAGCAAGTTTGTGGTAAGATTGTAAGCCATTAACTTGTTTTTTATTTTGCAAGAAACAGAGCTGATACATTTTTGAAGATTTTTCTGACCAAAACTCTATCCAACAGTGACATGCTGTTGTAAGGCCATCAGCTTTCTCATCCTAGGAAAATATGTTAGACGTGCTCAACTCACATGACAATTGTTATGCCTGCCACTGTAAATTCCCCTGGTTCCCATACACATCCTCTTCCTCACCGCAATTGGAGGATTTGTGCCTGTTGTTCCCTTCTTTTTTGCTCAGACTTGCATTTGGCACCACTTCTTCAGTAATAAAATAGAAACACCCCAACCACCAGTTTCCCCTTCCCCTGTGAGCTTTGTCCCACAGGTTTTCAAAGCACCTAAAAGGCTCCCCCAAAAATCCCCAATCACCCCTCACTTCAAGGCCAACAAAGGCCTCAAAATGACCTGCAGGGAGAAGAAAAGGGACATCAGTACAAACAGCTCTCATGTGAGCTCCCAAATGCCAAAATATTTTACAGCCAATAAAATTGTGTCTGTCTTTAGGTAAAGGCATTCCATAAACAGAAAAGGGATGAACATGTTGCAGTCTGCTTTGAACTTCACTTCTTGTAGAAACAGACACCAAAGCCTTATAAAATACTAATTGAGCAAAAGTTATTAAATGCGTCAACTGAGAACATGAGTAGCCCTGTGTAGTGGGTTTGTTCACATTTCTTACCTTCTGTGAGATAGGAGATTTTGGAGGAATGCAAAGCAGGCTCAAAACTTACAGAGTACGAAAAAGTTTATTAACAGAACTAAAAGAAAAAAAAAATAAAAGAAATTTAAGCAAACCCTCCTTTCCTCCAGCACCCCCTCCCTTTTTACCCAACTCGCACAAAGGATAACAAAACATGATTCTTGGTCAGCATTTACAGTTCTTAAAAGTCTCTCTACTATTTAAGGAAACAGAGGTCTCATTTGCTTCTTGTGGTTCCCAAACTGCACCAGCAAACAGTTCCACCCAGAATATCTGCCGCCGGGAAAAAACATCTCTCCCATGGAAAGAAATCACAGTCTCTTCCACACTGCACTGTCACCATGGGCCATACATGGGGTCTCAAGTTTAAGGATGGGCAAATTCCAGCCTGAAAACAACAGCTCTCTTCTTCATAGAAATTTTGAAAGTCTCTCACAACCTCTCACAGCTCCTGGGTAACCTGGCGTGGTCACCTTTGTTTTTCTCCTGCAGGCTGCACACAGAATTCTCATCCCCCCATGTCTTTAAAACAGATTAAAGAGAAAAACAGTTTGTGATATTACAGTTTTTACCATGGTCTGCCGAAAGCAGTTTTAAGCTACGCGCAGCGAAGCGCAACTCCACCCTCTTTTTTCCCGCCGCCATCTTCAGCTTTACTCACTTTCTTTCTGACCTTGAAGACACCATGATGAAGAGTGGTCTTCATTGTTCAGGCTTTATAATGGAGAAAGCCTCACTCCCTTTATGCTGCTGGCTGCTCAATGTTGTCTTTCAGCTCCATCGGCTCCCACTGGGTCTCCGTGGGCCATGTGGGGTGGGGAAGAGGGAGAAGGGAGTCCGCCAGTCCTCAGAAGCCTCACTGGGTGGTTTCGGCTATTGCAGCAGTTTATGGTTGTTCCTCAGCTGCCCGGGGCTCTGAGGGGCTCTCCCGCAGGCACCTGGGGCCTGTGCCCCGGCGCTGGCAGAGGGGAGGCCCGAGGCCTCTCCAAAAAACGAAGCCCTGGGGCCCATCTTCCTCCCCCTTCCCACAGGAAACTCAAAAGAAAAAGGGAACTTCCTGTGTCTCCACAGGGTTTAAATATGGAAATTTCGAAAAGCGCTACTGGTTAAAAGATCTGTCCATCAACTCAGGTTCACCCTACCACATTATATTTAAACCTTTGCTTTAATTTCTTTTATTTTTTTTTTCTTTTA
The DNA here is from genome assembly GCA_013397815.1 of Aleadryas rufinucha. Taxonomy (NCBI): domain Eukaryota; kingdom Metazoa; phylum Chordata; class Aves; order Passeriformes; genus Aleadryas; species Aleadryas rufinucha. The sequence continues at coordinate 44,786 of VZTH01013921.1, read as the reverse complement.
GTTCTGTTAATAAACTTTTTTCATATTCTTTAAGTTTTGAGCCTGCTTTGCATTCCTCCAAAATCTCCTATCTCACAGAAGGTAAGAAATGCGAACCAAACCACCACACCCTGTATTCTGTGTACAAATTACTATAAAGACACCCAAATTACATCAAACCCTATGTACTCCACACATTCATATAATTTCTAAACATAATTATTAAAGTCATCATGTTACTATGTTATAAATCCCGTTTTATCTAAATTGTATCATGAAAGCCACATTTCTGTGCCTCAATGCAAAATTATACAGGGAAATTTTCCTATTTTGCATTTCATTCTGGAAATAAGTTGAGGTTCCACAGTTAGGTAATTTAATATAACAGACATTTTCACATCTTTCAAGTCTCATATAGTTTAGAGAGATTAGAGTTCTAGAGATAAACCTCTCACATACCATGTTTTAGGACCCTCAAATTCATACCTGCCACAAATACACTTTGAAACCATAGCAATGCCCTCCTCTTTCCTTTACAACATCTTAAGTGATGCTTCAAAAATATTTTGTTCTGCCCAAAAAGAAATCAAAGTAAATAAGTAGAAATGTGTAGGTCTTTCACTAGTATCAGGACTGAATTAGTTAATTTGATTAATTGTTGTGGCAGGACCTTTCACCCTCTGATACAGCAAAACCTTATCTCCCCACCACATATGGCTAAAATCAGACCAGAATTATTTGTCATGTGATGAATTATCTCAGCTGAGAACCTCTTAGCCAGCAATACACATCCTGACTTGAATGGTGAGAAAAGAAAACCTAAAATTAGTGTCTACAGACACAAGCCTTTTTACAACTATAAAAGACCACTATGATTTTCATGAAATCAGAAATCTTTTATACACTCTCTGAGTGTGTAGAGAGTTCTCCTCGATGATGAAGACATTCACATCAAATTACTTCCCTAGGGGATTGAGAGAAATTAAGGAGATTCTCTGCACACTGCTATCATTCGTTGGTGAGTGACACTGACTCCTAATCTAAACTATTTCTTCACTAGCTGTAACATAAGGTACCTCTATAATCGTGCACAGTATCTTTATCTACTAGTAGTGTTTCTTTATGTTGTATTCTTGTGTAGTAAGTAAGTCTGTCTAAGTCTTATGTCTGTTTTCCTTGCTCTACTCAATAAATAATTCATATTGTAATAGGCTTGATCGGTCATTATTAAGAACTTGCGAGCGAGAGTGGTTTTGGAGTGCTGGTCACCTCAATAAAGCTACTGTCTACTGCCAGAGGCCTGGGCAGAGTCAGGGACTCTCTCCTCTCCTTTCATAACAATTGTCATGAATATAAAGTGCAGAAAATATCTTTAGTGTACAATAAAAGGAGTTCTGGAGTTTCCAACTTCCCACTTCTTATTCTGAAACTTCACAGTCAGCAGAAAGTTTCATGCTAAAACTCACAACTTTTATTTTTATAGCCAAAGGAGGAGATAGTACAAATGCTGTTAGACAAGGTTACTCTTCTTTCCGTACACACTTCCTAAAAAATCCATGATAAATTATATTTTCCTTATTATCCTAAAACATCAAGATCACAACTCCTCTTGTAGACATGTCAATCCAGACAAGCGTACTATTTGAAGTCTTAAACATATGCCTGTTATCACAATCCCACATCTATAAAACCTGACATCTATTTTGGTACACTAACAGTTTTAGGACTACAAGAAATATGTGATGACTTTGAGCTAATATGTCATGTTTACAACTCTACATATTTTGAGTCATTTACCTAAAGGTCACACAGTCCACATATCAAGAGTTTACTCCCAAAATATCCAGGGACTTCAAATCCTATTTTTCCCACAACAGACAATTTTCTGAATAACTCTAAATGACATCTGCATTGAAGACAACTATTCGACCACGTATCTATAGACATGTAACTGGCAATTCCTCCTGTCCTTCCTTTGTTTTCTTTGATCATCACCATGGCCCATCCAGAATTAATTTGATCTTCTTGAAAATAGTACCTCAGAAAAAAGGCTCCTAGAATCCACCTATACATTCTAGAGTAACCATCTGCTTTTATTTCTGTTTTTCCCCTTGTCAGCTGCTTAGTGTAGTAGTATTACTACTTGTTTCTACTCTCAGCAATGCTCAAAACCCATAAGTGCCAATTCTGCAGCATGTAAATCTACTTTAGGCACTTTATCTCATCAGTATTCTACAAACAGCCAAAATTTCAGAATTATTTGATGGCCTAGAGATGAAATTTCCCATTATGATCTCCTTCATGAACTCAGTTGAGATTTGGAGATTAGGTATTGCAAAATTCAGCTTCCGTAGGGAAACTTGACTGCATCTATCACAGAAGCTGCATGGCACAGCTGCACAGCATCTGCACAACTGTTAAGACTTGTCAAAGGTGTGCCTTGCTCCCCCAAGAAAGATTAGAGCTAGAATCCAGTGCTCTTCCTCAGATCAAGATTTCCTGAGCTGCTGGGATTTGCTGTCAAAGATAACAAATAACAGGCACCTCAAAACAAGAGAAAAAGGGGAAGTACACATTTGTTTTTAGAAAAAAATAGCATCAGGAGACTTAAATACTTGTTCCAACAAGTGACAATTTGCACATTCGTAATACCATGGTGCAGGTACTGAACCACACTAAGAATGGGCATTCAGGGCACTTCTTTTCTGCCTGTCTTCTGATAGAGATCAATGCAATATACACACACTGCACATGTTGAATTGCATCCTCCATTTTGAGAGGTAAATGGTAAGTAACAAATAATTTCCTCATTGACTGCACCTTGTCTTCACTTTTTCATTTATTAGAAAACAAGGGTAGTTGCATGTTCCAGCCCCAGCGAACATTATGCTGCCAAAAAGATACAAGAACTGTCTATAAACAGCCTAAATCTTAGACTTCTTGAGCTTTCTCAAGAAGAAAAGCTTCTGCTCAAGTCAAGAGAAACAAGCAAAATAAGACTAAACTGCATTATCTACTGCATGGCATATTTCTGTTAGCTTTATCTGAACTTTCCTATTATTTGCTTATACACTGGGTTCTATATACAGTGCTTGAGAACGACTGCATGAAAATGATTTAATGTACAAGCATTATTAATAGTATCTGGAGGAGGTTGGTTTCGCTTTAAAAGACCAGTTAAATGTCTGTTGGACTCTTTGGGGAATTCTGAACTTAATCCAGCAAAGCATCTTAAGAGGTTTAAGTCTCTCATATGTTTAAAACTAGACGTATGCAAAAATGTTTTGCCCAGCTGGAGCTTTTAATAGCTCCACATATACTTATAATTAATAATCTGTGGATATTTTTCATTACTGGATTTTTGTAGAAGCTGCAGGAGGCTTTTCAGACTTGTCATAGTCACTCAACAAAAAGTAAGGCAGCCCTTATTAGTGACATTTAAGACCATTTGGGTCTGGTAACAGAAGAAATCCAAGCAGTACAGGAGACAATTTTATAGTGTTGGTTCAGCAGAATAACATATACTCCTGGTGTTGACCAGAATATCCAACTACAGCAGGAGAGCCTAAGGAGCCTGGTGCTGCCCAGAATTAAAACTTCCAGGGCATTCACTTACTTAGCTGGTGGTCACTGGAGGGATTTATCCCATAACATTTTCTGCAAGTTTGACTTGAAGTGCTACTAACAGGTGTCCTAAAACAGATGCCCAGACAGAATCACACAATCATTAAACTTGGAAAAGACCTCTGAGATAATGGAATCCAACCATTAAACCAGCACTGCCAAGTACACTACTAAACCATAGTTTTAGTGACCCTAAGGGCCATATCCACACATTTTTTGAACACTTCCAGCGAAAGTGATTTCAACACTTCCCTACAGGACAAGTAGCACAGGCCCCTGTTTCCCTGAATGAGGAGGAGATATCTGGGGCAGACAGAGATTGTATCATCCCACCTATCAGAAACAAATTTTTACTTTTCTCATTTTTAAAATATTTAAATTAAATAAGTATTAGGCTGACTGCTTTTTCTTTGAAAGCAAGACCAGTATGTGCCAAACCACCATGTTCAGAGAGAAGAAATTCACAGTGGCTGTAAACATACATTCTGCAGCTGGAACTGGAACTGAAACAGCTGTAGGAACACTTGCCCTCTACTTAAGCTGAGGCAGGATCCAGAGAGATAGGAAGCAAAAGATTTGGGCACAACTTTACAAATTAAGAGTATGCCCAGGAGTCCCCAGAATTCCTAGATACCACTTGCTGGCATCTAGGCTACCACACCTTTGCTGCAGGAGGGAGCTGAACATGGTAAAACCAGTGATGTTGTGCCTGTCACTGGCCCAGTATTTCCTCCAGATACACAGCAGACACCCATTTGCAGTCCTGAGGAACTGCAAATTCCACATTCTGAATCCCTGAAAGACCTCAAGAAAAACCTTGAGGTGGTGCTGGGAGCCACCATGCAAAAACCAAAAAGGCAAGACAGTGATCATATTAAAACTAGAGGGGAAAGGTGCCACCTTGGCCAGGACAGGGGCACCCAGTCTGCAGGAGGCTTCTGTGTATGTCAAGTTCCTTCCATGGTGTGATCACAGAATCATTGATATATTCTGTTTACTGTAATTTAGGAGGCAGAATGAAAAGAGGTCTTATATACCTCCAAAGAGGAGCTCCTATAAGCTAATACTAGCATCTTTACACAAGACTGTACACATTCCCTCCAAAATTAGCACATCATTGAGATCAAATTATATTGTTTCATTACCTGTAGGGCGACCTTAGTGAAGTCAGTGCAAATCAGAATTTCCACTCTTGGGTTTACCTGTAACACTCTACTCCCAACTCAGGAACTCTGATCCTCTACAAATACCATAGAAAAAAACACACCAATTCCAAAAATTCAACACATCCCAAGAAAATATTCTGTTGGCCTGTAACTTTGATTTCAGGCCATTACTTATAACAACTTACTAGTAACTAAATTATAGAAAATAATGAACATGTCTATATTCACGTTACACATCTAAGCAAAAACTAGTGTTCTACTGGCCACAATACACAGGGGATGTCCAAATGCAGTAAAAGGGGGGTGCATCATTCCATACCTCATTCCCCAAAGTTCACTCAAAACCAGAGAGAAATGCTGAGGTGATGATTTCCCCCTAGGGAAAACAGGCATCAATCGGGTCTGTGGGGCTTGGTTCTCACAAGCACAAAAAAGAGCCTTTCAGTTTGTAGAGCCAAGACCGAAGAATCGCCAGGGTGGGATGGTGGGCATATTCCAGAGCAGTATGTTAATTTTCAAGTGTTCTAGCCTATGTGAACACTCAGAAATCCTAGAAAAGAGTCATAATAAACATTCTCTGAATGAAAACCTAATCCAAAAACTTTGGATACATGGGGAAAATACATTTGACAGATAGAGCTAAACTTAAGTTATGGAGTCACACATAAACATCTCCAAGGCTCTGTTTAACCTTTCAGTTCTCATAGACCTTTTAGCAGAGGTCTAATATCACATTAATATCAAATCTAACAACTTGTTAGAAGTTGTTTTAAATGTTGTTTTAAAAACAGCTTCTTGGTGCCAACCAGGTAAAGCCGTCTAGCTCTCTAAAGGAAAAGACACCACAAAAATCAGTCAATTCTGATCTTTCTCTTATTGACATGCAGAGAAAGAAACACTTGCTTTTAATAACAGGACTTCCTTTCATGCAGACATACTGGAAGCTTTCAAAGGATAAATAATTCATAGTCTTCCAACTCTGAGAATAAATTTGTTCTTTTTCTGTTTTACTTTCCTTTAAGATATGACATCTCAGGAAAGCAGGGGAAAGGAGACTACTCTTTGCTTCTAAGCATATAAACATGCAGTGTTTCATTCCCCTACTGCAACAAAACTATAAGATCAATAGACAAGCGCTGTAAAACTTTTCCCACCAGGCAGAGACTCTGCCATCTAAATAGTTTTTCAAAAGACAGAGCCTCACTAGCAGCAAACCACAAAGAAACAGCCAGTGCACAGCTAGGGACCAGGCTTGGAATAATCTCACATGGGGACAACTCCACAGTAAGGCAGCAAATTAATTAAGCTTGATCATATCAGTAACTGGTGAACTATAGTTCTGTCTCCATTCTTTGAAGTTTTATCTAAACTCCAAGGGGATATGGGAATGTTGTTGCACTTATTGTGTGGTTTCAGTAAACAAAGGGGGAAAAAAGCAACCCTATGCCAGGATGAACACAAAAACCTGCAACATATTCTATCTGGTAAGCTGGGCTGCATTTATATAGGCCTAAAGCAGCAAAAAAACCTCAACAGAGCAAACAGGTTTCACAGTAAATCAGTAACACCAGCAGGTTAAGCTTTTGTGCCCGAATCTCAGGGGGGCTATTCTCATGCATGGAAGTCTCTCAATTCCCAGCCCAAATATATTTGGCAAAGGATCCAAAAATCAGCTTGGAGATGATTCTCATGGTTCCTGTTTGAAGCACAGTGGGAATCACCTTGTATTAGGTTTATTCATAATCAAAAAGAGTAGATGCAAAAACATAAAAGCTGCCATCTAGTCAGTTCAAGGCGAAATCCATCTCAGAAAAGCATTTCAGAAGGAGGCAATCCCTGAGGATAATGTGTGATCAGGAATGCCTGAACAAGTATTTCCATCCATCCTGTAGGATTATACCTTAATAGACATTTGATAATCTTTGTCTGGTCACAGTTTACACTTAGCGAAGAATGGAGCTCTCAGTACTTACTTTTAAGAGCTCCCCCAGCTTTACGCAGAGGGGTCACTGCCAGGAGCCACAGGACACCAAATGTAAACACCGTGCTGTGGACAACAGAGTACTGTTTTCCAATGACAATTTTAAACAGTGTATCCCTCTCCAGGGGGCTCAAAGTGCATTAAGATGAATTATTTGCTGACCAAAGAGAGAATAACACCATTTCAAACTTATAGGTGCCTAATGTTGGGGAGGGTGGAGGATACAGTCACTATATAAGTGCCAAGACATTCATTTATACCTCAGCGCTGTGGATTAATTATTTCCAGCAATACTGACAAGAGAGACCACGAAAAAGAATTCACTGCCAGACTTTTTTTAAATTACTATTATTGTCAGCACTACTAATCCAGTTAAGAGTCTACTAAAATGATTAAGGAAATGCTAGGTAAGGTTTCACAAATACACCTATGACCCAATTTTATACTTGAAACCAAATTCCATTGAGCAGTGTGCTGATATCCATGAAATGGCAGCACTTACAAACAAGTTGTTATGAAAGAGGAAAAATAAACAAAATCAAACTGTTGATTGCAAATATTTTGCATGGCAGCTGCTATCATGTTGCCGAGAGGTGGTTGAAATTTGAGGAAAGAGGAGGAGAGATCATTTACAGTGACAACACTTACTACTGTGGACATCATTTTTTCTGTAAGCTCTGGGAGCAGAGTCAGAACCATTACTGAAATAGTATCGAAAATGCACTTAATGTTTCTCCTTACAGCAAGTGCAGTTCCATAATACAGAGGGTTTGCAAGTTTTAGGGACTCATTTTCACCATTTGTGTGTGGAGGAAGAAGAAGAGGTGTCTCTTTGCTGGTTTTGCTCCCACCAGATCAGCAAAGGTGAGGGAAGAACTCAGCAACTGGACATTTTAGCTCAGCCCACCATACACATCACTGATCTGGTAACATGTGGCATATTGAAGTTTTTGGCATTCAGCACTATACACTTCAATAACCCCTGTGTGTGGTAAACAGACAGAGAAACAAAAATTCCGTTATTCCTTTTTCAATCTTCTCTTCATGCCCTGATCCAAAAAAAACCCCACTATCACATGTAAGGCAAACTTATCTAAGAGAAAACATTTGGTCTATTTCAATGTTAACCGTAAAGAAGTACTTAAAAATCTGCTACACACCATGCCAGGAGAAAAAAGAATTGGTGCAAACAACACTACCCTAGCATAGATTTTTCTGCCTCAGCACAGTTATATCACAAGGAGAAAAGAGGCTGCCAGGGACAGAAACAGGCTAAGCACCCACTACACTGGTGTTCCAAGGAGGAGGGGAAAGAAGGAGCATTGGCTTTGGTCCTGTAAACCAGCAATACAGTTGGTAAAAATCTCATCTCTGCCAAGTCTGCAGTGCTAAGACTAGAATGCAATGAGCAAACAGACTATGTTAAAATTAGTTCAGGCCATTCTAACCCTACAATATCCATCAAAATGTAAGGGTACTCCCTGCCTAAAAACAGTGGGTTTTCAGTGCCTCACTGATATAGCCAGACAGCCTAAACCTATATATTTTTCATATCTATATATACATATAGATATAGATATATTTCTTATCCAGTATATGTTTTAAACCAATTCTGCACATGTATTTAATTAAAATTGAAAGGGATTACTTCAAAAAGAAATTTAATCCTGTTAGTTTTCCTACCAGAAACAAACTGGCATAATCCCCCCTGCGTGCAGGTTGCCCAGTGTACTGCAGACCCTGCAGCCTTGCACTTCCTTGGCAGCCTTCCCATGGTTCTAACATAAGTACTAAAATACAAGGGCACAGGGGAGCAAGTGAATTCCTGGGCTGAAACCAGAAACTGCTCCTTAAAACTCAGCTACATGACCAAATGAGACACACTGCTGCACACAATGTTTTCCATCACGTTTTTTCCAGGCCAAGCCTTCTCTTCTCACTTTTGCCGGTGTATCCCTGTTAGTCAGAGAACTGCAGCCAGAAAGTCAGTGTCAGGAAAGCTGCCAGATACAAGCTACAGGCCAGATCTCACCGAAGTTTATTCACTTTAGAGAAGCGTTATAAGAGAGGGGGACAGTAACACAGTTATACCATACCCTCACCATGTCAAAATGTGCCACTATACAATGAACACTGTTACAGGTCTGACCTGAGCAGGGAAGTGGAGCAATTAATGAGAAATTAATTTCACCGGATGACTGGAAAGACTTCTCATTTCTCAAAGCAAGCACACTTTTTAGGTCACTGGTGCTCTGCTAATCAGAGCCATTTCCTGTTCTTCCAGAATTGTCCATATCAAAAGAAAGTGGTTAGAAAAAGAAAATTTCATGCATATATTAGTTTCTGTCTCTCAGTGTAAATTTGTCCCACATTTAAATGGCTCTCTAAAAACCTGGGAAAGTGTGGAATGCTGGTAATAAGTCTGCAGAGTCCTAGATACTCTACATATGCTAACTTACTGTTTGCACACAGGGACTTTAGCAGCTCCTAGTTCAGTGTATTTCCCAAGACTGGATGCCCAACAGCTCAGTTAAGATCCCAGACAAGGGGCCACTGTCATTTGTGCAGCGTGACAGATCCTGCATTCCTTGCAGGGTCTGGCTGCACCAAAAACTTGCACTTCCTATAGACTGACCACTTCAGCTTCCTCCACAAGTGCAACATGTGTTGCATTTGGCCTACTGATATAGTGAATTCTTTGCACATGAACCCAAGGTTTTACCCACAATTTCTCAAAGGAAAATACAAACACTTTCTGCATAATGTATGGGTCTCAACCCCTTGCACCTCCCTAACTCCCAGCCCTCTCCAGTTCAGATTGCCCCAGCTCAGCTCCCACTGTGGACATAGCCATGGTCACTGATGGACATAGCCATGTTTTTACCATCCCGGAAATGATGCTGTCATAGGATAAAAGAATGGTTTGGATTAGAAGGCACATTATAGATCTAGTTCCAAGCCCCTTCCACGGATAAGGACAATTTCCACTGGACAGGGTTGCTAAAAGCCTTGTTTTCCTGGATTTGCATCTTGGTATCATGGGATGTTTTCAATTCCAACAGAAAGAGACTCTTCATCCTTTTTCTCTCTTTTGAGGACTTTATTAATGTAGTTTTGCACAAGTAAGACAGGATGCTTTCTATCAAAAAAGTAGGACATTGTTAGTACATCAGATTCCATAGTCTCGGTTTCAAAATTGATAATGCCCTTGTATTTTGCTCAGGCTTTTACCAGCAGTTTTTCTGGTTTTCTATTACCCACTGATGACTCTCTCCCAGCTTGACATTCTACTACTTTTTGAGGTCTTCCAATTTCTCTCCTAAGCAGCTTTTACCACAACTCCCAGCACGCCTGTCAGAGCAAACTGGCTCCAACAGTTATGGGTGTCTGGGTTCCAGCACTGTTTTCTTCTCAGATCCATCCTCACAGAGAAATCCTTTCAAGTCATTGTCTGAAGAAGAAGGTTCTATTCAGGTCAATTCTGCCAAATTTGGTTTAGTGTTTACTCTCAAAAGGAACTCGGTGTAGAAATCAGTGGTGGTGAAACTGTAAACTGTACGTCAGCTTCTGTTTGCTGCCTTATCAGACAGTCCATATCTCACACAGATTCCTAAAGAAGAGAGAGTATTGTCTTTGATTAATATAACTACTCTGCCTTCCTAACTGATAAACTGAAATTTTTTCCTGTGGAAATGACAACTAGAACAAGTTTTAAGACAACAGGTGTTAATGCTCAGGATGAAAAAAGTAAATACGCATGAAAAAGAGATTTCTCTGCAGAGTTCTAGCAACTGGGACTCCATAAGTTATTTACATACTGTGGGTTTTCTGGATGGGAGTTTGGGCTATATCCAAATCCAGCTCAAGCCAGCCTGTCCTGCCAAAGACACTGTGCAGTCTTCAACTGATCACTTAACTTTTCCAAGATCAAATGAGGTCTGGAAAGCAGCTGATTCCTTGTGTGCTAGAGTAACTAAAGAAGAAGCAAGGATGTTCTGAACAGCCTGGAGGGACTTGGAGCCTTTTCCCCAAAAGTACACTATATATAATTCTTAAAATATTTAGATCAAAAAAAGTCTAGACCTTTTCTCACAAACAACCTAAATGATATACAGTTATTATTTATCTTTGATTTAATCAATTGGACAACAAATAATAACATTTTCAACTAAGTTTGATAGAGTTATAGTGAATTATTTTTTCAGTATTCTCAGATCTATTGTTCTTTTACTGTAAATTATCTACTCTCAAGTTTCATAAAAAATTTACTGGAACAGAACAGCAAAACTAAAACCTCTATACTCAGCTTTACTAGTTTTTATAGAGCTCTTTTAAGGTTTGAATTTAGTTAGCTTGTAGAGTGCACAAGCAGATGTAAAAATAAGTATGTTTCAGAATCTTTCTTCATGTTCAGGCCAGTTCTTCAGCCTTGGTGAAAATCTTGGATGTATGAGAAACTTACATTCGCTTCTGCCATATATCTTCTTTACAAGGATTTGTAATTAAAGAGGAAGGGAAACAGCTTTACATGCTTACCTTTGAAACAAGCCATTGCAATGTTTAAGGGAGAACAGAGAAAAACCATGCCTTCAAGCAAAATTACAAACAAAGCAAGGGTTATTTAATGGCTGGGGGTTATTTCAGTTTCATTCTAAAAGAGGAATCTTGCATTGTGGTTGTGGTGTGGACAGCTGCACCTGGTCATTAGGTGTTACCACAGGCTCCAGGCTGGCTTCCAAAATACACCTCATCTGAGTATGCCTGATTTATTGGCTCTAAATCCAGCTGGAATGTAAGGAGCTTGGTTTTGATGATGTTCCTACAAGCAGAAGGTAAGGCTCACTGGCTAACCCATGACATACTTGCAAAAAACACTATAATGACTTGTTGCACAACCCACAAAATGGGTACCTCATTCACATCAAGCACAAGAACAGTAAAGGTATGTCCTGCTGACATTCTGTCCTCCGAAGGGACAAATTCCTACATGTCCTCTCTCCCTCCTGATTTGTTATTGCCCCACAGAATCCCCATTCCTGCCAGCATCAGGCTTTCAAACCTATAGCTGTGATCTAAGCAAGTTTTTATTCCCTCAGCTGAAGGCAAGGATGGCAAAAGAGGCCTCAAAGATTAAGTTTTCATCAGAGTTCAGGTAGAAGCAGCAAGATTGTGAAGCCACATTTCCCCGCGAATTGCAGAACTGGTAATTTTCAAAGAAAATGAAGATGCATCTTTTCCAAGTTCTAATGTTTTAGTATAAAAAATATTTCAATGGAAACATTTTCAGAAAGGTAGGGGACCAAAGGGAACTGAACAAGGTAAAGCAGTGAGAGAATTGCATAAAGGAAATCAGATTATTAAAAAACAGTCTGTTGATAGTTGCACTCTTTTAGATGATGGCTTCTATACTTTTTCCCAAAACAGCCTTGAATCTGAATAAAACTTTTACAATGTCATATTTGGAGCAGTCTCACTTAACACAAAAGAAAAAAAGAAACCGTCTGAAAACAAGAGATACTGATCTGTTTTATGGATTCAGATACTGGGGTAATAGGATGAAGATAACATGAGGATTGATGTATACTCAGAATAAATGTGTAATATCAACAGTAAATATAAATATATAAGATCCTTACATTGCTTTGAAGATCCTTACATTGCTTTGAGCAATGGTGAAATTCAGTCTTTCCAAGATATAAATTTGTGGTGCTGTGTAAACAGATTTCCTCAAATCCCAGGAGTTTCCTGCATACGTCACAAGTACAACTGGTTAGTGGCAGCTTGTATAAATGCCTCCTTTCTAATGTCTGACAGCAGATTTTGTAAATTGGCTAAGCATTTCAAAGATAACAAAAGGAAGGGTGTTTAATTTTCTCTTAAATACATACGTGCTGCCTATGAGAGGGACTTTGCATAGTGCACAGCACAAAGCATGTTGCATAAGAAGACACAGCTTTATAGCAATTACTAGAATATGAACAGCTTCTCTTGTCCCATGCTGCTTCCCACAGCAGCAGTTTTGGGTTTTCTGCCATACACAATGGGTACACACTCATGTACCCCATCCCATGCAGGCTCTGGTCAGTGATTCCTTTGGAAAAAATACCTCCAGCTCTTCTACACCAGGCACTTTTCCCTGTGTCTAAAATTGCAAAGTTCACAAAGGAGTGATTTTGATGTCCAGAAATATGAGTTATTGAGCATCTTAAAGGCTCAGACAGGAAGGATATTGCTTTACCATATGCAAGAACACTGCAACAAGAGTTACACCCCAGGGAGCCTCCCCACAGACAATGCAGTGGAGCATCGACTCCCAAGGACTTATCACAGAGATACAGAGCCAAAGCTTGAAAGTGAGCTCTGATAGAAGTGTTAACACCAGACACCTTCCAAGAGATACTGGAATATCATTTTGCAAAACAAACAGGAAATAGGATTTGGAAAATGCTGCATTCACTTTAAAAAGTACCAGGCAGTAAATCTGCAGTGGTCCTTAGCGTGGATTTCCCCCTGCTATTACTCTTACTCAAACAAGCACCTGCAAAACTACTGCAAATATACATATTCCCTGAACATACTAGTTATTACAAAAAATCCCACAATCAAATCAGTGATTTTTTAATGGACTTTATTCACAGTTTGGATTCCACAAACAAAATTCATTCCGAGACCTCCAGGAGCAATTGTTTTGATTAAAAATTAATGTAATTTGGTCACTTTTTATTCCACAAAATCCTTTCATATGCAATCTTCAAAATACAATTTTTAAACAGATCTTACCACCAGTGAATGCTTCTATTTCCTGTGCAATAGAAGCACAGGAAAAAAACCCACATTAAGCAAGGGAATAATAATTAAATTATATGCTTGTCTGAATTTTTAATTAATAACACCCTCTATTTGTTCCTTTTAATTTATCGACAAATACTTCAAGCATATTCATCAAAAGGTTAAACAAATTTTGTAACCTACATTACACACATCTGTCATTCCCAGAGGATATACCTCCCACCAGTCACACAGAATTCTGACAGAATCCTGATCTCTGGTTTGTGTGCCACCAATCGTCATTTGCTGTTGAGCAGGCTGACATGGAGAGAGGACTGTAGATGTGGCCACTGTTCAATCTTAACATCTGCATGAGAAAGCACATACCAAAGGATCATAACCAAGCAATAAATACTTATGTGAGAATGTTTTAATTGGCAACTCAAACACAGGTTGCTGTGGGATGTGTGAGAGTGTTTGCGATAACAGCAAGAAACATCCTGCTCTGCCATTTGTTTGCATGTTGGTTAGTCTGCTCAGCTGCATTGTAAATGGCAAAAACATATAGAAAGCTCACACGTGCTTAATAAAGCAATTCTGTTGCATCACAATGGTGTTCATGACTCAATTGCTACAAGGACTGGTGTGCAATGTAAGAAAGTTGCAGAAAGTCAGAAATCCCTGGGAACAAAGGAGTTTCCCTCTAGAAAATCTCTATACTATCTGAGCTTGAAGTATAACATAGCAAAACTGACCCAGAAATCAAATAAGGCTTAGGTCCTAAAGCAGCATCCCACTTTAAAAAGGCTATACCACTCCAGTATTAAGCTAGTTTCTGGTTAAAGTTTTCAGAAGAATATCTTCGCAGTTGCTGGACAGTTTCTGAAGAAGATTACAATAAAAATTCCTCCTCTGCTACAGGCTCTGGTTACCAGTTTCTGATTTATTATCCACTTATTTGGAGCAGGGTAATTGCCTCTAGTCCTCTAATTCTCATCCCAGCTGCATACCCTCTCTATATATGTGGATAGCAGAAATGGCTCCATGTTCTTTCAGATGGGGCAATCATTTTAACCTTGATGGGTTTAAGTGACAGGAGGAAAGCATCGATGCAGCAGAGAACTTTCTTTATTGCTTTCCAGAACTGTAAATCTACCAATGTCTAACCTAGTTTCTCCAACTTCTATGTCACAGAAACCTCATCTTCTGCTCCAGATCACACTTTGACCTGGCAAAAAAACAGAAACACACACTACTCCAGAGAAACAATCCTTCTTATTATCTCCGCAAACAAAAATTCATTTTTAATTTAGTGTAAAAATTCAATTTTGTGTGGGCAGAACTGTAAACCCCAATATAACCTCTGCTTTTCCATCTACAGTGCAAAAGCTTTCAGTTCTTTGAAGCTGAGCAAACAAGAGTAAAATATTTCAATCAAGGATTTTTTTAAAGTAGAAAATAAATGTAAGAAAGTAGAGAAAATCTCTAAACCACTGCAGTCCTAAAACACCAGTGTAGCTTCCAGGGCAGAGACTGCCCTAAGAGATTAAAGAAAAAAAAAAAAAAAAGCAGTGTTTCCCCCTCAGAAAGGGAGAAGAGTTTGTCCCAGGTGGTTTTTGTCTACCTTTGGAGATGTGTCTCTTCATTAAAAAGGCATTTAAGCTTGTGCCCCTTGTTATACAGTACAAGAATGGAATTGTACTTAGTTTCCCCAAAGTGAGGCAACTTCCTCACATTCTCCTGAAGGAAATCTGTTCCAAACAGCCTTGCAAAAGCACATACCTAACAATAGGAGAAATGAGAAGTGTGCTGCCACTTTGCAGAGACAGGAATTTCGGAAGCCCAAGCTATCTGCCAAGTGCCCTTTACCCCCATCCCAATGTTGGAAGGAAAGCAGAGAAGCTTGCTCCTTGGACAAAGGTGAGTGGTGGCCTAGTTCAGGATTTCCATGGGAGCTGCAGAAGACAGCAATGGAGCTGAGGGTGTCTGTGTGAGAACCCTGAGGGCTCAGAGGCTCTCGCATTGATAGAGGCACCAATGCAACACAACCAAGCACAGGAGCGTCCCTCACCACAGCCAAGAAAACATTACCCTACACATCCAGAGGTGGACTTGCCAAATGCATATGGGATTTCACTATCAGCTGGTAGCAAGCAGCAAGTGAAGCTAATCAGGAGTGGGAAAGTGGTGCTTAGGAAAAAAAGCACAACATGGCCTTTTCTACAGAGTATAGCACAAGCATCATGCTGTGACCAAATTAATGATGTGCATCCATTCATAGTCCAGAAGTGAATTTCTGTCTGCCTGGTAATGCTGTGTCAGCATGCCCAAAGTACATGTGGGCCCCTAGACATCCAACCCAGAGCAACCCTGGAGTTAGAGGGAAAGTGTTAGAAAGTGTTATTTACCATCACTAGTGCTGCTTTATTGCTGTTAACTCCGGGTGGCTTTCACTCCACAAGAACATTTCATTTGCCTTCCCACAGCATCATTACCCCATGAGGAAAGAATATTTGCTTGGAGCTTTAACAGATTTGGTATCATGAACAAGGTCACCAGACAGATGCCAACCAGTATGCTTTGAGAGGAGCCCTGGAGGCATCTAAATCTCATTATTGCTTCCAACACCATCTGATTGTAATTTTACCAGTGTGACAGATTGCTTATTGTCCCAGCAAACTGAATTCATAGTGAGAGTAGTACTTCTCCTCATACTTGAATGTATGTACTTTATGTTTTTACTGGCATTCACTACAAAGGGATACATTGAGGTACTAGCTGCCAGTAGTTGGTCAATATCTCACTTCAGGAAATGCTGTATTCATTTGTAAAATGATTATGCCTTGCATACTGGACTGAGGTCCCAAGAAAAGCTGCAATATGTTGAAGGAATCCTGTCATGAAGCACATATTTTTGAAAGCTGAGGTTGCATTCTATCAATAAGCATTGCCATTTAGCTAAAGATGCCATTTCTCTGGAAGTTAGAAAAAAGGCAATCAGTAAGATCACTGCAACAATAATATCCCTTGTGCTGATGAAATGAGAAAGTTTGTTTTAAAGGCAAGTTGTAAATAGAAAACAAAATATTAAGCAGAGGAGCCAAATTTTGCCTTGTTAGACTGATAGAGCCCTGGAACTATCAACATCCAGTGCAAGCTTGATGAATGAACAATGCCATGCGAGTCAAGGTGCAATAAATATTACTAATAAGGTGTCACAGAAATTGGATTGCTTCACTCTCCTCTCATTCAGACTCATAAACTACCAGAAAATCTCTAGATCACTTCTGTCTAAGTTTTGAAGCAGCTAAGGAGCCAATAAAAACTGTTCATACAGCACTACTGATATTTCACAAGATGGTAGGGGACAGCATCCAAAGTTCAAACCCTGTATCATAAAAATAGTCAGGAAAATGGAAAACAGCTTGAGGTAGATGTGATCAGATGGGAGGCATAACCTCAGGACAACTGGCAGGCAGACAACTACTCAAATTATAAATTTGAGTACCTACACCAACATTTTGAAACATGGGTTGCAAAGCTGCAAAAGTAAGTTATTACACAAGGACACTATGTGTTGCTATTACTCAAAACCGAAAGTTGTATATATCACACTGTGATATATCATCAAGTGAAGGACCAGACCAAGCAGCCAGGCAATCCACAAGCAGGTAAAGAAGCAGTGTCCTTAGGAAAAAGGGAGTAAGCTGGGCTCACCAGGCACTCTGCTAAAGCAAAGCAGCATCACTTGCAATGAATTACACATCTGAAAATGCTGCACCCTGTTAAACATCTGCCTGACAGATACCCTTCAGGTCAACCAAAGTCCATAGAAAGTTCTCTGTAACTTCAGTACATTTTGCTCCTAAGTCTCACTGGGTTTAAAAGATGCTTTTGGTCCTTTTAATGCAAGCTTGGAAGAGGCTTGGAGTAGAAGAAGATAGGTGTTATTTAAAGCTTGAATCAAACCACAATAAAACTAAGTTGTCAAAGGAGAAAAACATCTATCAAAGAAAGGAAGAGACTGAAACAGAGAACCAGGAAGCATTTTTGTAGAGTTCTTACAAAACCATTAATCCCATTTCAAAGCTTCTAGACTCTTCTGGAATCTGAGTGAATAAACAATAACTGCCAGAGCTTTCAAGAAATCACAACACTCCATCAATCATAATGAGTGTAATCCGCCAGTTAAAACTGACATGAGACATACAAAAGGCACAAGGATAAAACATCATGCCAAAAAGTAAATTTTAATCCCTCTTCCTATTCAAACAGACAGCAAGAAGGTTAGGTACAAGAAGTCACATAAATTAAACACAGGAGGGTAGGAAAGGGAACAGAATCACTACATTCCTGGCCTCAACAGCTAAAGACAGTACTATGATTAAATAATTCAACTGTCTCACCTTGGTGCAGTCAAGCTACATTTCAATAGAAGTAATTAATCTTCATGTGGTCTTTTATACTCTGCCCAATCTGTACTTTTGGCCAAAGCAAAACATATCCTCTTGTTTTCTCTTTCTTTCCAAAAGTTTCTTCCATATATGAGAAAAGAATCACTTCCCATTTAAATTAAAGCAATGCCATTGACAAGGCTGCTATTCAAATGTAAAGGCTCATCCTTGTGAGAGTTTTCACACACATTTGTAGAGCTGAATGCAGGATGAGAATTATTTATTTTTCCTGAGAAAGCACTAGGAATTTCAAAAAGTTTCATATATTATGTCAGGACAAGTCTTAACCTCTGGATTTATTTTTTTCATAAACAAGTAAAAGCAAACGCAAAGCCTGAGACTATCAACAATCCACGTCTCACCTGTCATACAAGATACCTGATCCAAGTCCTCTTGCTGAATTGGGTAGACCATGGCCTCCAACCTTGGTCTCATCACCCAAGATATTTTCTTTCTTTCCCTTACGTTATTTCCTGCCTAAGAAACTTGTCCCAACCTAAGTTATTCTAACAAAACAAAACAACAAAACACAAACAAAACAAAACAAAAAAGTGTGGCTTTCTAGACTTAAAAAGTCTTATTTGGAAAAAAAAAATTCCTTTACCAAGTTCCTATGTGATTCTGGTTAAGCTAAAAGAGTGGATCTCCATGAAGACAACATTCTGGACAACATACAGACCATCACAAATCCCAGGAGCTTGTTCCACTGCCATTTCCACAGCACCATCATTGCAATCCTGAATTGCACTTGTATATTCTTATGAGTCAGGCAAAGAAGACATTGGCATGAAATGGCCTGAAGCAAACCAAAATCTGATACTGAGGGAAAGGTATC
Organism: Aleadryas rufinucha; assembly: GCA_013397815.1. Classification (NCBI taxonomy): domain Eukaryota; kingdom Metazoa; phylum Chordata; class Aves; order Passeriformes; genus Aleadryas; species Aleadryas rufinucha. The sequence goes on along the minus strand of VZTH01013921.1, from coordinate 25,979 downwards.
ACATGGGAAGGGAACTGTACTGAATTTCAGGTGCAATAACAAGGCAGGCTTTATGCAAAAATAGGTTTGAGCATCCATATTCAGACCTGGCTCTGGATTGTGAACTCTTTGATTACCTCTTTGAGAAGTGCCACAGCTTCATGTCACGTTTCATATGCCACAGCTTCATGTCATGTCAGGCTCATTTACAGAAAGTGTGAGAACATCCTTTGGACAATTGTTACACCCCAGTCACTCAAACCTAGGGCTAAACCAAGGTTCTTTTGCTCTGGGCAGGCGCAAAGGAGAAAGTTCCAACCAAATATTCTCAAGAGGTAAAAATACACAGAAGTTTACTGGCCAACTATAGAAAATTAAGGAACATTGTCAAAAGAGTAAATACAACGTAACATCACTTATCCCATTGATAACCACTTATCCCAGTATACCCTTAGCCCATTGAACATAGAAGACCTTATAACCCATTCGATGTTACATTCTGTGAGAAGGGAGTTAAAAGAAGAATGGGAAAAATGCAGAAAGACAGGAAAAATATAGAAAAACAGACATAGCTACCAACTCCTGGGTTCCAGCAATGTAAAGCTCCAAGATGAAGGCAGGGTAAAAGGACAATGTGCTTGCCTCGTGGCCAGGCTTCTTAAAGCCTTCTTCCCAGGTGGGACTCGCAGTCTCTCAGCCATGCAGGGACTGGGTTAGGCAACGTTGGGGGGCTGCCTGCAGTGTGCTATGATGGACAGACACTGGAGTGGAAGGGTATCAAGGGCAGGGCACCACCTCACCAGAGTAAGGCCTGACCAACCCCCTACTACACATTCCAAGCTCCCAAGATATCTCAGAACAGAACACCTTTTCCAGTCTCTGACAACCATGGCTGGAACTAATAGGAAGTTAATAAGGGAGAACCTGTAGGAAAAGCCTGCACACAGATTGCACCAGTCAGCAGCAGCCTGGTGGAACCAAGGGTGGACCAGTGCAAGTCACCAGGTTCTCACATACCTGACCTGGCACTGAGGCTGCATGTTTACTTTCCCGGACAGAAGGTACAATTCAGGTTTGAAACAGATGAGGACAACTAAGAGTGGCAGCTACAAAGAAATGAGGGCGGAAAGGAGGGAAGGGCAGGGCAGGGCAGGACAGGGCGAAAAGTTTTCAACCTCCTCCTCCCTGCTGCCCTAGGTCATTGCTAATACAGTGCTCACAAGGCATTGCAGGACTTAAAGGGTGCTTATGCAGCTTGTTTTAAGAGGCTACTTGCAGGCAAAACAGGCTTCCAATTAAATTTTTTATTAGCTGTGGTTTAAAACTAATGCTCCAGGTGTCTGTATAGAAACATACAAGGTGAGAAGATGGATAGGCAAAAATTAATAGATCATCACAGAGAAGTTAGGATAATAGTAGTTTTCCATTTCAAGAGGTTATCAGTTGTCCAGTATAGCATATCCTGGAAGATCTCAATTCTTTGGTACTATACACACTCTGAAAAGGAACAAACAACACAAACCCAAAAACAAATACACCTTCCTCCCCTCCCCCACTCCACTCTTGTATTCTGGCTTAGTGTTTCTTTTAGTTTTTTCCTTGGTTCATTTCGATCTCATTCATTTTGTTCCTGTATCCCTTCCCACACACACATACTTTTTTAAAAAATATTTTATTCACTTTTTCATTTTTTCCATTAATGAAGGAGCTCAGAGCAAGCCTTCTGTCATCCAAAGTGCAATGCTGCCCTCCATAGCTGTCAGGAAGAAAAATTTCTTCAGGAAAATGAAACCATCTCCAACCAAACCGTAGCCTTTCAGATGGAACTGCTGAATCTATCTCGTATTATTCTCTGAGTTGAAAACCAATCTGCACAGACACCTTATCTGGCTTAGCCTGGTTTACTGACAATCATCTTGACAACTCTTCCCATACAGAACTGGTGCATCAACTCAAAAGAAAAGAAGGAACTTTTCTCCTGTGTAAGATAGTGAAAAAATCCCAACTAATAAATTAACCCATGTGTTCTCACTCAGGGTAAAGAATGGTCTAACAAATTTTCAAATCCTGATTGGAAGCCACATTCAGAAGATATTTACTGAGAAACCAGGCTCCAGAAGAAACAGTGTTTAGGTCTAACAGAAATTCAGTTACCCAAAAAAAAAAGTATTTGATTTTAGATTTTTCTTTAACCAGAGTCCTGGGTACTGGTGCTGTATCATAGCATATCAGACACCTGTTTTCTAAAAAGGATAAAAATGTGGCTATTATTTGTGCGTAAAATTACTCCAATGACTTATAAATTGCACAACTTGAAAAATACTGTGAAAATTCTGCCTGGAAGATCTGCCTTGTTTATTACCTGCAAAACTATAATGCGCAACTTGTGTAGAGCTTTCATTTTCTCTAACACAAGGTTCCAAGTCAGCAATTGTCACTAACTTGAAAGGTACATCCCCACGAAAAGCAGACCTTCATTCCATTTTTATTAATATCACTTACTAATAGCTTCCAGGACATAAAAAAGCAACAGCAACAACCAATACTGTGATTTCCAAACTGTTTTCTCTCATCTCTGAAGCCAGATGAAAAAAACCTTGAGAGGGGCTTAAATGTTAATATACAGATGTGGATTTCAACCCCCTGCAGAAAAGCCTGACCACAATGAGCCATCTTAAAAGGCTACACCAAAATTTACTGTTGGGATCTATACGAACTCCTGTAAAGCTCAGGACTATACCAGTGCAGGAAGACAAAGGGAAAGCAAGAGGAAGGGTGATTCAGGGCTGTCTCGGTTTAGAGACAAGTTTAGGAGAAGAACACTCTGGAATGAGTGTTTCCTCTAACAAAAAAAGGGGTTCCAAGTATCCCTTTCTGCCAATGAGTAAATGAATACTAGTGGATGAAAGTGAAAAAAGCCAACCATTTATTGACAAACCAAATGTCCACATGACACGGGACAAAATGAATAAATGCTAGATACTGAATTGTCAGAATCTTACCCCACACATACACACACACTCACACCAGAAAAAAAAAAAAAAATCGGAGGAAAGAAAAAAAAACCGGCCACCCACATGGCGGAGAGGAGCAAAATGACACCCAGCTTTTGTCTCAGGGAAGAAAAAAACAAAAGGTTCACGCAGCAGCTCGGGCAAAAACAGATGGGAACCTGGTGAATCTCTGATGTTGGTCTCCTCTTCACCTCAGATGAAGCTTTAGGGTCCTTTCTTTGGCTGGGTCAGCTTTTCCAAGGCCTGGCCGAGGTGGAGCGGCCCTGCGGCTCCACAGCCGGTCCCAGCCAATCGTTACCTGTCAATTGTGTGATCTTGGACCAAAACCAAGCCGAACAGTTCAAGAAAAAACAAAAGCCACTGAAGGACTGTAGTCTCCAAGGCCAGGGAAAAGGGAAAAAAAACCTTCTTGTTTAAGCTAACAAAAAACCAAGCTAGCTAAGCAACAAAGTAACCACCAGTCCGCACCACACCAAGCAGGCCTGGGAGTGAGGCTTTTGAAAAAGCCCACCCAAGAGCCCCAAGGCTCATCCCCCTTCCCTGGACCCACCTTAAAGTTACAGCAACCACTTCTGGGCATAGAGCAGATGACTAGGGAATAGAGTATCATCATAAAATCACCCCAAGGCAAGGGCTACCACATAACGAAAGAAAAGAAGCAAGCAAAGCCTAACAATTCCATACAGTTGGTTCATATTTATTTTTCATTCTGATGGAATAGGTTAAAATAGCTGTGTTTCTCCTCGTGACACCACCAACCCCAGAGCTAGTTGTTTCATTCTCTCATCAATATGCAGATAGATTTTCTTAGCTTCTCTGTACCAAGCTGCAATGGGTCAAACCTTCGCTGGTATGAATCAGCTCATTTCAATAAAAACATACCAGGGTTATAACAGATGGGAATACAGCCCCGTGCATTTTGCCAAGGAAAGCTGAGTGCAGAGCAAGCACAACTCCCTCATGTTATGAGCTAGAGCATTTTTGCCATCTCAGGAAAAGTGTTTGGTGCTCTCAAATGCATAGCTCTTCAGAGACAGGGTCCAGAGAGGCAGGAAGGAAGCCTCAGAGGCCAGACCATGGCACAAGGACGCTGTGTCACAGCACAAAGATCCAAAGGGATGATTCAGCTTCCCTGAAGCGGATGCCCTAGAAAGAGTCCCAAGGCCAGATTTATAGGTTGAGCTCAGCATATGCATTTTATGATTCACACATTTACTGCTGAATTTAAATGCTGAGCAGACCAAGCAAGAAGTCTGGGAAGTGCCCCAGTTCATGAGGTGGAGGAAGAGGAGGAGAGACCTTCCTCGACCCAGAAGCATGGCAGCAGACTTAACGTGGCACTGGCAGCACTCCCCTGACAATTGCTGCACTACCTGACGACCAAGGGTTAATTGATCTGCACTTTGCAGCATTATTTTCCAGTCTTCAAAAACTCAGCAAAGTGCTTGTTAATGCTTATGCAGCCTCTGCAATGTGCTTATATGATCTCTGAAAGAAACGCATTAAATAGAGACACAAAAAAAGAACAGTAGAATGTGTTTCATTTGTTCATTATCTATTGAAGAACACAATGCTTCTGCTAAATTTTAATTCGGACAGCAATTTGCCAAGATCTAAGGGTTGACCACACCATAACTTACCTGCTTCATGCCAGGCAAATGTCCCTTGTGTCAGATTAGGTATTTCATCTTGTGTATCTGCATACTTTTTAGGTGCTATAACCGATTATGATCCAGAAATATATATGCCATCAATTTTAAAACAGATATTTTTAATTAACTTTACAGGAATATAGTTTACCCACAGCTTTGGTCAATGGGACAAAGCTTATGGTTCTATGAGTATCTCTTTATAACAGTAACACTGAAGATTTGACATCACCAGTATTTGCCCCATCACACTTTTTTCCATTTTTAATTTATTTAGATTGGTTTTGCTTAGTTAGTCCTTTTTTTTTTTTATCTCTTCTTCCCCATTTCAGGAATTTCTGTTAGTTACAAAAGTCTTGAAAGGAAAGCTGTGTGGCTAAATTTTCTTGCTGTAAAACCACAAATCATGAACATACACAAAAGGTATCATACCTAGTGTAGAGGAACAAGAATTTAATAAATTATATGCCATATGCCAACCTAGACTGCACTGAGAACAGCAGTTGGAGTTGAAAAATAGATGACAGCTTTTTAAAGTATTATTATCTGTTTTAAAAACCAATTTTCCAGATTGTCTCCAGATGGTAGAATTTTAAGCCAGTTTACCTATTCCTTTCACTGAGAGTTTTGCAGTGGTTTTCTTGAGAAACCTCTAGCATTTGTAAAATTGCAAACTGCTTCCAATAGGAAGTAAAAGAAATGCTTGTTATTTAAATTGGTATTATGTTAGATAATTATGGCCTATTCTTGTAATTCTCTTTGCATTAATGGATCCTGAAGTGTTGCTAGTAGTTCTTGGTCCTCATCCCTTTCTTGTGGACCCTCATTTCACATAAAATATTAGCACTGATTTTTCTCAACCTTTTTTTAATTTATGGGCTTTTTTTATACAAGTATTTTTTCTATTATTAAATAAAATAAATATCACTTTTATACAAAGTTTCAGTAGTACCCTGATGGCATCCAGAAACAGAATTCTACATGACAAGCCCAGACTTCAAAAATAAAGCTGTTGCTGTTCTTTAAAATCATTTTTTCTGTGAAACACATCCAGATTTTCATGAAAACACTGAGTTGTACCTTGTGGTCCCTCAGCTGATAATAAATATCAGAATATAATAAAAATACAAATAAGTGAAGAGCTGGGGAAATATAGTTAGAAAATGTAAGTTGTCTGGAGGATAGAATCATCAAGGTTAGAAGAGGCCTTTAAGATCATTCAGTCCAACCATCTACCCAGCACTGCCACTGTAACCCCTAAACCACCAAACCACATCACCCAACACGATATCTAGATGCCTGCAGGGATGATGACTCCATCATCTCCCTGGGCAACCTATTCCAATGCCTGGCTACCCAAACAGAGAAATTTTTTTTTTCTAATATCTAATCTGAATTTCCCCTGTCTCAGTTTAAGGCCATTTTTTCTTATCCTTTCACTGCAGGCACAGCAGAAGAGATGGGCCCCCACCTCACTACAGCCTCCTTTCAGGGAGTTTTAGAGAGCAGTGGGGTCCCCCCTGCGCCTTCTCTTCTCAAGACTAAACAAACCCAGCTCCCTCAGCTGTTTCTCATAAGACATGTTTTCTAAACCCTTCACGAGCCTTTTTGCCCTTGCTGGACACACTCCAATACCTCTATGACCTTTAAAGCCACCTTAAAGAGGGGCCCAAGACTGACCACAGCACTTCCTGAGGTGCATTTGGCTGATACATTTGCCTTAGGGCAGGTACAGAATGACTCCACAAGTCAATCTCTTCCTCAGATCCCTACTGCTTAACCTTTCCATCTCCTCTTTGAGTTGTACCAGCAAGCAGAGCAGATCATTGACCTGCTCTCACCTCACACAGGTGTTATCTGTTACCCTCTGATGCCAGTGCCAGGCTCTGGCACTCCCTACAACCGGATACCTGGACCCCTGTATGTTTCCATAGCAGATCCATTTGTGTTGCCACATCCTTTCTGACACACAGAGAGTGTTTAGTTTAGCACCCTGCCATGTGGAAGCCATTCCTGAACACTCCACTTGAACTAATGGGAAGGATACCACACCTTCCTGCTCACCCTGCCTGCCCTGACTGCTGTGCCCGCACTGTTTGCCCACTCAGCTTGATATATTCCGGGTCGCTCATGCTCCCTTGAGCTGTTTAAATCTCCCGCGATGCTCCCTTCTCCACCCTCGCTTCACCTGGTTGGCTGACATGAAATCCCAGGTCTGGACAGGGCTCTAGGCTGTTCGTCAGGATTCCCTGAGCATGGGAACCCCCCTGTACAGCCTGATCCAAAACTCACCCCCAGACTTATGTCAGTCTCCACCTCCTTCCTAACATCTAATCTAAATTTCTCCTCTTCTAGTTTGAAATTGTTCCCCTTGTCCTACCACTGTCTGCCCATGTAAAAAGTAGCTCTCTCTCTCTTTTTCATAAGCATCCTTTATGTACTGTAAGGCTGCAATCTACATTTGCACTACAGCTTTCTGGAAACTTCTAGAAACTTCAGAAGCATGCCATACAGGATCAGGAAGACAAGAGAATGTTCTTTCAGGGCATATTTACAGGGAGAGAGTGGGTGAAACTATATGAGAAATAAATGATGGGATCAGAAGATCCCAGGACCACCTGGATGGAAGGAAAGATGAGGTGTCCCCAGTCCCAGCCCTGCTGCGAGCAGGTCTGGTCATTTCAGCACAAGGAACATTTAGCCATTCTCTGCCCACCTCCAAGGATGGAAGTTGCTCAGGCTCCTGATCCAACCTCTTTCCTTCTCAAAGTCTTAGTAAAACAGGGGCATCTGGGGCAGCTGCCAATTTGCCTTTGCAAGGTGCATCTCATGGTTTGACACTGGCCCAACACCAGGCACCCACGAAAGCCGTTCGCGCACCCTCCCCTGCCACAGCTGGGCAGAGGTGAGGGAAAAAAAAATTAACAAAGGGTTCATGAGTTGAGATAAGGACCAGGAAAAAACATTTCAAGGGCAAAACAGGCTCAACCTAAAGTTTTAAAGTGAATTTATCACTAACAGAATCAGAGCAGGATAATGCGAAGTAAAAGAAGCCCTAAAAACACCCTTTTCCTCCCAGCCCTTCCCTCCTTCCTATCAACAGTGCAGGGAGACAGGGTAAGGGGATTTGTGGTCAGTTCGTCACTGAGATTCTCTTCCGCTGCTCAGGGAGAGGAGTCCTTCCCCTGTGAGACCGTGGGGTGCCTCCCACGGGAGACAATTCTCTGTGAACTTCTCCAAGGTGGGTCCACTCTCACGAGCAGCAGTCCTGCCAAACCTGCTGCAATGTGAATTCCCCCCATGGACAAACTGTCCTCCCAAAACTGTTGTGGCGTGGGTCACTCTTCCATGGGGTGCAGTCCTCCAAGGACAGGCTGCTCCAGCCTGGAAGCAAGGGCCCTCTCTCTCCACCAGGACTCCCACTGGATCACAGCCTCCTCCAGGCATCCCCCTTCTCTGGCGTGGGCACCTCCCCCATGGGCTGCAGGTGGATCTCTGCATTCCCCGTGGATCCCCATGGGCTGCAGGGGCACAGCTTCTTCACCATGGTCTTCGCCACGGCCTGCAGAGGATTCTTGGCTCCGGCGCCTGGAGCACCTCCTCCCGCTCCTTCTTCACTGACTTTGGTGTCACCATGTTGTCTCCCTCACACGTTCTCACCTCCACCTCTTCTCTGACTAGAATGAAAACTGTGTGCACTTTGTTTTGATTTTCTTCTTAAATATGTAATCACAGAGGCGTTACCAACCTCTCTAATTGGCCCAGCTTTGCTCAGCAGCATGTCCATCTTCAGAGCCACCAGGGATTGGTTCTGCCGGACATGGTGGAAGCTTCCAGCAGCTTCTCACAGAAGCCACCTCTGTGCCCACCCCCCCCCGCTACCAAAAACCACACCATGCAAAACCAATTCAGTGTGACAAACACACAAAGAAAAAGCAAACACAAAAGAGTGTGAACATCAAACAATATGGGACTGGTGTGTGTTTATAAAGCATAAAAGTCCTTTTTTGCCAGCGTTGCCAGATTTGAGCATTTCTAGGGTCCATAATTCCAGTGATGTCCACAGTCAGAAGCAAAGCAGGGCTGTCGGCAGCAAAACAAAGCATGGCCCCAGCAGGAGCAATGTGACACCCTGCAGCAAAGCGTGTTCCCTTTTTTGCCCAGGCATTTCCCGCTGGAAAATGAAAGCAAACTGAAACACCTTTGCTTTGGAAGGCACCACCTCATCCTCTCCCTGATGAAATCCTACCAAGGCACAAACACAATCTTTTGATTGGAAATACACAAAATGCTTCTGAGAATTAAAGCAGCCTGCTTGGAAACCTTCTCATTTAAAGGAACTTTAGATGTCATTTGTGACACTTTAATACTATTCTACCAGGGGAGAAGCTTCTGCTGAAGCAGGTCTGTAAGGATGGGTGCAAGGAAGAAAATGGGTCTGGGTGAGAGAGAGCAAAATGAATAGGAGGCAATCCTACAAACAATTCATCCATCTTTTTGGCTCTTGTTCTGCCAGCAGCAATAATGCAATGCAAAAGCCATATGTCCTGTACAACCTGCCAAGTACGAAATCAGCCCAGCACATCCTCTCTGCCACCAAGATGCAAGAAGAGATAAATTTCTTCAATCTATCTGAACAATAAGTAGAGGATGTAGTGTCAGTCCCATTAGGAATAAGAATAGAATCAGGGTCATCTCTCATGAGCTACCAATGCCAAATATGGTAGGAGGATATCACATTTTTTCTCTTTAGGAATAAAGCGCATTCTTCATGTACATGAAAGAAAGAAAGAAAAAAAAAGTGTGTCTTATACTAAAGGCCTGGTGGTCATTAGTAACCTGAGGCAAACCAAAATCTGCTGGCCTTGGGACATACACAGGTTAGCAGATCCTTGTCCTGGTTTGAGCTGAGTATATGACACAGGTGTTTGAGACAAAAAGCAGAGACTGTCTCAGTGGAAGAGGAGACACACTAACTCAGAGACAGAAAGTCATCACAGAGAAGTTAGAAAATCACAGAAAAATGGATTAGAAGAAAAACTCATTCTACACTACATGAGCTTTTCTGTCCCCTCAGAGCATAAAAGGGAATATTCTATACCACATTTGAGAATGCAACAGCTTAAAAATATCCTCTAAAATGGTATCCCAAAACTGGATCACCATTTCCTGATGTTTACTGCAGCACTGCCTTCCCCAGTGCTGTAGCTGGCACCACTGCAGAGCACTGAACTTCTCTGTCTTTCCACCTTTTTCCTTGACAAAGGCCATTATGACTTCTTTTTTTTTTAACATTAACTGAAAGAGAAAATAGCCTTTTTTTCCCCCCAAATCCTTTCCCTTGTCTGGAGAAAAACTTCAGACCCAGGGAAGACAAATTTTTTAAAAAGTTATAAATATTGTCACGCCTATCAGTCAAGGGAAAGACATAAGGAATTTCAATTAGTGAGTGTGGTTTCACTACAGGCAGGAGTTCCTTATAACAGAAAGATAATTATGTACATCCTATTAAAGTGCCCTCCTCTGTAGAACAAATTGCCTATGACCAAAGTAATTGCCTAAGATGTGAGAGAATCCCACCACATGCGGCACAGAGTTTGCGGCAGCTGGTGGTACCAGCAGAGTCAACACACACGACAAACATCTTTAACTCCAGGCATCCGGCATGCATTGTCCCCATGCAGGAGGAGCACAGGGATAAGCACAAGCCCTGAATTCTTGTCCTCCAGCTTGGCCCTGAAGCACCAGGAGCTGGTGATTTACAGGCACAGAGAAATAAAAGATCTTCATCCACAACACTCCAGGTCAATGTAGGTCTCTTCATCTACCCTATCTCCACTTATTTTGAGAGTGTAAGCAAGACCTGGGCTTGTTTCAGCTCTGTTAGACTGAACCACATGCAGCCATCTTTTTTCTTTTTTCTTTTCTTTTTCTTGAAGGCTTGAGCTGAAGCCAGTTGAATTCAATTGAAAGACAACCAACAACTTCAATAAGTTTTGGCTCCAGCCCTAAATGCACACCACATGCCAGACATGATGACTGATTCTGTAACTGTCTCTAGGAAGCACTTAAAAATTGAAATTAGGAGAGGGAAGAGAGCAAGTCTGTGTATATCACACTCTGGATGTTCGACTGGCTTTAATAAATTTCAGAAGCAGCACACATACCGGGAGTTGTTTTCAATCAATAAAAAACACAGAGGTTGAATTGTTCACCTGCCACCTCTTTACTTCCCCTCAGCACAGGTGGAATTATCTTTTAGACTCAAGGCTACTTGCAAACTAAAAGTTACATTTACAGAAACATCTATTTGCTAGCCTTTTATTTTTTTCCTTTATTTCCATTACAGGCAGCAGCAGTATTTGACACCCACAAGGACCCTTCTCAGCAAGACATTTTATGTCACTCCATGGAAATACGTAAATGACAAATTATCCCTGATAGCATTGTCTCTCTGCTGACCTGCTCAAGGTTTAAAGGCAGCTGGCAATTAAATGCCATGGCTACTGACTTGATAAATGCTTAGGCAGAGTTGTATTTATAAGCATCAAAGGGAATTGTATGTAATGGTATTTTGTGGATGTATTTCTCAAATGAATTTGAGTAGTATTCATTCTTTCACTTCTCTGATTAAAATTATCTATCCATCTCTCATGTATTATTACTTAACAAGCTGAATTCTCACTTGCATTGGCAATTGCCTGCTCTAAAACAAGAATATTTCTTCCCTTCTGCATTTCCCCTCACAAAGTATTTTGCTAGAGACTGAGAAAGTAGAAAGATACCACTTGCCCTGAGTCTACAAAAACTAAAGATTTGTTAAAAGTCTTTGTTACTAAAGATTAAACTAAAGATTGTTAAAAAACTTTTCACTTTTACCTTTCAATATTTTTTTTTTAGTACAGGCACTTATTTTAACTATTGAGGGTCTTGTATTTTTATAAAGTGCAATAGCATTGCCTTTCCCTGGGAGCAGACATATAGCCTAGCCACTATTCAGTAGTCCTAGAGTCAGGATTTAAGACCCTCTCACACTTAACTCTCAAGAAATGAAAGATCAATGCTCAAATTAGACATGCCACAAAGCTTCCCTCTCCTTACCTTCCACAAAAGCCCTCCTATTTCAAGACAATCTATCCTTGCTTCAGCTGTTCAACTATAGCAAAACAACCTAATGAGAACAATTAGGCCTATAGAAATAATAAAACTTTCAAGTTTTCCAGAATAACCAGGCTCAGGTGGCAATACCCATCTCAAAGTGAGAATGAATTACAATTCAGACCCAGAACAGAACAGCCTGATGAAACTATAATTCTATGTTGCACACATCATTAATAAGCCTTGGCCATTAATAACCTTATGATTTGCTGTAAACCCAGAATCATAAAGATGTATTTTACCTTCCATCCACAGAAAAGAAAGCCCCTTCCACATCAGACAAGATCCAACAACCACATTCTTAGCCCTTAGCATTCCTATACTTTTCCCTTAACACTCAAGAGACATGAGCAATAGCATTTTCAAACCAACTTAGTGCCAGAAAAATCTGTCTGTTGTAATCCCACTTAATAGGAATTTTCCAGCTGATTTCCAAAGTAGGAAAAAAACCCAAATTTTGTGCACTTTGAAAGAAAAAAATCTAGTTACATATATGTAAGGGTGTTTTGTTGTTTTGGGGTTGGAAGTTTTTTTGTGGTTCCTTTTCAGCTGCAAATGTAATTGGAATTATGATGTGTAACAAATTTTTAAAAATAACATAATCCACATGTCCCGTAATTAATTAACATAATTCACAGGGATCTTAGGGGCTACAGCCAGCTGTTTTCTGATCCGTATTCCTACCAGGCTTGTCAAATAAATACAGTGATAAAATTCACAAGTCAGTTTTTCTTATCATGTATATGGAAAAGGTATTTGATCATGTAAGATAAAGTATCATTATTACTCATGTTTATTGAACCACTGACTATAACCAGCTGAGGGACAAGCTAGGTCCTCCTCCTTAAGTGCACCCCACCAAAACACTTACTTCTGATGAGGAAATGGACTTAGAACCAGTGTGCCTTAAAAGACTGAAAAAGAGAATGAGTAATTTAGGATGACTGGGACAAAGAGACAGATTTGGGCAGACTATAAAAATGGGAAGAAAAAAAATGAAAAAGTTAAGTAGACCAAGGAATGTTTTCTGACTAGTGTACAAAGTGTCTTCTAAAAGAAAATAAAAATTCAAACACCAAAATCACCTAGGCCTTTACAAAATGTCAGCATTTAATTTTAGAATTATTCTGTGACCCAAAGGCTTTTCATGTTTTTCAGTCATTAGTCAAGTCATACAAAGTTTTATCAATTGGTTTTCCATGGGTTAAGAATCTCACATGAAAGCTGCGCATCTGGTTTCCTTTCTATCTCCTTTTTGCTAGGAGGGTCTAATTATTTACACATTTTGGACCCAATGCAAATTTGTCTAAACTGATACCCTTTTATATGGTGCTGGGAGACAATTTAATTCAGTGCCAACATCTTTAGAAGAAACAGGACACACATAATCTGTGATTGTCAATAGGTAGGTCAGCAAGGTAACGAAACCCTATAGTTGAAGGCTGAAAGAGTTTGCAGACAGGTCCCAATCATATAAAGTCTGAAACAGTTTTACTGTCCTGGCACATACTGTGTTAACTGAAAGCAGTCACTTCTAGGTGCTGCTTGGAAAGATTAGCTTTGTTTGTACCATGAGATGGGGGTGGGGGGGAAAGTCCATATGGATCTGAATCTTTTCAGACTAAAAATGGTATATCAACAGCAGGAACTGGGTGGCTGGTCACATGAATCAAGAAAGCAAATCTCACAGAACACTGATACTAATGTATCCAAATAAAAGTCATTTGTCAGTTGACCCACTTTTTAGTCCATTTCAAACAAGAAAATATATCTGTAAACATAGAGTACTACAAAGCTTTAATGTGTGTATATATATATATATGTAATCTTCCAGAAAAAAAGGATTTGTGTGTACACACATGTGGTTACAAAATTTGTGCTGCTGCCTTAAAAGACACAATGTAAAAGCAAGGGACACTAGCAGAAAAAACCAAAATCACATGTGCACCACTTTACCCTTTATTATTTATTATCACACAGGAGATGCCTTTCTTGCTGTTGTTTTGCAAGGACATCCATTTTATTCACACTGTTTCCATCATAACTGTTCAGCAATTAAAAGCAAAGGGTTTTACTGTACATCACTACTGGAACTCCAGTATCAAAATATCTCTTAACTGAGCCTAGAGGTATTTCTCTCTCAAATCTCATTTTATCTGTTCTTCCCATGTAAGATAAGTGGGTGGAAATTCTATCTCTTCTATAGAAGAGCATTCAGTGTTATTAATTGCTTTTTCATTAGAGAAAGGAATGTCAAAGTCATGCACTCTCAAAGACTAGTGTGTATATGCAAAGTACACGTCTTATACTGGCCATTAGCTGAGAGTATTGCACTTACAGTTATAATAGTCTATTTTTCCTTCTTCCACGGGTAATGGTGCATGGAATGAGTGTCTGAATCTTGAAATGGAACTATAGACTACTGATCTTTTAAAAAGTTTCCAGCAGCAAAGAAAGGCACAAGTAGAGCACTTGTTTGCTGTCGCAGTTTCAGGGACAGGCAAGTGACAAGACACAGTAGGTTCATGCACAACAGCCAACTTTTGTTTAGTCTTCGTCTCCTTATATAGATCAGAAGGTCTGCATGGTCAATTCCTATTGGCTGAACCAGTTTCCACCGGGCCAATCAGCCAATGGCCGCGCGCTTTCTCAATGGCCTAGGCCTTCTCCTCAATTGTCCACACTGGTCAAGTTATATAATCAAGGTACTTATATAATCAGTTACCTTTCAGTTATAAAAGGGGTATTAATTATAATTGTGAGGCCTTCAGGCCCGCTGTTGGCCACCACAATAGTTTGCAGTGTTTTCCTTATGGGGGAGAAGTCATCAGCTGAGTTTCAGTGCAAGTAAAAAAAGAAACACCTCCCACATGCATGTTCAATGGTCTGCTTGTACCTACAGGTAGCTGCTAGATGAGCTCTGGGACCACCTTATGTTGCAATTCGTTACTTACAAGTTACGGAGCACAACAAATTACTGTTCTCTGATCTATCCTGCGAATAACAACTATGACTATTCTGGAAGAACACATTAGGAAATCCCTCATGTGCTAATACTGATGGCTGGCATGAGGCAGATACTCAAGCAGAAAAAAGTTCGTCATCATGGAGTGCAAACTGAACTCTCCATCTTAGATCTGAAGATAACACCTGGAGTCTTTAATAAACTGCTGAAGACAGTATTCAAAGAAATAAGACTTAGTCTATGTCCTAGGTTACAGTGTAAGATGTGCCCAAAAGCATGTATTCTATCACCATCTTCATAAGCTGTTGAAACCAGGTGGGGCAGTGTTTTCTTGCCTCCTCCCTCTGGGAGCTATCTCTGTTTAATGGGCAATCAAGGACCCTGCCCCATGGCTCATAGATAACTGCCTCTGGACAATCTTCTGTTAATGGGCCCATCAGTGCCTTGCCACATGACTCATCATCCCATTGTGAGATGCTCCGCACAGAGGGAGGAACCAAGCATTTCATCCTGGATATAATCTGGGATTTTGAACACCACACATAGCCTTTTCCCACTGGATTCCCAGAGGACAAGAGCTACATAGCCACCACTGGGCCTTCTGAGGAAGAACAGACCCTTCTACAGGATCACTGCTTCAACAGAACCACATCCATCACTTCAGGAGGACTGCAGCCACCATTTTTGTCAAACTGCTACCTCCACCCTGACTAACAGGGTGTCAGGTTGTATTCTGACTCTGTAAGTTCTAACCAGGTTTTTCCCCCTCTTTCCTTTATTTTTAATTTTCCTAATAAATTGTTATTCTGACTTGGTGTCTCCCACTGGTTTGTTTTCAAACCAGTACAGTCTATTAAAAACAAACAAAAAAAATCTGAAGAGTTTTGGATTGTTTGAATTAAAAATAAAAATAAAGTTCATTTTTAGAAGCCAGTAATTTGTTTCAAATACACCTATTTTTTTGGTTTTTTTACAGTGAAGTAACTTTTGGTTTCTGCATAAGTATTCACAAAGAAATAGTTTCAAAAATGTACAGCACCTGTTTTACCAATCACAAACCTGGATGATCTATCACAGTAAAACTAGACTCACTGTTTTTCTCAGCAGATGAAGTCCGTGAACTCTCCATAATTTCAATTACCAAAGTAATGCCTACCTCCTTCAAATTAAACTCCTGGTAAAAAAAGGAGCAAGTCAGGTTTGTTGTTTGGGCAGGAATTTACTTACCACATGGGCTTCCAGAGAATGATGCAACCTGACTGAAGCTAACCCCAAAATACCCTGCTAGTGACAGGTTTTACAAAAGCACTCTGCTTCCCTTTGGTTTCCATTCCCCTTTGTTTGGCATTTGGATGGCAGAAAAAGGAGACCTATTTCTATCAGCAGCACACATTGTGTTTTCCAGAAACTCTGCACAAATCCTGAGAGACAGCAATAAAAATGGGCTCTAAGTACTTTGGATGAGTTTTCAAAGTACATGCAGGAATTTTAGCAGCATGATTCCCATCTATCTTAACTGCTTCATTGCTGCTTCCTAGAATAGGTACACCATGTCAAATGTGTCCTCTGAGCTTGCTAGCATTCACATCACCACATGCCATCATTTTTCAATCATGGATACCTCTGCATTCAGCCACTTAGGCTGTGGAGAACAACACTCTGATTATTATAAGACCCAGCTAAAGCTTTAAATTGCACTTCACCTTCTCCCACTAGCCTTCCTCATGCTGAGTGGTATTTTGCTTCATTAATATTGCAACTGATTCTGGCAAAGTTATCACTCCACATGAGTGAGATGAGCAGCTTCATCACTTTTCATGGAAACATAATCAGCCTAGAAAGAGCTGGACTTCATTGCACCCAGGAATGAGGGGGAGAGTACATTGCTCCTTTCAAAGTGTTTTGTTAAAATTGTAATTTAATAGGAATAGGAATAAAAAAAATACATCCATTTGCTTCAAAGATATAGATCACTGATATATTTAATTTGAAAAGAAAAAGGTAAATATTATTAAGTAACAGAACAAAAAAATTTCATGGCAATACACATGCACACACAAGATAATGATCTTGCCTAGACAGATCCAAGATCTACAAGTGTTTGTTGCAAAACCTACACTAAAATCACCTGAAACAGGTGGTGAGGAGCACCAGCACCTATCTCCCCTCCCAGAGCCAAAGGCAGGCACAAACACATCACTGTGTGCATGGAAGAGCAGATGACCAGATTTTCTGTAAAGAGAGGTTGCTCAGAGTTCTCCACTCTGGTTCAACAACAAAAAAAAAAGCAGCCTGCCTAGAAACAGGAAGGATAGAAGGAATATGGAGCTTGCTAAATGTTAGCACACAAGTCTTGCAAATGGATGTAATGTGAGATTATTCCAAACACTAAGACTTCCTCAAAGATTAAGCATTTCACTGGTGGAACACAGACAATCTCCTCACCTGGTTAACAGGAAACTGAGTTTAAAGGCTGCATGAAGCTCTTGTGTTGCACCATGCACCTTGTTGAGAGTGCTTCTGAGGAAACGCCATTTCTGCAAATCAATTAAATTTTAAAAAAAAAAGGCCATCTAGTGTCTGTAAACACTTGATAGAGTTATGCTCAATATAATCTTTATTTTATTCCAAGCCAAACTCACAAAGAACTCAGCTGTCCAATTCTCCCCTTTCAGGATTCACATTAAAGCTTTCACTTTTTCAGTGAAAGATGTTGGGATCCCCCTCAGAGCTCTTTCACAATGGTCTTTAAACAAGGCAGAAAGGTCAACCCAGAAAAACACAAAGCTCTACTGTCCTCGACTCCATGCATACTACATTGTTAGCAATTTTGTGACTGAGTAAATGTGTTTTCTGGTAAGGCTAATAAAACAGATTGGCTGCACAGTGCTTTAAGAGTCTAATCTTTTTTCAAATAGCAAAAAAATGGCCTCCCTTAAACCACCAAAAACTGCTGAATCTTTCCTTTGAATTTTTTCTAGTCCTTCATCCAGCAAAAAATCTGCTAATTTCATTTGTGAGAAATAGCAATCTCAGGCTAGTCTCTAGGGAACAACATCCATATTGGTGAAACAGTCAAACCACTTTCCAAGAGCCTAACTGGTTATCTCAGCAAAGGCCATCAAAGGCAAAGAGCCCTATTAACTTGTCATCCAAATTAGATGTATAAATAAACAGATGGTTACAGGTGGTTAAATCAAGTGTATCCAAAAAGGTACCTCAATTGTGGTCAATATAGGACTTTTCCTTCACACTAAATTCCCTTAAGGTAAAACAAAGAGATTCCAGAAATTAGTTTTAGTTATGAATTCAGTGATGATTTGTTTAATAGAGGAAAAAAAATCTTTGCAAACTTTGGAAATTCTTGAATAACCATAGTGTGTATATTCCCAAATAATTCATTTAATTAAAAATGTTTCATGCCACACTTGAGATATAATACTGGAATAGGAAGCATCACATCATGAAAGATAATAAACCCTCACCAACAGGAGCACAATGCATTGCTTCCCAAAGAAATGCTTCCCATTTTCCTGATCTTTGGTTGACATCTGTAGTAAGTTCATCCATACCAGACAGAACATATAGACACCCTTATTCCTGGGATCAGCCCACAAAACTACTTTTACGCCTATGCTAAAAATTTTATTCATCATTTTTAATATTAGCTAACATTTATCCTTTCCATTCAGTCACCATGGACAATTCCCTCCAGCAATGGAAAACTGCTTTCATCATTGTGCTGGCCAGTCCTGCTACAAGAATGCAGTATTTTAAACGGTTTTTCTCAGGAGAAAATGCAGTAAGATATATTTATCTCTGGCTAATCCTTTTCTAATTCTTACTCTAAGATTAAGGAATTAAGAGACAGCTACAGCTGCTGTCCTTATCAAATTAATTCCTGTAAATTGGCAGTCAGAAAAGAAAATCCACTTCCAGGGAGCACCTAGTTCCCTGCTTCAAATACCAGGCAAAGAGCATATTGAATATATCACTGTAAGGTAATGCTCAGCAAACAAAGGATGTTACACAAAAGCAATTGCTCTCCATACTGCTATTCTTAGGCTGTCCGTACTCCAGTTGCAGAACTGCACATGCTTGTCTTGGGATGGCTTTATGATGTGTTTCCCTGTCATCGCTCTATGCCCAGAAAATGAATTCTGTGCCTTTCTGGGCTTTTAAAACTGAGTGCGAGAGAAAGAAAAAGCCAGAGCGAACTTTTCAAATCAGTCTGTGCTCCAAGGTCACTTCTCCTCTGCATCCGTCTGCTGCAGGAGAGAAGAGCGGAGGAAGCACCCTTGCTGCTTTTCAGCCAGCTTTTTTGGCTCTGTTTCTTCGGAGAGAGATGGAGAGTTAAACTTTGTTTTTCTGGGACTTTGATTTTTCCTTCTTCTCTTCTGAACTTGTTCAGAACACCAGAACATCAGAACTCCACCGGGGGACCTTCCACCGGCCTGGAGTGGGGGCCCCCACGCCGACCCAGCTCTGAGGAGGAGGAGAGCGACCACACGCACAGAAGGACTCAAATCTTTCAGGTTATCTCTCCACACCGAGAGATTTTATTATTTAGCATTACTATTCTTTTCCTCTGTGTTTGTTAAACAAATAGTTTTTATTTTCTCTTCCACATTCCTCTGAGGAATGTTTCTTTCCCGAACCTGGTGGGGGAGGGGCAGCGGTAACCTGCCTTTCTTTGAGGAGACGTTCGTTTCGGACGTTTTCCTGAATTTGTCTCAAACCGGGACAGCTCTTTATGCTTGATTTCCAACTGGCACAAATTGCTTCCAATTCCAGGCAAAAGAATGAAATGTAAATTAAAAGTTATGCTTTTTATGATATATGTAAAAAACATGAATGTGCCAAAACAATCAAAAATACAGAAATTTGCTACAAACAATGGAATTTGGGCAGGGAATTATGCATTTTCTTCCTAAATATGATTGCTCTTCATAAATGTAAGAAAGTTAAAATTTATAAGCAAGCTAATATTTATTACATTGTGATAGCGCTTCAGAAGCCTTTTATAACATTTTTGCTCTAGTGAGATAAGAACCAACAGTGTTCATCTTACAAATGCTTTTATATGTTTACTCAGTGACATTCTTTTGGGAGAGTTCGACACACATAAAAATAAATACACTAAGAAATATTATTTTGAATCATTCAAATGCAATTTTGGGTTAGTTCAACATAGTTACTGAATTATTTCAAGATCTCATATGTTACAAATTGAGAGGGGAGAGTTTAGACAGCCCCTGCCTTTGCCCAGGTTTCTGGCAGTAGACAGCAGTTTTATTGAGGTGGCCAGCACCCCAAAACTCACTCTCGCTCTCAAGTTCTTAATAATGACCGATCAGGTCTATTACAACATGAATTATTTATTGAATAGACACAAGGAAAAACAGACCTAAGGCTTTAACAGGCTTCTCATTACACAGGATAAACAAAAGAAACACTACTAGTAGGTTCATAAGACAGTGCTCGATAATGAAGGTACCTATATCACAGCTAGCAAAGAAACAGTATAAATTAGGAGCCAATGTCACATACCAACTAATGATGGTGGTGTGCAAAGGGCCTCCCTTCTCTCAATTCCCAGGAAAGTAACTTGAGGCTGACATCTTGGCTTTCGAGGAGAACTCCTCACAAACTCAGTGTGTGTGTAAGAGATTTCTGATTTTATTAAAATTATAATGGTCTTTTATAGTTTGTAAAAGTGCTGTGTCTGTCAGTCATGAATTTTAGCTTATCCTTTCTCATGCATACAAAGCAGGATGTTTATTGCTGGCTAAGGATGTTTTCAGCTGAGATAATTCACCACAAGGCAGGCTTATTCTGGCCTGACCTAGCCATGGGGGAAACAGATAAGCTTCTGTTTTGTCAGGGGTGAGAGTTCCTGTCACATCATATCAATCGCTCCTAAAAAGCTGTCCTGGTCCTCTGATGATTATATAAACAGGAAGATGCTGTGAAGTGCTTTAACAGCATTAGAAGTGCTAAAAACCTACAAATACTTTCCTCCTGCTTGAGATACACAAGTGCATGTTTGATGTACAGGAGAACAATAGCTTCTCAGCAAGATCAGTAATGAAAGGCATGAAAGAGAATCTCTGTGGTTTGATATATGCACATTGGCAGTGAAGAATATTAAATATCGTGAATAATAAAGGATCCCTTAATTCATACTTTCATGTATGCTAAAACAAATGTGAAAAAAACTTTTCCTGTTTTTGCTTTTCATTCAGTGTTTTACAGGCACATAATTTTGAAATTAAATTTTTAAATGCAAGTCTAGAAACCAAATTATGACACAAACCAAATACAGTTTTTAGAAGTTGTACACTTCGTGAAATTTAATGTAAAACCTACCAAAAACTTATTCTTTGTAGAAAGTCAGAGGGCATTCTTCTGGAACTTCACTACTGAAGTGCTTAAGAAGCATACACAGACTCTAATTTTGACTTGGATATAATATTTTTCTGGCAAACAAGAAGTATGTCAGAGTTTCACTTTTGAAGTTCAAATTATTGGAATAATACACAAGAAAACTTGGGCTTTAGAAGCACAGATTATTCAGAAACCACAATATCTAAAATAGCTAAAATATGAACTTTAATGTGATCATTAACACCTGCAACTAGGGCTATTTCCAATGGGGGGGGGAGTAAAGAAATTCTTAGAAGAAGTAAGGGGGGAAATATCAAACATTCATTTAAGAGGTAGATTCAAGTCAACCAAACAAGGGCAGGTAAAAGTTCTGATTTTCATTTGATGTCTGTCTACAAACCTGCTGTGTGCTGGTCAGTACAACTGAAACACAAAATACCCTCCAGCTATAGAATTACCAGATGAAGAAATTTTATTCAGACAAATAATACTCATGCACTAGGCGATTCTGCTGGGCTTCTGTGCTATTATCCGTCATTTACACTCCACTCGACGTCCCCTCCTTGTAGGTCCTGCACAGGTTCATTACACAGGTCACAGCTGGCCTTGATAAAGCTGAGATGTGAGTACTAAGAGAATTTCTTAATGAGAGCTAATGCAAGCTCCAATGTGAGAGCAAAATGCTGTTTTCTTTGAGACCTTTTGTCATATGCAGCCTAAAAGAAGAATGAGTCACACACTGACTGTCCTGAGACTGAACCAGCAAAGATACTTCTGACAGTACAAGACATTGTCAGCTCTCATTTCAAAAACTGAATTTCAAGAAAGACGGATTTGGCTTTTATGAGAGATGTCATTCTATTGAAACTAAATTTATTTTCAGAGGCTCCATAAACTGTCTGAGTGAAATCTTAACTGAATTAACATTTTAAGATACATTTGAAAAAACTGTATTTCATGGAACTGATGCAAAACCCAGACTTAATGCCTACAAATCATCTCCTGTCCATTCTGACATGTTTTATTGAACATAACTTAATAATAAACCCAGACTCTCCAGACTGTACATGGGATGCCCAGCTGTATTGGTGCAGGATTCCCAATGCACTATCAGATTAGGATCTGGCATGACAGATTCAATTTGCTGCTTGTGGAGATTAGGAAACTGCAGGTCTTATTTTTTGTAAAACTATTAAATGTTTAGCCTACTCTTTCCAGCAAGTCTCACCAAAGACATTCTACACTGTCATTAGCTAAAAGGAAGCCTCCACTGTACAAATCAGTTCACACTTTGAAAAGTTTAAATACAGCATATTATTCTTCAGAGTATGGAAATTCATTATCCTACCCATAGATGATGGGGGAGCAGCAGCCTTGAGACATGTTCTTCAGTGACCCTTATTTTTCTAAGCTCGGGGAATTTCTCAGGTATCAGCCAACAGAGCAAAAAAAATATATATCTGAATGTCAATCATTCCTGGCCCATGTGCTCTTTCTCATTCAAGCATCTTAACTCTAAAGTGATTGGTCTTTTCCCTCTGGAGTCAGGCTGAGTGATATAGCAGCTTTCTCGGTTGTGATATTAACATTTCAGGTCAAGACTCGATTCACATCTCCATCTGAGAGACAAGATACAAGACCTTAGGACTGCAAGCACTGCAGGGGAGTTTATTTTGATTCTCAAAATCCCTAGTGTTTTACAGATTGGAAGTCTTAATAACCAAGAGGCCACAAGTTAAAATTCCTCCTATATAGAACACAGCAATACGCTGTTGAGATTTCAAATCAACATGGCTACTCTGGCTGACGAATGCTGAAACCTTGCTGCTTTTTGGGAGAACCCTAACAAGCACATTCCAATGGCATGTCCCAAGCCTGACCAACAAAAATCTACTTCTCCCACATCCCAGTCACAGTTGCTTGCCCCACCAGCTCTCACAGCAAAGCACATTCCTCCACAGAGAGATGAGGCTGTGTGTTGACTATCCATAGGCCAAGCCTGTGGATATGAGCCTCAGGACTGGTAGCTTTCTTTTTCCTGTTTTTCTGAGGAGCTGCAGCAATCTCTGGCAGCAACTGAAGCAAAAAGCCCCAGGGGTTTGGATCACTTTCCTTGGTAACCTTTCCAGCTGATGGTGGCAGCTGCAAGATGTTGCTCAACTGAGTGGGTCGGAGTTTTGCCATGGAACAGATAAAAATTTTTTGGACTACTCTTTTCCACAGGTCACACAAATCTATTTTTTTTAGCATGACTTCCAGGAGGCTTCACTTATGTTGTTTCAAAAGGAAATTTTCATCTTGAACTGGTTCCCAAAAACAGTCGTTCTAGAAATAGCTACACCATCTTTATAATATTTCTATTTTCTCAGAATATAGTGAGCATCAGAAAGAAGACTTCTCTTTTCACAAACACACAGATGCATCTTTTGCATGTTCACCTTTCACTCTAGCTTTTTTAAATCCTTTCAATACTGAAGAAACTATCCAAGAATCCAAGAGAAAAAAATCAAAATAACTTTTCCACTGTGTAATATCTGCAAATCTGAGGAGTTAAGAAAAATTAAGTGTGGTTATGTTATAGATATGTTGGCTTTCGTAGGTCAGTTACAGGGTGAATAATGTTGAAGAGTTACTCAGAATTATATTGAGGTTGAGCTTAGTAACTGGTTACTAGACCAGGTTAAGATGCGCAAAGATGTACGGGTGTAATGCATTTATATGACCACCAGAAGGCGAGGATGGGGTGACTAAATGGGATGACTCGTCTAGAAACTCTGTACAGGAGTAGCTACGTCATCCTGAAGCCGGATTGGAGATTGGAATTAACCAATAAAATGGACTTTTGGATAAATGATTGGATGAGAATGCTCCATACAACGAGCCAATGAAAAGGACCCTAGGTGAGCCAATAACAACGAGAATCATGAAATGGACCAATCCCATTCAAGAAATGACTATAAGAACATTCCCAGTGCCTTGCACCAGGTCTTCCTGTGATACCTTACCTGACCAAAGGAGCACCAGCATTGCACACTGTTCTTTTGTTCTGCTTTGCCGTTGGGATTTTTGGGCTTATCTCAATTTTCCTTTTTCCAGTTGTTGTTGTTTTGTTAATAAACCAGTTGACCTGCAAAGGTGACTACATCATTTCTCACAGTTAGAAATGGAAGAAACAAAAGCTAAGAACTCTAATCATTTGCTCTATTTTTCTTAGGAAAGAGAAGGAACAATGTTTAGATTATCTCCTCCCTCTTGTCTACCGAGTACAATTTTTACTTTCCAAATTTCCAAGTGGGAGGGCCAAAGCTGTAAAACCAATTGTCTCAAAAATCTCACATTGAAAAAACTGGAAAAAAATACTTGCCCTCAGTTGCACTGTGGGTTTTTTCTGCAATTCTTTGACACATAGATACCAAAGCAGTGTGAATAATAGAAAGAGACAAAAACAAAATCGTATTTGTGGTGGGTTGAACCTGAGTTGATGGACTGACCTTTAAACCAGTAACACTTCTCAAAATTTACATATTTAAATGCCATGGAGACATAGGAACTTCCATTTTTGTTCGAGTCCTCCCACGGGGAGGGGGGGAAAAACGGGCCCCAGGCTCCATCTCTTGGAGTGGTCCCTGGCCTCCCCTCCCTCAGCGCCGGGGCATGGGCCCCCGGGTAGCTGCAGGAGAACCCCCTCAGAGCCATGGGCAGCTAAGAAACAACCATAAACTGCTGCATAGCCGAGGCCACCCGGCGAGGCTTCTAAGACTGGTGGGCTCCCCCCGCCCCTCCACACAACCCCACACAGACCCGGCAGGAGCTGATAGAGCTTTTTGCAACCAACCTAGCCTATATTGAACTGAAAGACAATACCAAACAGCCAGCTGCATAAAGAGAAGGAGGCTTTTTTCCAACATAAAGCCGAAGAAAATGATTTCTTCAACATGGCGGCTTCAAGGTCAGAGAGAAAGAGAAAGTGAGTTACATGGGATGAAGCTAAAGATGGCAGCGGGAAAAAGAGGGTGGAGTCGCATTCAACGCTAAGCTTAAGATTGCTTTCTGCAGACCATGGTGAAAACTCTAATATCACAAACTGCTTTTTTCTCTTTAATCCATTTAAAGACATGGAGGGGTGAAAATTTTGTGTGCAGCCTGCAGGAAAAAGGAAGGTAACCACGCCAGGTCACCCAGCAGCTGTGAGAGATTGTAAGAGACTTTTAGAGATTTTTGTGAAGAGAGCTGTTGTTTTTCAGGCTGAAATTTCCCCAACCTTAAACGAGAAGCACCCCCACGTGTGGCCCATGATTGCAGTGTGAAAGACACTGTGATTTTTTTCATGGGAGAGATGTTTTTCACAGCAGCAGAATTCCGAGCAAGTCTGTTGCTAGTGGCAGTTTGGAAACCACAGGAAGCAAAAGGAACCTTTTTGCCTTAAGTAGTGGGGAGACTGTTAAGAGCTGTAATGCTGACCAAAAATCATCGTTTGTTATCCTTTGTGCGAGTTGAGTAAAAGGGGGAGGTGCTGGAGGAAAAGGGGGTTTTGCTTTAATTTCTTATTATTTCTTTTTACTTTTAATTGTTAGTAATAAACTTCTTCATATTCTTTAAAGTTTTAGGCCTGCTTTGCATTTCTCCAAGTCTCTTATCTCACAGAAGGTAAGAAATGCGAACAAAACCACTACAATATTTAAAATATAAGTGTATCAGGATATTATAAGAATTATGTGAATTTGCTTATAACATATAAAGGAACAGAAAGGTATTATTGACTAATGTCTTATTTCTCAGATCCCCAAACTATTGTATATCATGCTCTAAGAGCCTAATAATAAAAGA
>VZTH01013919.1:39511-58061 GCA_013397815.1 Aleadryas rufinucha | reverse complement strand
AATGGGTGGAAAAGAGAGGAGAGGAGGGGAGAGGAGAGGAGAGGAGAGTCCTTGCCTTTCTCTCCAGGTTCCTTTGGGCCAGTGGCAGATGCCTCAGCACAGCATTTCCTCCTTTGCAAAACAGGTGCAGTCTCTGGCCACTACTTTAAGCTCAGCAGGACTTGCCTAGTCATGCAGAAAAACATTTATTTTTAAGGGCAGACAGCATATTTTGGTAATTGAGCCTGACCTCCTCTATAAGCAGGGCAGGAGAGCAAATTTTTACATCAAACCCATTACTTTTCCCTCAGCCAGACCATGCATTACAAAATAATTCTCTCTTTTCTCCCAAGTTTTGCATCTCAACCACCCCCCCACCTCACATTTTTGAGAAAATTTGCTCTGTTTGTTAATTACTCCCTGTGCTCATTTTGCTTTTAATTTTAATTTCCCTGACCTCATCTCTCTGCCAGTGGATTTTGCCATCCTTTGCCTGCTGACTGACAGGATCCTGCTTCCCAGACCCCAAGAGGCTGGGATCACTTGGAGCCTCAGGACTCTCAGGAGCAGCACTGTGCCAGAGCAAAGATGATCATTTAGAGGCTGATAGGAGAAAGTGGGGACTGGAAATGAAAGCTAAATCACGGCTCCTGGTAAATTAATCAGCAGGGGTGTGTTTATTCCTTTTCCCAGGCAGTTTGTTGGCACAATTACTCATCTTTGCTCAGACTGAAAAGCTGGAGGTGGGATAAATACCTGTTGTGCAACCAGAAATAGATGGCCAAGTCACAAAAATGGAAAAACCCCCCAGTTTCTAATTCCTTGGGAGTATGTTGTGGAGAAGAATAAAGCCCTGTCCAACCTGGCCTTGGAAACTTCCAGGGATCCAGGGGCAGCCACAGCTTCTCTGGGCACCCTGTGCCAGGGCCTCCCCACCCTCACAGGGAAGAATTTCTTCCTAATATCTAATCTAAACCTGCCCTCTGTCAGCTTAAGGCCATGCCCCCTTGTCCTGTCACTATCTACTCATTGAAAAAGTTGCTTTTCCTGTTTTTAACAAGCTCCCTAAAAAAGAGGTGAGAGCAAATACACGGAACCGTGCAGAATATGGAATTATGCAGCTCACAGGAACCTCAGAAGCCTCGAGCTGCAGCAGGATCCATCCCATCTGAAATGCCACCCAAGATAAACATTTGCCAGGACTCCAGTGGTGGAGGACCCACATCCTCTCTGGGCAGCTGATTGATTTCAGTAATGGAATATTAGAAAACTCATTATTGATGCACGTGGATTCTGCATCATCCATGTGGTGACTGAGCAGCTGCACTGGGCATATGGAATTTTGGGAAGTCTGAGGAGGACATGGGACACGGTTCCATGAGTGCTTTGGCAAAGAGAGCACAGAGAGAGTGTTAGAAGGATAAATTCTACCCATACTTACCCGTGTTTATGTGCAGATCTGTGTAGATGTATCTATTAAGACAAATATATGAATATGCACCTATATAAAAACACATTTATACGCTGTCAACCCCCCTCCCCTGTCCCCTAAAGCTTTTAGGAAGCAGCATTTAAGCTTGAAACTCTGAAACAGCTGAGCAACGAGAGCCCCACAGCAATCAAAGTGAAATTGGATTTGCACCGTGAATCATCTGCTGAGGGCTGGAGTAATAAACACGCATAAAACAACGGCAATTTACTCACATATTAACAACTGTGCTGTCAAGGCAGCAAACCTTTCAAACCCATAAAACCACCTTGCTGTGAGAAAAACAGGGCTACCCGAGTGCATTCCCTATTCCCAAGGATGTGTGGAGAAATTCCAATTTCCGACTCGCAAATGAGAAAGAGCTTTCGGGATAACTGAGCCGAAGTAAAGTTTGGCTTTTTGTTTTGGTTGGTATATGTTGGTTTTAGGGCTTTTGGGGGTCTTTTGTTGTGTTCCTGTCAGTTTTCTGAATTTCAAATACCTCCTGCAAACTTTGGGAATGGGAAGTCTGAACTGACAAGGAGAAAGGCTGCGGTGTTCCTCTCCTAATGATTCCAGCTGAAACCTCCTGGCCACGGATGGGGCGAAGATTTGGGACCTTCTCTTTCCAAAACCACTCTCCTGCCACAGCTGAACGCAAATTTCTCATCCATCAGTTGTTCTGTCAGGTTTTAAAGCAACCATGGATCTGCCAGGGGAGAGCAGAGGGGTTTGAACAGGCAGTGCTGTGTCTCTCAGCAGTGCTGCTGCTGCTTAATTGTGGTCACATTTCAGTGAGATTTATGAATCATCTATAGCCCTTAGGGAATTCTTTTTTTTCCATCCAGAAAGCAGCAGCTATGGAGGAAAGAAGAGTAAATATTCAGCACAGAAGCTGTATTGGGCCTTGATTTTTTGTGAAAATCCCAAATGCTTTCTTTTAGTAAGGCTTTTAGCCATGGTCAGCTGGACTATCACAGGCTGAGTTCCTCCTTAACTCGTTTTTTTTGAAGGCAAAGGAGAGAGGTGAAGAAAGTCCAGCAAACTGTGAAATATCCTGCTTGAGGCTGTATTATAAAAAGCTAAATTGGAGATCTGGGCATAATAAATGCCAGGTAATGTTCTCAGAAAATGCATAAAACCTATTTTTGATGCCTACACCCTTCCCTCAAACCCCAAGACATCTGTTATCCACCAGCATTGCACACAGGAAACCATTAAATTTGGGCAAGTTTGGTTTATTGAACCGAATAGAACTGAACTTTTTTGCTATAAACCTTTTTTTTTAATGGCCTCCTGGGACTTCAGTGTAATTTACAATCTCTGATTTGTCCTTCCCAGCCCCTTGGCAGGACTCTGTGTCCCGGGATGTCACAGGGGCTGGGTGCTGTGGTCCATCCTGGTCTGACTTTTGGTGATGAGTTCAACCACAGTAAATATCCTGCGTCCTCTTTTCCCAAGAGAAAAGGAAGGATCAGACTTTCATTTCTGTCTGTTCTTTGCCCAGCATCTACTTCTGCTCCCAGCTCCCAGCCCAGGTCCTTCTGCCATGATCCTGAGCTGGTTTTGCAGACCAGGTTTTCTGTCCTGTTTCCTGATGTCTTGGATGGCCTGGAATGGCTCAAATGGCACAAAATGCCCACATTCAATCCAGAATTAATTATTTTTTTTCTCTAATGGGATTTAAATGTGACTCATACACGGACACCTCATTGGAATGGAGAGGTTTTAATCCATGAGCTGAATCCCACAGAAGGCACAAAAAACCCCCAAACCTACTCGTCAGTGACCTTAGTGTCACTCTGTGTGATGTGAGTCTCCAGGGAGGGACCCTTAGAGGTCTGAAAGTGGAAACAAAAATTGAAACCTTTTCACAGGATGGTTGAAGTTTCTTGGGAAACCTCCAGGCTGCTCCCAGTCCCAGCTGCAGTCCCTGTCCTGTGAAAAGGTTGTAAAAGTCAGTTTGTTGAGGGGATGGTTTTTATTTACTGGGTGGTAAAAGAAATTTCCCAGCAGGAACTGGCACACAGGGATGGCAGAATCCTCTGACCTTGACGACTCGATGTGCATTTGGGACTAAACTTGAGTTTTCCATGGGTTTTTTCCTCATTTTTTGCCTCCGAGCAGGGAAATGCAGGATGCAGCTGTGGCATGGAGGGAGGGGACACACAGAAGGCTGGACCCTCCCAAAGCCTGGCTGGTTCCAGCTGAGTCCCCTCTCTGACCACGGGAAATTCAGAAGGAACAGAGGGAAAGAAAAACCCAACAGTGAAATATCCCTTGAAATATCCTCCCAGCTGACAGCAATTGCTGCCTGGGGGATTTCTCAGCTCAGAGATGATACAAACCTTTCCAACAGCCCTTGATGGGTTTATCTGTCACCAAGGCACCTAATTGCTGTCCTAACCCCCACAGACAGACGCGATACCTCGTGGTGATGAGTTCCACCGTTCAAAAACGAGCCATGTGAAGAATTACCTCGCTCTGTTCATTCTGATAATTGGGTTTGATGTCACTTATTTCTTGTACTGTGAGAGGCAGTGAACACTCATTCACCACTTGTCTTCTCCCCAGCACTCCTGGTTTTACAGACCTGAATTCTCAGTCATCAGAGAGCCCTTTGATTTAAATGTTCTTTGGATGGAAACTATCCTGTAACTTTGGTCCATTCTAAGTCCATTCTATCCTTTTTGAGCTGATGGATCAGAAAAGCAAACAGCAGCCAAATTACATGTACATCAGAGGTGCATTCAGAGATGCAAAGGTATTTCAAGGTCGTTCTCCATCTCTTCCATTCTCCATTTCTTCCCCCAAACTCCCCAAACTAATTTTCACCTCTGACTGCTACGAAATATTGATCCAGAGTTTTCATGTTATATCTCCTTTTGATTTTCTCTTTCCCCTTTCCCTTTCCTGTCTCAGATATGTACGATATATATAAGAATCCCAGAATGGTTTGGGTGGGAAGGAACCTTAAAGATCATCTCATTCCACCTCCTGCCATGGGCAGGGACAACTTCCACCATCCCATGTGGCTCCAAGCCCCATCCAGCCTGGCCTTGGACACTTCCAGGCATCCAGGGGCAGCCACAGCTTCTCTGGGCACCCTGTGCCAGGGCCTCCCCACCCTTACAGGGAACAATTTCTTCCCAAATATCCAATATAAACCTGCTCTCTAGATGTGGCTGGTGCAATCCCTTCATCCCTGTGTGTCAAGAAACTGAGTGTGTCCTCTCCTGACTTGCTTTTATAATAAATTCTTCCATGTGGGAAAGATTATCCTTGTGAAATTGCAAAAAAAGGTCTTAGAGAAGTAAGCAAGAGTGGATAATTTTCAGGTTTTTCTTCCTCCCTCCTTCATCCCCTACAACCCTTGTTTTAAAAATCAGACACAGCAACAATTCACAGCAACGTTTTAGACAGGTTTGTGCATGTATTTGGTACAAACAAACAAAAATATGTGCATTCTGTTTCATAGAGCTTACATCAATCTGGCAGAACCCGAAACACAAAACAGAAATACTCCGGCTAATAAATACATCTGGGGATGAAAAATAAAAATCTATACATAAAAAATTCCAATGTTCTGCTAAAGAAAATGTACACTTATATACACACTGTAAACAATAGTAATGCAACCCAGCTGCAGCCCAGCTCAGGCTGACGGGGACCTTCCTTCCCTCGTGGACTTGGGAGAGTCCAGTGACAGAAAAATCTCATTTTCCACCCTCAGCTCTTGGTTCCTTGAAGCAGCAAGGTCTGACAATGCCATGGTGACACGGAGCCAGTGCAATGAGGTGGGATCTGATGGATAACCCAGGTGCAGGGGCTTTGGGAAATGGCCTGCCTGGCAAATTTGCAGGACCAGGGCCATTCCCTCAGCTGGTCACACCCTTGTGGATCCAGGGGAATCTGTGGGATCAAACTGAATTTACCTCCTGAAAGTCTGAGCCCGTTTTCCCAAACCTGGGACAGCTTGGAAATTAAAGGGATTCAAGGAGAAATGCTCAATTTCAGATACTCAGGTCATATTTCATACAAGATTTTCCTTCCTCCCTGCCAGCAAAGACAGCCCTGTCTCCTCTAAACGAAGCTCTGCATGAGCAGCCTCAGAGTCCAGTCCTGGCGCTGCTTCTGATGCAAGATGCCAAATGAAAGCAGGGTGAAAACCAAGTATTTTGCCTGAATGCAGCCCAGCAGAGCTCAAGGCTTTCCTACAGCACCATCCAGGGCATCTCTTGGGGCCAGATCAAACACAGTGAGTAACTGAGCCAGAATTTGGGCATTTTTTGTGTGTGTGTTCTGTCTGTGCTTAAAAAGACTTTATTTTCTCCCTTTTAGGTCTGTAAAGACTTGGGATGGAGAGGCAGCAAACCTCCAGACTAATCTTTTTTTTTCCCTTCTGGAAAAGGTTTCAAGGGGCTGGAGGCTGTAAATGTAAGTATTTCAGTATTGGGAAAAAAAAAAAAAAAGAAGAAAAAAGTGTATTGAAAAGATCAGGGAGAAGTGTGAGCAGCAATGCCAACTCATTTATGGGAATGCACTGCTTGCCAGCACTTGCTAAATCTTCATTTACAGAGGGATGTTTGCCCATTTGTAGGAGAATGCCTGGTATTTTGGGAATGGCACAGACATACAAACACAGTGAAGAGTGTCTGTCTGTCTGTCTGGTCATGGATGCACTCATGGACTGTCCTCTCCCTGGTCCCTTCTCTGCTGCACCCCCAGTGTCTCCCACCGGGATCCCAAAAAAACCACCCAGGAAACAGTGGCAGTTCTTACACTACAAAACGACTTTTTGTGTCACCCCATCATCACTGTAAGGCCCCACTTCCCTTCAAAGCCAAAGAAACAGGGGGAAAAAAATGTATTTCCCCACAGAAGTTCCCATGGGGTGTTGGGAAGTTCCCTGCTTTGGTAGGGCAGAGCTGGCAACCTCAGGCTGGTTTTGCAGATGCTGGAGAACATGCACGTAGTTGTGAGTCTGAGTTCAGTGTAAGTGCTGGGATTTGCTGCTGGGAGGAAAATACCTGGACAAAATCTGCTGGTATTTGTGCAATAATTGGTCCAGTTTGGAGTCCTGCATCAAGTAAAGGGTTTTGAGACAGGGCCACCTCCAGAGATCTTGTCTCAGTATGCACTGCACAAAAGAGTAAAAAATTAAAAAGTCCAACTTCCCTCCTGTTTTGTTTCCCTTTAGAGCAAACCAGAATATCAGGAAGAAAGGTGATATTCTCCCTGCTGTGCCTGGGAGCCTTTCATCTTCCTTTGGCAGCCACCGTTAGTGGGATGAGCCGGAGGTGCTGCAGGCACTTTCATGAAAGACTCCTCACGGGTTTGAGGGGCAGTGCTGATGTGGAGCAGTTTGCACCCAGGACACGTTCAGTGCCGTGTTTCCACCCCTCAGGACTTCACATTCCTGTTCTTTAGTTCCCTGGCTTGAGGCACCTCACCTCAGATCCATCCTCTGCCTCCATCACCTACGTGTTTCCTGCTCGTGGCTCAACCCGATGGTCGTTCCTTGGGGCTCATTATCTGAAATTTGATCAAACCACTCTGAATTTTGAAACCAGTGCCTGCAATCCATGGCCAAGTAGAGTTTGGGTGACCATCTTCCGAGCTGCCTGGCCAAGGTGGGCTTGTCACGGCTCCAGCTCCTTGAGTTTCCTGGAGGAGGCCATGGTGCCCTCCTGAGGGGTGCTCACACTCTGGGACTGTGAGCAGGGAAAAAACCACCACCTTTATTCCTTTATTGTCATTACTTTTGACCATGTGAGTGGTCACAGCCAAGGCAATTGTTGGCAGCCACCAAAGGTTTGATGTATCAGGCATGTGGGAAGTCCCTTGGGAGAAGGGTCATGGGTGTGACCCTGACTGGGGAGGAGAAGGGAGCTCCAACTGCACCTCAGCTCCCCTTTGGCTTGGACTCTGTGGGCAGTAGAAAAGCAAACTTCCAAACTCAGCCATCCCACCTTTCCTGAGCCACAGCACAGGCTGGCTGAGGACCTGCATCGCAGAATCACAGAGTCATTAAGGTTGGAAAAGACCTCTTGGATCATGGAATCCAACCACTAACCCAGCACCACCACATTCACCACTAAACCATGTCCCCAACTGCCACATCCGCATATCTTTTGAACACTTCCAGGGATGGTGACTCCACCACTGCCCTGAGAAGCCTGGTCTAGTGCCTGACCACCCTCTGAGTGAAGAAATTCTTCCTAACACCCAGCCTAAACCTTCCCTGGCACGACTTGAGGCCGTTTCCTCTTGTCCTGAGTGAAGCCCCTGGGATGCATTTTTATCCTGCGTTTTTTGAGAGAAACGATGACAGCAAAGAAGGGGACAGGAAAGGTTGGGGATGACTGACACCAAAAGGAGCTGGTTTCTCTGTGTGTCACAGATGGATGTTCACTAAAGCAGGGTGGGTTTCAAGTGTTTCACTGGAAAGCGAAATGGGAAACGCTTCACAGGGTGGAGTTAGAGGAGAGAGATCTGCGCACCCCTTGGCAACAGTGCACACATCTGGAATAATGGCCTAAAACCTGGTGAGGTGGAAGGGGCAAAGCTGTGGCCACTGCAGAGATGATGATTGAGAGCCGGGATCTCCCCACCTTGCTTGGGAATAGCCCAGTCTGCTCTCCCTCCAAAGCCAAGGCCTCGGCTGAAGGTCCTGTTCAGGACCTACGAGCTCCCAACCCATTGCATAAAGGATCAGCTGCCAGCTGCTGCCGGACAGTGTCCTTGCTGGATGCTGCCTCTGGATGGAAACATGACCACATGGACTAAGGCAGGGTTGGCAACTTTTGGGATTCAATCTTTCCATTTCACGGTGGTGTTTTTAAGGCAAAGGAGACATCCTGGTTTCCCTTAATTGCACAGCTTCTTCCAAAGCCAAAGACAACCATCCACTGGAGGAGACAGCTCTTGCCTTGACAGGTCTTGCCAGACCTTCCCCTCCTGCTGTGGCTCGTTAGAATGGGATATGCCATTGGCTCTAATTTGAGGAACCCATAATCCCGCAGAAGGGGCTGAGCTCCGCATGGGGGATGCTTGGACAACCTTTGGGCAACTGCATTTAATACCTGATTGCTGCTTCCAGCCTGCCTGACAGACCCACAGGTGGTATCCCTCCATGTTTCTGCTGGATACCTCTAAAGAAACCACCGACAGCTGCCCCAGAGGCTTCAAATATCTGTTTCTCTCAGCCCACAGCAGTCTGTTAAGTCATGGGTTTGGTAGTCGATGGTTTCCGTGAAATCATGAGGGATCCCGATGGAGACAGACTCCACCTCTGTCTTGTAGGTGGCTGTCACCGCCCCTTTGCTGGAGCCACCCCGGATTTTGTTAGAAAGGCTGTTCATCTTCTCCTTCAGCTGGGTGGATGCTGGTTTCTGGAAAGGGGTGAGCATTTTCCAGCCCTTGAAGCTGAGCGTTCGCCTCTTACTGGCTCTCTCCTGGAAGGAGGAGTGAAATATGAAGGAGCTGTTCAGGGTGTTAATCCTGGGCCTTAGGTCTGTCTCTGAGTCCTGCACGGAGCTGTTGATGGAGGCCCCTCTCCAGTGGTGGTCGTAGACCCTCCAGATGGGCCGTCTCCGCCGGTGGCACTGGCACTTGAGCAGCCGGATGAACGCGCGCTTGAACTCCTTGCTGGAGCACGGGTAGATGATGGGGTTCACGCAGCTGTTGAAATACCCCAGCCAGAAGATGATCTTGAAGACGATTTCAGAGGGCTTCAGGGACGGGAAGAAAGAACCTTGGGAGAGATTGAAAGAAACGAGGTTAGAGGGAGAGGAATGGTGTGGCAGAGTAAGGTGATAAGGGTGGTGGTCGATGCAGTCTGCAAGAGGTGAGGTGTGTAGGAAAGGCTGAAGGTGTGGTGGTGGTGAGACCCCGGAACATGTTTCTCAGAGAAATTGTATCTCCTTACCCATGGAAATGTCCAAGGCCAGGTTGGATGGGGCTTGGAGCAACCTGGCCTTGTGGAATGTGACTTTCAGGTAATTTACTGCTTCCAGACTTACAGACTTCAGAATAAAAGTACAGCTACAGCCCTGTCACCTGCACTGAGAGAAGAACAACACCCCTTCACCTCCTCCTCATGTATTTTGGGTCATCAGTGTCACACACCCTCTGGTCAGATTTTGTGGTGATGCTAAGGGGGGCTGTTAAAGTGGGCTCAGATAATATCCACTGCCCCAAAGCTTGTCCTTGATACTTTAAAACACTTTTGTCCACCCAGCCCCTCCTTAGGTTTTTGCAGAGTTTCCCGGTGGTTTTCTTGCTGAAAAAGCTGGAGAGTTTTTTTTTTTTTTGAGCCAGAAGATGTCAGTGTTGCTCCCACATGGCCTCGACACAGCATTCCCCACTCAAATCTGAAATAACTTTCTGACTCAGCCTTAATTTCTTTTAATTTTAGCTCCGGATGACAAATCGTGCCACCATGTGACTGAGCGTTAATTTGTATTTTAGTAAATAACATTAATTCCAGATATCATTATGATTTTCCCCTGTGCTCCTAAGCCTTGTGTCAAAACAGTAAAATAGGTACCAGGAGCCAGAAATTCGTGACTGACACTGCATAAAAGCTCCCCAGGCTGTTTGCTGGAGGAAAACCATCCTCCAGGAAACTCAGAGAACTGGTTCCAGCAAAGCTTTGATACACCCGTCCCTAAAAAGTGGAGAAACTTCAGCCAGACTCAACATTAGGTACGTGGGCAGCTCCATCACTTGGACGTGGGAGAGGACAGACAGATCCCAGCATTTTATGGTGGTTGGGCAGGGAAAGCAGCTTAAATATCTGCTGAAGGCCCACCCAAGGCAGGCAGGAGCTCAGGCTGGCTGTGGGTGCGTGCTGAAGGGGGCATGGAACAGGGAGAGGGAGCTGGACTGACATCTCTGTGCTGGGAAGACTCAGTGCCTTCCTGGACATGAAGGACATTTGTAGCTTAATGAGCAGCTGCTGGTGGTGCTGTCAGATTGGAGCAGCAATCATGGAATGTTTTGGGTTGGAAGTAATGTTAAAGATCATCTTGTCCCAAATTCCCTGCCATGAATGTTTTGGGTTGGAGGAGATCTTAAAGATCATCTCGTCCCAAATCCCCTGCCATGGGCAGGGACACCCCCCACTAGCCCAGGTTGCTCCAAGCCCCATCCCAACCTGGCCTTGGACACTTCCAGGGATCCAGGGGCAGCCACAGCTTCTCTGGGTACCCTGTGCCAGGGCCTCCCCACTCTCACAGGGAAGGATTTCTTTCCAATATCCCATCTAACCCTATCCTCTGCCAGTCTGAAGCCATTCCCCCTTGCCCTGTCACTCCATGCCCTCATAAACAGTCTCTCTCCATCTTCCCTGTCATCTCCCTTAACAAAGGGGTCAGCTTTGTAGAGGCAATGACCCCACCTTGGTTGTTTTAGATCAAAGGAGTTTATTCTCTTGGGGACAGTGCTGAGATTTGCTGAGGTTGGCTCTGGGCTGCAGAAATCACCAGATTTGGGTCTAACCCCCGCTGTCACACCTCCCTGAGTGACAGCCAGGGGCTCTGAACACCCCGGTGGTGCTGGGGCCATCCCCCTTTGCCTTCCACACAGCATCTCCTCCATTCTCCATCCCACCATGACTTTGACAATCCCCTTTTCTCAGTGCCTCCATCCCACCCCCCTGGACCTACAGAAACAATGGATGCATCAGGGAATGGGACCAAGGCAGGTGAAGGACTTCACTGAACACATAATCCTGCTCATTCCCTTATCAGGGAGAAGTTTCCTGCCTCAGTTTCCCCACTGGAGAAAGGGTTAATTACCATGAACTCTTCACAGTGTTGCTGTGAACCCTGTTTGCAGCGTGCTCTGGGTTCTCAGAGGAGCTGCAGCTCTATGGAGCATTTTTTTAGCTTCAAGAGAGAGGAAAAGAAAACAAAAAACTATGGTAACAAAGCAAATAAAAGAAGGGTCTCTTTTTAAATTCAACTGGTAATTACTGCTTGAGCCAGGCTACTTAAGAGATTGGTGCTTGCCTAAACAGCCTGATGGTTGCTAAAATAAT
This sequence comes from Aleadryas rufinucha, assembly GCA_013397815.1. Classification (NCBI taxonomy): domain Eukaryota; kingdom Metazoa; phylum Chordata; class Aves; order Passeriformes; genus Aleadryas; species Aleadryas rufinucha. Next base: position 46,569 of record VZTH01013919.1, on the reverse strand, counting down.
AACTTCAATCTGGTGTTTAGCAGTTCAGTGCACAATGCAGTTTCTGTACTACGTGCTTTGTCCTTTGCATCCAGATAGAAAACACGAACTGAAAAGGAAAAGAAGCCATGAATTCTCTGAATTTCAACTTTGGCTGGTTTTCACCCAGCGAGAACCTTGTGTACATATGAAGACAAGGGGCCCATTGCCATCCTCATTACCATGCAAATAAGCGTGCCCCTTGGAAGGGACGTGTCCTGAGTGCATCCACAGTTTCCTCATTTCCTTGCCCTGGGATGAACAGAACTAGGCAGGGAGTCCCCAGAACAGCTGCTCTGCACATGCTGGAGCATCAGAATCTTCTGATGGGCACTGGGAGGCTGCACATAAGAGGATTTGAGGGGTCTTTTTTAGGGAATGTGTAAAAAATTGAAGAAATCAGCTCTTGCTTTCATGTACACGAATATGCAACAACACTTGGAGGGTTTTTGGGCTGGGTTTTGTAACATTTCCTATATAAATAAGTGAAAGTCAGTACTGAGTGATGGACACTTGAAGAGCTCAGGAAACACAGAAGGATGTGTCCAAGGTCCAGAAATAGAGGATGTGAATAAAAGATCAGGAATAGCAACACAGAGTGATGCACCAGCACTTCAGTCTGTTATCTTGGTGCAAGAGCAATTTTTGGTGATCTGGCTCCAAAAGTATCAAAGCCAGGACAGGGCAACGTCAGAGAACAGGAAGAACAATTTCTGTAGGATCTGTGTCACAAACCAGGGAAATCTGGTCTTGTCTAAAGGGGAGCTTTTGTATTGCACTCAAAATCAGCCCTCTGGGCACCTCTCCTGGGCATTCAGCTCAACACCTCATGGGGTGAGGGAGGAGGAGATGGTGACACCCACCCTGGGGACATCCATCAAAATTTATAATAATAATAATGCTGGGATCTTCACAGCCCATTTGGGGACTTTATTCCTTCCATAATTTTATAAAAGATCACCCCACATCTTGCAAAATTTGAATCTGACAGAGTTGGATCAGGGCAAGGGCTGTATGTCCTGTTCTAACCCTAAATAATTATCTTCAGGACCATTCAGAAATTGAGAAAGCTGTAGGAGAGCTCAGGAAAAGCCTGTTTGAACCTTGCAACGTGACTGAAGCTACAGACTAAATATGATCTGAAGATTGAACATCACTTTTTTGGTGGTGCAAAAGCTGAGCCAATAAAGTATGTGCTCATACTTTTTTTTTTTTATTCCTAGTTAATGTCACCCATATTTGGGGAAAACCAAGCAGGTAAAAATCGCTGGAGCCATGGGGATGCTTCCCAAAACTGTGACTCTCTGTGGTGGGTGGCAGTGGATGCAATCTCCTCTTCACATATCCAAACACATATCCCTTTTTTTTTTTTTAGGTTGTTTGAGCTAACACAATCTCATGATCTTCCCTTGCCTGCCCTCCTCCACCCTGCCCTCCCCATGACTCACTGGAAGGTGATATCACTTGGCTTGTTCGGAGAGTTGCTGGTCCCAGTGTTCAGCGCTCAAAAAAATAAAGCAAAACAAGACAAAAAGACGAATGCACCAATGCAAATGGAGCCAGTCCAATCTAAATTCTGGCCCTGGCTCCCAGTGCACAGCCAGAATCCATGAGCAGGCTTAGCTGGCAAGGGCATCTTTGTTCTAAAAGGTCCCTGCTTTGCGGCATGTCCTGAATCGTCCATGGCACAGCAATGCTGCAGATGCAAAAGCAGGTGGGAAAAACAAAGGGACAAAGTCATGCCCCAGTGCTGTCCCACCATGAAATTTGAAATGCAAGGACCAGCAGGACTGTTCAATGCTGATAAAGGTGTTGCTGTCGCTTGGTGTGGGCTTTGTATCGGGAATGGGCTTGCAAAAAAATGGCTTTTGGAGCTCTGGATCTTACAGGTGTCATCACAGGGGAGGGAAGGTGAAACCTTCCACAGGAGGTGGCAGGTGAACAGCTAAGAAGAAGACATGGTTCATCTCACAGGAGGTTGCTCAGCTGTGGATGTCCCTACAAGCAGGAGGTAAAAATTGATTGGACAAACTCACGGAAAATTTTAAAAAAAAAAATCTACCAGTGTGCAAACCACTCTGTTCTTGAGTTAGGAAACTCCAGAAATTCATGGATAGGATTAGGACTGTGGTGGGGACAGGTGTGACATCACCCGAGCTTCTCCTGGATGTGGCCCCAAAGGTTCGGGAGGGGATTGAGGACTGCCTTGAGATGCATGAGAGCAGCAAGTTAAGAGAATTGCAGCTGGTAGAGAAAAAGCCCTGGCACAGGAGGTACCACAGCTGCTCACTGTGGGTTCTCCTGGCCAAAGGAAGTCAGAGAATCATGGAATGATTTGGGTTGGGAGGGATCATAAAGCCCATTTCATTCCACACTTTCCACTGTCCCAGGGTTGCTCCAAGCCCCATCCAGCCTGGCCTTGGACACTTCCAGGGATCCAGGGGCAGCCACAGCTTCTCTGGGCACCTTGTGCCAGGGCCTCCCCACCCTCATATTCAAAAACCTTTTCCTTGTATCCAACCTAAATCGACCCTCACTCTCTTCCTTCTTTTTTTTTCCTGACTCTCACGAAGTAAATGAATTAAATCTGGTCCAAAGTAATAATGAACCGCCCCTTTCTGCTCAATACCCAGCTTGCATCTCTCCTTGCCAGCTCCTTCCCAGGCCCCCATGATGGACAATCCCCCTGGTGCAGCTGCCAAGCTGTGGGAGACTGGGCTGGGTTTCAGCAAGGATTTCTCCCAGTGTGTGGGACTCTCAGATTCTGACTGGTCTTCCCTGACCTTCTCTTCCTCCTCTACTAACCACCTCCACTGGGTGTTTGTAGGCATATCAGGGTCCCTAGAGGGTTAACACCTCCTTGGTGTGTCTTGGAGTGATGAGGGAGTTCACTGCCCTCCTAGGACGGATCCAAGAGCTGCTTGGCCTGGGGAGGAGGACGGCGTGTTCACAGCCACTCAAGCGTTTTCCCTGGAGGACGATGGCATTGGGATATCGGGTGGAATTCCTCGGGCCTGTCAGCCCTCCAGCCGACCCCATAAACAATGTCACAGACGAGCAGCAGCTTCCCAATGAAAGCCCCAGTGAGCTGCCTGTGTGTCTCTCTGCTGCCTGTGTGTCCAACTTCTGCATCCTGGTCTGGCCCAAAAAGAAGCAGTGAGAAGCCACTGCTCTCCTGACCATTGCTGACCTTCTAGGCAGTGTTGTGTCCTGGGTCATGGTTGGAGAGATGCTCCTGGAGAGCCCCTGGCTGTGCCAAAGCCCGTGGTGGGGTGTGCAAACCTGGTGTGTGGGGTCCCTGTGGGGAGGGAGGGAAGCTTTTGGTGTGATGGAGATCGGGGAAACTTTTGTCTGGCAGTGGTGGGGAGATTGCCAAGGGAGGAGAAACCAGTCAAGGGCTCTGAAAAACACCAACACTTTCAAGCAGGATCTCAAATTTTTGAGCTTTGAGTGTGGTTTGTGTGTCAGCAAGAGGAGCAGAAGGCAGCAGAGCCTTGTACTGGTCATTCACTGCCAAATTCATGGCCCCCAAACCTGTCTCCCAACATTTAGGAGTATGGTCCTAGAGATGTCCCCAAAACTTTTCTCTAAGGTGCTGCACATCAGCACTTTGACCAAAATTGTCCTTCATTCCCCTCAAATGTTGGAGATTTTCTCAGAATAATCCTAGGAATTTGGACCACTGGTGGGAGTAATTGCTGTGAGGATGTTTCTGAGGCATCGCATTTCCTGAAAAGCACGGCTCTTGTGTGAATTACCTAACTGAGTTCAGGCATCTGAGCAGGTCCTGGGGCTCCTCTTACAGTCAGCAGCTGAGAGGGCAGATTTTGTGGTGAGAGTGGAGTGATCCATCTCATCCTGAGTGCAAGTGTACCAGGCAGATGGATCACACCACGCTTCAGATGATGGGACTCAGACTCCTGGGTCATTGAGAACCACATGAGGGGCATCCAAGGTTATACCTGATGGATTTCACTCTAATATCATGATCACCTGGTGGCCTGGTCCTCTCTGAGAAGTTGCCAAAGCTTTTCATGCACCAGTTTCTCCCCTGTGCAGGACAGGGCTTTGATCACTGGAAGAATTTCACCAGTGGAAGGTGAGGTGAAGAGCCACACAGGTTCATCTACACTGTTCCCTGACAGAAACCTCACAAGTAATTTCAAGGATTGTGAATAGTGCTAATTTGCTTAGCGTGGTCCAGCCAGACCCCTCCAGATGAATTTGGTCCAGGGAACAATTCACCCCAGAGCCCATCCTCAAAAGAACATCAGGAATTGAGTTTGCAGCCCCCCAGCAGACTCTGCTCCCTTAACCACCTCCATATGCCACATCACAGGGCACGGAATGCAAAGCTTCTGCTCTGCCCTGCAGATCCAGGCTGGTGGGCTGCCACACTGCTCCCCCTGCTCTGCCAGAGACCCTGAACTTCACAAGACAGGAATTATGTGGTGGGACCACGGGAGCACTGCATGGGGCACAAGACAGGCTTCGGGCAAGATCCTATAAAGTACTAAAGTACTTACTCCTCTCTGCTCTGCTCTACAGCTCTTGCTCCAGGGGCTAGAGATCATAAACTGGTGCTCTTTTTTCCTCTTCTTTTTTTTTTTGTTTTTTTTTTTTGTTTTGTTTTGGTTTTTTTTTGGTTTTTTTGNAAGAGCATAATTTCTATTTGAAATTTTTGGGATTTTTTGGTTTTTTTTTTTTTTTTTTTTTGACAGTACAGCTGCTCTTAGTTAGTTTGATTCCTGAGCAAGTTGTAACTAAACTTGTCATTTGCTGGATATCATTGGGAATGTGCTTTTGTGATATGATTAGAGACAGGTGAGGGGGCTCAAAGAAGGTTCAATCATACAGTCAGGGAATGGTTTGGGTTGGAAGGGACCTTAAAGATCATTTAAGTTCCGTGCCCTGCCATGAGCAGGGACACCTTCCATTACCCCAGGTTGCTCCAAGCCCTGTCCCACCCTGGCCTTGGACACCTCCAGGGATGAGGCAGCCACAGCTTCTCTGGGCACCCTGTGCCAGGGCCTCACCACCCTCAAAGGGAAGAATTTTTTTTAATATCTAATCTAAACCTACTCTTTTTCAATGTGAATCCATCTCCCTTTTCCTGTCACTCCATGATCTTGTAAATAGTCTCTCTCCATTTTTCTCCTATACTCCCTTCAGGTGCTGGAAGGCCACAATTAGGTCACCCCAAAGCCTTCTCTTTTCCAGGCTAAATAATCCAAATTCTCTTATATGCCATCTTTTTTGGGAGGGCATTGACCATTCTTCTGGGGACTCACAGCTGAAATCATCACCAGCAAATCCCCAGAAGGTCATTTCATCCATTGCATCCTCCTTCCAAGGACCTGGATGTCCCATGCACAGAACCTTCTTGCCCTGAAAGGAATACACCACACTCCATCTCTCATGAAGGACCTATAGAGAAGAAAGTGATGCTTTAAACAAAGGAATAACCCAGGAATTGTGGCCTGCTACTGCAAAGGGGTTGACACCAAGGTCTGCAAGGAGAAATTGTACCAGCAGCTCACAGTGGATACCATCAAAAGAAGCTCTGAGTGGCGCATCTTGTCTGACTGGGTTTCTCCAAGGTTTTCCATATGGTTTTCCACGGTCTCCTGGAGAAACTGATGCATATTGTCTGGACAAGTGGTCTGTGCAGTGGGTGGGGCACAGGCTGACAGGGCACACCCAGGGAGAGGTGGTGAAAAGCTTCTTCCCAAAGAGGCAACCCGTCACCAGTGGGATCAACATCGCTCCCAACGCTATTAAATATCTCCACAAGTGACCTGGATGATGGGATCAGGTGTGTCCTGATGAGTTTTCCCAATGATACCAAACAGACTGAGGAAGTGGACACTTCAGAAGCGAGGGCCACCCTGCAGGGAGACCTGCATCAACACAGGCATCACCAGCAGAGATGAAGAAGGAATTGTGCCACTCCACTCACTGTGTTCAGTTTTGATCCCCACCAGGCAAAAGAGATGTGGGCAGACTGGAGAGGGTCCAGAGAGTGGCCAGGAAGATGATCCAAGCACTGGGAAGCTGCCATGTGAGGAAAGGCTCAGAGAACCGAGCTCACTAAGTTCTGGAGAAAAGAAGGCAGAGGGGGAGCTTTTATCACTGTGTAGCTACAAAGGATTTGTGACTCTTTTTTTACAAGGAGCCACCTGGAAACGATGAGGGGTCATGGGTACAAGTTATTCCTGGGGATATTCCCATTGCACTTAATTTTTCACCATGACAACTATCAGCCATTGGAACGATTTCCCCAGGGAAGTGGTGGATTCCACTTTTAAGATTCAGCTGGACGTGGTGCTGGACCATCTTGTCTAGATTGTGCTTTCGCCAAGTTGGACCAGATGGTCCTTCAGGTCCCTTCTAACCTGGTATTCTGTGATTCCATGAGTTTTTACTGCTCCTTGATTTTTAACAGGAGCTCTGTGGACTCTACTCAGGCAGGACGAGGCAGAGAAGAGAGATTCTGAAACCAGACCTGGGCTTGGATACTGCAAACTAAACTCTAATAAATCTTTTAAGTGATTAAGGCAATGCTTTCGTGAGAGAATCACAGAATGGTTTGATTTGGAAGGGACCTTGAAGGCCATCTAATTCCAAACCATGCCCTCAAACCAAACTGTCCATTAACTCATTTTAACACTGCCCTGCCCTGGAATGGCCTTTTTAGCCACTTGGTTTATTGTCCAAGAAGAAGGGCTGGGCAGCAGATTCAGGACACAGACAATGCTCAGCATGGTCAACAGGAAGATGGACTTCAAAATTAATAACAAAATTAAAAGGAAGACAAAGATGTAGGCGTTTGACATCTGACTTTTAGTACAGACTCCCTTAAAGGTAATATTTTTGCAGTGTTCCTTATGCTTGGGAAAGATATGTGTGTGTCCAACTGCCTGTTCCTTGATTCACAAGTAATAGCCTGACTCCAGCCCCAAAGGGGACTTTAAAACAAATCTCAGAATCATGAGACTCAGCAAAAGGACATAAATAAAATTAGGGAAAAAAAAAAAAAA